>OZ038382.1:60669358-61147408 GCA_964036045.1 Eutreptiella sp. 'Long Island Sound 2002' | reverse complement strand
CCTGCTGTGGGGGCCTGGGCGTGCCGCTCGGGCTGGTGGGTCGGGTAGGCCTCCGTGGGATTGCCCTCCCTGGGGACCTGTGCCTTGGTCCCAGTAACGCGTTCCCGTGGGGGGCCTGGCCACGGGACGCTGCGGTGACACGCACAAGCAAGCAGGCAGGCAAAGCACTGCGCTCACAGGGGCATCAATACGCTTGTGTCATGTGACAAAGCGTTTCAGGATCCTTTCCCACTCTGCAACGAGGGACCGAACGTATGTACAGCAACACATCAGGATATGTACTCATGGGGTTAAGACTGGACTGGGGTAAGGGCATCACAGGACAATAGACACCCAGTCCCAACTCATATCCCAATCTCAGGTCCGACCCTCTCAGTGGCTGGTGGGGGCGGGGGCTCAAACACAACCCATGCCCTGCTCAGTCCGGACCCTGAAACCCTGCCAATAGGGGAGGTGTCCCGCCCAGCCAAAGGCGAGTTCCTGGGAACCAAGTGGCTCCAAGGCCAACCGACGGTGGTCCCTCATGCTCCCTTAACGGCGGGCCTCAACTCCCCTCTGAGCTAGAGGAATGGCCCCGCCATTTTCCCCTAGGAGTTGGTAGCTGAAAATGGGCTGTTTCAGCCTAACTGATATTAGCTCAAAAATCTCCAGAATTGACCCCTCGTCTGGACCCGCCAGAGGTGGGGACGAGGCACCTGACCCTATGCTCTTTGAGTAGAAACTCCCTGGAGCCCTCACCCAACCTGGTTCCCTCTGAGGTCCCGGCATCAGGGCACCAGGGGTTCGTCAAGTGGGGTCATGATGCCAAAATCACCAAAATTGGCGTCATCCCCACACGTGGCTCGCCCAGCCAGGGCAAGGCCAATGGCTCAAAGGATGGGAGGCAGAACCTGGGACCTATATCTGAGTATACAACTTGGAATTAAGGCCGGGCTCATTCTGGGCATAGAGATATGGGGCCGCCAATTGACCACACGGGAGGGTGAAATAGGGGTCCCAAAAGGGGGTCATTTTGGCTGCTCAAAATCAGCCAAAATCCGGGGGTGACTCCAATAGTATATCTCCACGCCCGCTTGGAGATCGGATTCGCCATTCCATACGCCATCCACCGGGAGTCCAACGAAGACTCCCATGCATTTGGCTCTCAAAGATCTCCATGCCACTTGGCGTGGTGACAATCCCAATTGGGTCCACAAATGCCAAAATGGCAAAATCGTCCACACTCACTTTGGGCTAGCACCTTGACGAAGGTTGCTCCGCCTCGCCCACGTGGTGTGCGAGCCATGGGGACCAATGTCCATATCACCCACATCATATATGGTCCATTGGTCCATGCGTCCGGCGTGCATGAGGGGGCTGAACATGGTGCACGGCGAGCAGAAAATGTGGAAAATTGCTCAAAATGGCCGAAAATGCGCACACTCATGGTTGGGGCAAATGAGGCACATGCCCGACTTGGACCGGAGTGTGCCATGGAATTGGTATCAAGTCATATGCGTCCAACATATCTTTTGGGCGTCGCCAAACTCCTCCGGTTTTGGGAATGGCAGGGTCGCCAAGTGAGCCCATGATTTGGGATGGTCCCAAATCGCCAACATGATGGCTCCGGTATGCCAAGCCCAAGAGGAGTTATTCGCCGGGTTCAAGATATGTTGGGTACCGAAGTATGTATCCACATAACGTACTTGAGTCATGATGTCAATTGGGCGCAACGTTGAGATACACGGTCGCCACTTGACATCATGACGGGCAAAGAAACAGCAAAATTGGCGAAAAGACACGCAAAAGTGCCTTGAAAGCTACACAAATATATTATAATATCTTCGGCTTGGATTGAGTTATCGACCAATCCCTTTAAACACAATGACTTGACACCAATGACCTTCGATTCCACATATGTGCTCCACTTGGGGCTCTTTGGAAGGTCGCGCGCGCTGCCTCCCAAGTGGGCACATGCAAAAATGGAATATTGCAAAAAACACACCTTGCTCGCAACGCATCGCTTCGGGAGCGCTCCACAAGCGTGTGGGTGGTCACGCTGCGCCCCCAGCAGAGGGAAGCCCCCCCAAACCGCAGGGGACCCACCCCCCCACGCCCCACCACCCTACAACTATGCCCGTACATGGTGGCAGCCCGCCTCATGACGCTGCTGTGGCCGGGCCCAGACGCCCCGACGAAAAAACTACCCCCACCTCACAGAGGAGGACATGCCCGGCATCCAGCGATGCTTCTTCCAGACCCTCGACTACCTCCAGCAAACACACCCGCACGTCCTGGAGCAGATATGGCCACCCCCCGGGTAACCCACGTGCCCGCGCAGCCGAGACAACGCCGCCACGCCAGCACCAGCACGCACGGATCACCAGGGAAAACGCGCGCACACGCCAGGTGCCCGAACCTGCACCCTCGTTCTCGCTACTTACAGGACCCAGCATCATACGCCCACCCCCGAAGCCCAGGACCCTCCGCCGTCTGCCACAGCCCTCTCCTCCGCCTCCGACTCCACAACCTCCACCACCACGACCACCTCATCCACCACCACCACCACGTCCTCATCCAGCACTCCACCCCCCAGGCCGCGGGGGACACCTCCCAAACGGGCCCCCAAACCCGCCCCCACCGCGAGCAGCCCCGCCGCCGCCAAGGCCCACGCCCCGACGAAGCCCACACCCACGACCCAGCCGAAACCCAAGACCGCCGCCAAACAGCCACCCAAACCCGTCAGCACGCCACGACCGAAACCCGCAGCCAAGCCCAAACCCAAGTCCAGACCCGGCGCCACGACGGCAGCGCGAGCCCGGCCCCCCGAGGACGTCCTCTATGACATCCGGCCCCAGCCGTCCCAGGCCCGAAGGCAGCAGCGCCCAGCGCGGCGCCCCCCCACCGTCACCGATGCCACCGCCACCACCTTCATGGCGGAGCGCGCCGCGGCCAAAGCACGACGCACCTCGTCCTGCCACCTCTCAAAGCCCGCACCCCAGGCCCACGGACCGCTCCCGACCAAGCCAGAACGACGCCAGGGTCCGCCAGCAGCGTCCCCGCCCCCCTACCAACCCTCGATGACAGCCCACATACAACGCATGCCCCACTACCGCCGCCGCCGCGAGTCCCCGCCCAACCCCGAGGCGGGGACCGTTAGCGCACACCCGCGGGTCCACATCCGCGCGCGCCCCCACTCCCCACGCACCCCCACGGAACAGGACTACGAGGAATCCCCCAGGCCCGCCACCGCCACCGGTCCCCACGACCCCGTCACACCCACCCACGCCCACTCCTCCGCCCAAGACCGCAGGCCCGCCCAGGAACAGTGGTGGCAGCGCTGGACCCACACGCAGCTCTGGGAGCTGCGAAAGTGTGCCCGGGGAGAGCCCTCCCTCGAGAGCCTGGTCCATCGGCCCCGCAAGGGGTCGGTGGAGAACTGCCGCCTCCGGCCGGCGGGGGGGTGGATGCCGCAGGCTGCATGGGAAGCCATGCTGGCCGATGCGCTCCACCCCCTGGGAGTCCACCCCCGCAACCTCCCCGCGCCCCAGGACCACCCGTATGTCCTCAGGCGCCTGCGGGAGACCCTCAAGGAAACGCAGCGAGACGGCATCCGCCTGTGGGACATCACCCAAAGCCCAGCCCCGCACAAACACACCCCCTCACCACCCCACAAGCGTCGGAGCACCGACACCGGCGACACCCACAGCACCCCAGGAGCCCTGCGCGCCACAAAACACGACGCGCCTGACCCCCCGGCCAGCGGCGCCGCCATCTAACCCCGTTACCCAGCAAACCACCACCACGGGGCGCCACGCCAGGCCCTGCGCAGAAGTCACCAAACGAACCGGACGCCGAAGGAAGCCAACGCACACGACAACGAGCACCACTACGCCCAAAGACACTGAACCCAGGCCCGCTACCGTCGCAACCGCCTAACCGAGCCAGAACCCAAGCACAAATCAAACCCGAGCAACACTCCGAAACCGCTAACCCTTGACTCCTAACCAAGCCCGCCGAGGGAACAACGTAACCACAGCCCACACCCACAGCCCACACAGCCGCCTAACCAGCCAGCTCCAGAAGCAAAGAGACACCTGACCAAACCCACCCTGACCCAAGCCCGTGTACATCAGGACGCGCGAGCCGCACCCCTGGGGCGCGACCGCCGCCACAGCACCGACGACACACGCCAGAGGACACAACGCTATTGCACCGCCGCACCAGCTGCCCATGCCTGTGCCTGCAGTGTACGCGCGCCCCTGTTTTTCTCTTTTTTGTTTTTTCTTTTTTTTCCCCCCAAAAAAAAAAAAAAAACAAGTAAAAAAAAAAAACAAGTAAAAAAAAAAAGAAAATTAGGGGGGGAGGAAGATGGACACAACCACCCATGACACACGCGCACCGCACACAGCACGCACACCGGTGAACAGGAGCCCAGTGGCCCAGGACACCGCACATGCAACACAACACACCGAGCGAGCACACCGGTGAACAGGAGCCAGCCGGCCCAGGACACCGCAGACGCACCACAGCAAACCGCGCGGGCACACCGGTGAACAGGAGCCCAGCGGCCCAGGACACTGCACACACGTAGGGCGGCGAAAGGACAGGAAAGAACCAATACCCCATGGGTCGGACGCACTGGGGCGACCCAGCCGACCCACCGGGCCAGTGGCAGGAGCGGTACTCCAAGGCCACTGGTCCGAGCCCGGCCAGGCTGCATCGGGGACCATGGCAAACATCAACCGGAGCCATGGAAGCAACCGGTGACAGGCGAGCCGGTACACAGTCCAGGAGGGGATCACCTGCCAAGCAGAGTGGCCCCGCAACTCAAGCCACAAGGGTGAGGCGGTCGTACCGTAGACAAGCGGGAGCAATACCCCTTGTGGTGAGAGATACTCCACACGGCTGGGCAGCCCCCCAGAGCTGCCGCCCAAAGGAGGGGGCATGTGGCCCTACCCATGGACACATGTGGGGACACCCTCCCACCTGGGACACATGGACCGGGTGGCCGCGACAATGCCTTCCCAAGCACATGCGGGAGCGGCTCAAGAGGCACCTGACATAGGGCAGTGGGAGGGACAGGACGTCCCCTTGGTAAGACCTTCCTCCTGCAATGTCAAAGGAGGCATCCCGAGCTCCCGAAGATACCTACCTACCTACCTCGAGTACGAACTCCCTGGAGCCCTCACCCAACCTGGTTTCCTCTGAGGTCCCGGCATCAGGGCACCAGGGGTTCGTCAAGTGGGGTCATGATGCCAAAATCACCAAAATTGGCGTCATCCCCACGCGTGGCTCGCCCAGCCAGGGCAAGGCCAATGGCTCACAGGATAGGAGGCAGGACCTGGGACCTATATCTGATTGTACAACTTGGAATTAGGTCCGGGCTCCCTGTGGGCATAGAGATATGGGGCCGCCAATTGACCACACGGGAGGGTGAAATAGGGGTCCCAAAAGGGGGTCATTTTGGCTGCTCAAAATGAGCCAAAATCCGGGGGTGACTCCAATAGTATATCTTCACGCCGGCTTGGAGATGGAATTTGCCATTCCATACGCCATCCACCTGGAGTCCAACGAAGACTCCCATGCATTTGGCTCTCAAAGATCTCCATGCCACTTGGCGTGGTGACAATCCCAATTGGGTCCACAAATGCCAAAATGGCAAAATCGTCCACACTCACTTTGGGCTAGCACCTTGACGAAGGTTGCTCCGCCTCGCCCACGTGGTGTGCGAGCCATGAGGGCCAATGTCCATATCACCCATGTCATATATGGTCCATTGGTCCATGCGTCCGGCGTGCATGAGGGGGCTGAACATGGTGCACGGCGAGCAGAAAATGTGGAAAATTGCTCAAAATGGCCGAAAATGCGCACACCCATGGTTGGGGCAAATGAGGCACATGCCCGACTTGGACCGGAGTGTGCCATGGGATTGGTATCAAGTCATATGCGTCCAACATATCTTTTGGGCGTCGCCAAACTCCTCCGGTTTTGGGAATGGCAGGGTCGCCAAGTGAGCCCATGATTTGGGATGGTCCCAAATCGCCAACATGACGGCCCCGGTATGCCAAGCCCAAGAGGAGTTATTCGCCGGGTTCAAGATATGTTGGGTACCCAAGTATGTATCCCCATAACATACTTGAGTCATGATGTCAATTGGGCGCAACGTTGAGATACACGGTCGCCACTTGACATCATGACGGGCAAAAAAACAGCAAAATTGGCGAAAAAACACGCAAAAGTGCCTTGAAAGCTACACAAATATATTATAATATCTTCGGCTTGGATTGAGTTATCGACCAATCCTTTTAAACACAATGACCTGACACCAATGACCTTCGATTCCACATATGTGCTCCACTTGGGGCGCTTTGGAAGGTCGCGCGCGCTGCCTCCCAAGTGGGCACATGCAAAAATGGAATATTGCAAAAAACACACCTTGCTCGCAACGCATCGCTTCGGGAGCGCTCCACAAGCGTCCCTTCACGAAGGTTAGGCTTGCGAGTGTTGGTTCGGAGTACAATGAAGGGCCTCGTGCGATATGGCGTCCATTGGCGGGTTAGTCTTGGAATGGTGCACCCGCCAAATGGGCACGCGATATGACACCAAATATGGCATACAACCCTACCCACGCCTTCTACACCCAACCTAGTGGCCTAGAACCAAAGTATGCCTATATTCTAATGGAACTTTGGTCCCTTAACACGCATGCAAGTGCTTTGGTCGAAAATCGACCTCCTTTCGGAAAGCCGAATTTTAGCATGCACGCAAAATATATTGCCAATATATATATATGGAGATCATATATGCACTATCCGGGGAAGCCAAGTGATATGCCCCGGATGTAGAGGCAAGCAAAGAGGGAGAAAACGCCAACTCAACATACTTCTACACGTGCTTGGACGCCAAGTACGTGAAAAAGCGCACTTCTTGGAGAACACTCAAAATAAATAACCCTTTGGGCCTATGGAGTTGGGATCCTTTGGCCTCATCCTATGACTATGGGGGGCAGAACCTCATACACAGTGCCTATGAGGCACGTTAATTCGTCCTTGGGCGCTTGAACGCTCGTAGCCCTTGTTATTCCACTTGGGGGTTCAAAGCGCCTTCGGCTGCCCAGATTTTCTGGGCAAAATCTGGGACGGGATCCGTTATATTAAGGAAAAAATTGCGGATCACCCGAAGACTGTTTTGGTCTTAACTTCAAGAAAGATCGTTCTACAGAATTATCTAATGCAGTCCACGGAACAGGCGACGACAGGCGGCGCGACTGCGGCGATTTCACGACAATTGGAAATCGCGGTAGAAATCGGGTGCTTCACCAATTTCTAACCGCAAATCGACCAAGACAGTAAAATTATGGTAATTCCACATCGACTTAATGGTTAGAAATCGGATTCCAGATTTCGCGGGTTAGAGAACAGGGATATCCCGCTGACAGCCGGTGTCCACGGCTTCCGCACGGGTGTGACGGCTCACAGGCCTCCGGGCCATGGGCCATGGGTTCTGGGTACCGCTTCACCCCCCTCCTTAGAGCAAACCCTGGGGGGGGCTCGATAACACTTAAGCATGGCAGCAAGTACCCAGGACCATCCTCTGAAGGGGGGGGGGGGTCACATCCTCACTTCAGGCAGATTTTGGGGTTAGGCTGCCCATTCCAACCCATGGTAAAACAGGTATGATGCTGTAGTCGTTAGTAACTGCAAGTATAGTATTAAGTGTCAAGTCCCGGGTCCTGGCGGCGATTGTTCGACATCCAAAGGACCCATTAACCCATACCAGGCGCACCGGGTGCCGGCTGCGACGGCCACCACCACAGTGGCAGTGGCATACACAGCCAACACAGGCGTCACACGACGACCGAGGTGGTCCCACAGGTCGAAAGTGACCACAAAGATCCATCAGGCTACCCCAAGCTTCCCAAGGCCGCAGGCTCGGGGAGAGTCCCCACAGGTCCTTCCTTGGGAGCACCATGTCCATATCCACGACGCGAGTCCCGAGTGGTACAGCCGAACGAGCTCCTCCTTAAGGGATCGGGCATCAAGGCCGTCTTTTCCCTCGCCCCATTACCACGAAGGCCATGCATGGGGGAGTCCCCATGCAGTATGGGCGGAGGCGTCGACTCCTCAAACCACCAGTTTCCCAGGCAGACTGACCGAGGTCAGGACACCGGAGGCCGCCACCCGACTGCAAGTGCGTCTGCGAGTCGGTAGGCTCACACTGGGACTGACAGTGGCGGACCGCTGGGAGTGTAGTCAGGCAACTGGGCTTCCCGCCTGGCGCCATAAGGATCTCAGCACATCACAGCCACTAGGGCACACTGTATCACGGGCACTCAAACAGAAGAATCTGTACTTAGGTACTGGTCCAGGCTGGAACTTATGTATTAGCATGTACACGGCGACTCAAGGCGCTTGCGTATTCCGATTCGCATCCCCTCGGGGGGAAAAAACAGTCCATAGGCGCTGATAGGCTGATAATACGCAACATACAGATGCAGATATCCTGGGGGGGGGAAAGTAAGCAATAAGCGGGGTAATAGGCGTGTAAACACACTCTGGACAGAGCGCCAAACCACGCCCCGGTTAGGATAAGGCATTTGCAGGAGGGTGGACAGGAAAACGCCTGAGTTCAGGCCATATATAGTCTGCAGACACACGTAGACTGGTCTGGATCCCGCAAGTGCCATGGGGCCAGACCACACACCAAAAAAATCGCAATGCGGATGACAGCGGCATCCGTTGCGCAACATCGTATGGGCTTCAAGGCCCCAAGAGCTCAGAAAATGTGAAGGCCAGTCGCCCTGCCTGGTTTCGCAAGGATTCAGCAGGCGGGGAGTGACGAATAGAAGTGGAAGAGAGGGGCCATCCTCTCCTGGATTCAGCAGGGGGGGGTATATGGGCACTCTGATGGCAGGTCACCAAAAGATGGAAGAGAGCAAGCAAGTGAGGGACGATCCGTCGACCACACAAGTGCCCAAAATGCATCAGGGGAGAGCTCAGGGCGATGATCAGGCGCCCCTGGCTGCAATCGCCCGGGTGAGTGCTGCCAAGTCCGAGACATGGATCTTGGTCCTGTGCTTGCGGATGTAGTCCATGAAGGGGGTATTGATCCGCGGCACAAACGAGGAGACGGGTTCCCAGGTGTCGTGGGACGGCCCATAGCCTCGCCAACGAACCTTGAACTCCAAGCTTCCGGGTGCCGAGGCGTTTCGACGCTGAGCCAGGATCTTCTCGACTGTATAGTCGTCCTGCTCAGCATAGTCATCGTCCGAATCTGCCTCATGTGCGGCATAGTCCAGGGACACATGTCGGCCACGGAGGTCGGGTTCCCGCACACCTAGCTGACTCCCGTGGCGCTCCCGGAACTGTCCGTGACCCACCTTGATGCGGTAGGTGTCCTCACCAATCCTGCCGACCACCTCTCCGGGTGTGAACTAGGCTTTGGTGCGGTGGGTGCCCATAGGGCGGGGTCTGATCACCCACACCGGGTCTCCCACCCTGAACCTTTGCGCTGTTGAGCTCGGGGCGGACTTCTGACGCTCAGCATGCTCCTTCTCGAGCTGCTGGCGGATGTCCCGCGCCGTTGCCTCTTGCCGCGCAAAGAATTCCTTGGCGTCCATGGCCATACCATCACCAGACAAGGGAAGTCCCCGACCCAGGGGGTCCCTGCCGAACAGAATCTGGTGAGGGGACAAACCACCCGGAGTGGGGGTGTCATGATGGGCCTCTAGAGCGGGCCACATCTCTTCAAACCAAGTCCGACGTGGATTGGTGATGTGAATCTTGCGCAGCTTCTCGAACAGCTGCCGTCCAGCCACTTCAGCACGGCCGTTAGACCGGCTGAGATAGGCGACGCTCTTTGCATGGCGTATTCCCATGAGGGAACACATAGCCTTGAACCAGCCACCAGTAAACTGGGGCCCTCGGTCACTGCAAGTGGTGCGGGGGACGTCAAAGACGGTCAGCGAATGACAAATCATCATGACTGCCACTTCCTTGGCAAGCAACCCCTTTTTGCGTGCCGGAACGGCTACCACGTAGCCACTGTGGCGATCCACACAAAGAACCACACAGTCAAAGGTCTCCTTGCCTATGTGAACTTCAGGCATGGAGAAGACGTCCATGGCCACGCTCTCCATGGGCTGGTCAGGCACCGGAGTCCATTGGGCTTCCCCCTTGACGTTCCGGTTATCGGGATTGCAGGCCTGAGAGACTGAGCAACCCTTCCTGACCTTCTTGATGGCGCTGTAGAGATTGATCTGGTCGATCTCGAACCGGCGCTGCATGTCCAGGGCTTGCTTCTTGACCCCTGGGTGCATCATGTGGTGGTGCCAAGCCTCGCACAGCTGGAGCACCCGGGACTCCGGGACAAGCAGCTTACCATTCCTGTAGAGCTTGCCATCTTCCTCAGTCAGCCCCTTTGGCCACTTCTGCCCGTCATCAGGGTCGGTCACAGCCCTATACTCGGCCGCAAAGGCCTCGGACTTAGCGTAGTCGTCGGTCCAGTCGTCCTGGAGGCAAGATTCAGGGAAGAGGTGCTTGTCGGACTCAGCTCCGTCAGGGGCGAGTACTCTGACCGCTCTGCCCATCCTCGTTCCGAGGGGGGCATCCGCAGCCATGACGCCGAAGCATTTAACACCCTCCTCCTCCATCAGGCGCTCCATTTCAATAATCCTCTTGGCTTCAGCGGTCTCAGCCTCATTGCCATGGGCAGAGACATCCGTCATGCCCTTGCTGGCGGGATAGGCCCACCTACTGAGACAGTCCGCCACGGTGTTGTCCTTACCAGGAACATACACAACCGTGAGGTCGAACTTGGCCAAGGTCTCATGCCATCTTGCCCGTCTGGAGGCGGGACCAGAGGGGGTGTCCACGTGCTCCTTGTGCCACGACTGCAGACTCTGATGGTCGGTGCAGACGGTGACGGGATGGAGGGCTATGTACCCAGCCCATTTCCTGAGAGCCATGACGATGGCATACGCCTCCTTTTCTCGGGCTGTCCACGTCCGTCTCTGGCCTTCCGCCAGGACTCGGCTCCAGAAGGCCACGGGCACGTGCCTCCCATCGTCAAGCACTTGTTCCAACACAGCGCCAACGGCGTAGTCGGAAGCGTCGGTGCGCAGGACGAACCCTCGGTTGGGATCCACGAGGTGCAGACCCACTGCGGATAGCAGCGCCTGCTTCATTGCCTCAAAGGCACGGTCGGACTCATCATTCCAGACCAGAGCCTTCTTGGACCCCTTCTTGGTCTCCTCTCGGTTGCCCTTGAGCATGGTCGTCATGGGGGCTGCATACTCGGCATACATCTTGATATACCCCGAGTAGTAGTTGCAGAACCCCAAGTATGCACGCAGCTCAGAGACCGTTTTGGGCTTTTCCCAGTGCTCGATCGCAGCCACCTTGCCAGGTATGGGCTTCCGCTGCCCGTTCCCAACTACGTGGCCAGCGAAGACCACCTCGCTTACCGCAATGGTGGCCTTGTCACTGCTGCCCGTGAGTTTGTGCCGAACCAGAAGGTCCAGCACTCGGGTGACGTCCCTCTCATGTGCCTCCAGGAGCTCCTCATAGCTCCTACTGGGGTCCCCGGACGCGATGATCACGTCGTCCACGAAGGGGTCCGCACAGTCACGCACCGGCTCAAGCAGGTTCTCCAGCATCCGCTGAAAAGCCGCATTGCCGTTGGTAACGCCCATGGGCATCACCTTCCACTGGAGAGGTCCAAGTGGGGTGCTCATGGCTGTGCAGGCACGGGACTCCTCGGCGAGAGGCATCTGATGATAACCATGTTTCAGGTCAATCACCGTGAAGATCCTCCGCCGGTGTTGTTTTTGCAGCATGTCCTCAATGAGGGGCAGCGTATAGCTGTCTTGCTGCGTTTGGGCGTTTAGGCCGCGGTAGTCGACCACGAACCGCCACTCACCGGCCACCTTCTTGGAGACGACGAAGCACGGAGAGGCCCATTCGGAGTGGCACGGCTCGAGCCAGCCTCTCTGGATGAAGTCACGGAGGATCTTCTCCATGGCCTCCTTCCTCTCGCCCCTCAGGGCAAACTCCCGGTGCCGATACACAGGGGGGTCCTGCTTCAGTCGTATCTTGGCCTCGCCATACGGTCCACGCACCGGTGGGGGAAACACAGGTTTTCCGCTGAAGAAGGTGTCACCATACTTCTGCTTTAGCCTGGCCCTCAACGCCTGGATCTTGGGGCAATCATCGGACTCCGCCTTGGCTTTTCCGGGCACCTGGACCACCAAGCTTACTTGAGGGGTAGCGACCCCGCTCGGTTTCGGCTCAGGTGGTCTTCCCAGGTGGCCCAAAGGGCCATCTCTGGTCTTGCCTCGGAACACGTCACCGTAGGTGGGTGGGTTACCGCCGATTGGCTCGTCCTGGCTGGACATGTGGTCCAGCATTCTCTGTACGAAAGTGTTCCCATCATAGGAACCAGAGACGATTGAGTCCACTTCCCACCAGGCTTTGTCCTGGCCCTTGCCCTCACGCTGGCTTCCCCAGTCGTGAAAGGGCTGATCCATATACCCCTGAACCAGATCCAACTCCTCTGCAGTGAGAAGGTCTTCTGATTCTCCAATGTCAACAGGGGAAACCGCGAAGCATTTCCGCCATGGCTCCGCTACGATGCGGCTGACACACACGAACTCCGTGGTGTCGGCCTGATCAAGGCCCCCATCCACATAGTGGAATTCCGTTGGCCATCTTTGGGGTGGCATGGGCTGTCCCTTAGCGTCCTGATAGACACTCTCTCCAGCCGGTAGGACGACCTTGTTTAAGGTCATGTTGGTCAATGAGACCACCCAATGTCGGGTACTTTCCTCCTCGGTGCATCCCATAGGAACAACCAGCACTGCCTTGGAGCGGTCCTTGCGAATCTTCGCTACCAGCCTTGGAAGGTCCCATCGGGGGCAATGGATCCACATTAAACCCTGATGCGGACCCCGGTGCTTCTTCCACGCGGAGTCCTGGGCGCTCCAGTACTTCTCACAAACCCGAACCTGGGCGGAGGTTCCTGAAGAGAACGCATCCAGGGCCAGATCCGAAGCTCCCAGGTCCGCAACCACTCGGCTCGCCACTTCCGGCATTACGCCGTACTCCTGGTTTGCTGGCCCAGTTGGCTCAGTGCCCAGCGCGGCTACTTCGAGCTGATTACGTTCCGGGTGGATCCATTGGCATTCCACATGGTGCTCAGGTGACGAAAGCCACGAGAGCTGGTCGTCCTGGTACAGGGTCATGGAGGCCTGGGCCGGGAGGACGCCGGAGTCCGTCTCCATCATGAGGTCGTACCCAACGATCATGTCCCAGTCCATCTCGGCCTCGTAGAAGCGACCTTGCAAGAGGATTTCCTTGCCGAGGTCTGGGCGGCTCAGCTCACGGTGGTTCACGAACTGCAGCCGAATGGCCGCTTCCTTCGTGCCTTCCACCATGTACTGGCCGTTCGCCACCCTCAGCCTGACAGGTTTCCGACTGTCGGTCAAACACTCTGGTGGAAGTAGGCCAGCCTTGACCAAGCTGACTTGAGCTCCCGTGTCGACCAACACGTCGAAGACCTTCTCCACTTCCCCGCATAAGGCACGGACCTTAAGGTGCAACTGCCGCTCACGCCCCACTCGGCGCACGGCGTGCAAGCTCAGGATCTCCGGCCGTTCCAGAAGCTCAACAAGCGACTGGTGCAGGTCGTGGACAATGGGCTCAGGCTGCCCATCTGCAGCATCCAGCTGCGGTCCGGGTGATCCTCCGATACCCTCGGATAGATCTTGAAGTACATCGAATACATTCTTAGTCGCGAAGGATGGACGCGTGCAAGGGTTCGTGCCTTCACTTGCCCTCACCCCGCCACCGCGACTGTCGGGTGCCGGACCGGGCCTTCCGCCCGCGGCAGTCCCTTTGTGCTTACCGACTCCTGACTGGGACTGTGTGGCGCTTCCCACGACACCATCCAGCGACCGCCCTAGCTGGGGCCCTTGGCTGCAGGGGCTCCGCTAGGGGGCGTTGGTAGTGGTAGTAGGGGTACTCTCCTCCGCGTCAACCTCGTTGACACCCTTCTTCTTTCCCCTATTCCTAGGCTTCTTGTCCTTGTCCTTGTTCTTGTCGTTCTCGTTGTTCTCCTTGTTTTTGTTGTCCGACCTGGGGACCCAGTTCTTCTTGATCTCCTGGATCTCCTTGGCCAACTCGGTCCCGACCGACATCAGCTTGGAGAGCTCGTCCTTGTCCACCTCCACTTTGGCCTCCTGGATACCCGCGGGTGCACGCTTCTTCGACCCGTGCGCCTTCTTGTAGGCCTCCGTGTCGGCCTGGTGGATGGGGCATGTTCGGTGGTTATGGTTGAAACCTTTCTTCCTCCCATAACACACGAAACAGCCCTGAGGTCGAGCTCGTATGAACTCCCCAAAGGACAGCGGAGGGTGGCCAATGCGGCGGGGGTTCCTCTTCTCCTTCTTCTTCCAACCCTGCTGCAGGGGCTTCCAGCTTCCCCGGTTGCTCCCCGCGTTCAGGTTGTGGGCCACAAAGGCACAAACGGCCATCTCGGCGGGCTCACCGTCGTTGTCATCGTCGTTGAGAGCCTCACCGCCATCGGCTGCCGCTGGGTCCATGGCAGCTTCCCCACCAGGCCCCTCGCTAACGTAGTTGACGTCGCGGTCACCGGGCCTCAACCCGCGGGTGTGGTGGAGGTTCCGGTACTCCTTGAGTACCTCCTCTCCAACCCACTCCAGGATCTCGTCGCAGCTCATCCGCGCCGGAATGGCCTGCAGACGGATGGTCTAGCCGCTCACATCACACTCGTCAAGGCGCCACATCGCGGTCTTCTCGTGATCGCCCCAGACGGTGATGAGGAGAGCGTTCCGCAGGGAGCGCCGTTTGACATCCCGGGCCACATTCTTCCTCGTCCAAGCCACCACATTCGTATGCTACTCTTTGGGGAGCATCATCTTGACCGTGTGGTTGGACTTGGCCCTCTTGGCTTCCTCCTTGGTGACCCTCTTGATCCATGCTTCCGGCAGCATGGAGAGCAGGTGAGCCTGCTGGTCACCCTCGTTCCAGTCCTCCACGTTGCGGCGGAAGAGGGTGTATTGCCCTCGGAAGTCTTGCCAGTCCCGTAGGCGGATCTCCCGTCCATCATGCTGAAGCTTGATGGACTTCCACCGCTTGGCAGCCACCTGCGGAGCGTCCACCCGCTCCTGCTCGTTGAGCCACTTCTTGGCTTCCTTGAGGGTCTTGATTTTCCCCTCCTTGGTTGCCACGAAGTATAGCTCTTGGAGCACTTCCGGCAGGCGGTACCTGAACCGTCTGAAGACATATTTCTCCGCATCTGCGGGATCCATGTCCTCAGTGACGGTCACCCCAGAATCGTCCAGCTTCTCCAAGAAGCGGTCGAGGTTGAGGGGGTTGCCATCGTACATGGGGGGCTTGATGTCCTTCAGGTCTTCCCACACAGCGGCATCTGCGGCCTTGGAGACCATAAACGCCGGCCGCGAGGTCGACCGAGGTTCCTATCGGCCTCTCCCACGGACTCCCACGGCCGCCACTTCCATCTCCTCCCCGGTATCCGCGTGGCTACGCCGTGGTTCCTCCATGTACGCTGAACCTAGATGTTCACGCCGTACTCCTTCTATGTATGCCTCCTCATCACAGCGCCGGCAGCTGCGTTCAGCGGCCTCCTGTTGTACACCACGCGGCGGGGTAATGCCGAACTCCTCCAGGTCTTCCTCCGCCAACATCCCGACATCCCACTCCACGTCTCCTCCGGGGACCTCATCCCTGAGTCCACCATAACTTCCGCCAGCCATTGGGATTGGCTCCGGGGCTGGTGCGGGGCGTCGGGGGCGTACCTGTGTCCGCGGTGGAGCACGGCGGTTGTGGTACTCCGAACTGAGCCACTCATCACGCCAATCCTCACTGCCACTGCCGGGCGGCACGCGCTCGTTGCGGCGGCCCGCGCTGTGGTGAGAAGGGGCGCTGAGAGAGGGGGCACTGGCGCTGGGGCGACTCCTGGGGGCTCCGCCAGGGGCGTGGGGTGTGCCTGGACCTGGTCCGGGTCCCCAGCCGTCGTCCGACGAGCCAGACTCCAGGGGCGGGTGGTCGCTGCGGACGCTCCCACGGCCTTCCAGCACGTCCAACCTCTGCTGCACGCCGCTGATGACCTTGTTCAGCTGCCTGGTCTCGCCCTTGGCAATGTCCAGCTGCCTCTGGGTGGCGGTGGCGACCTTGGCGCTCTTGACCATCTCGATCTTGGCGATGTCGGGCTCCTTCTGTGCGCGCGCGGCGACCCTGGCGATGCGAGTCATCTCTCCCTTGCCCGTGTCTACCTCGCGCTCGAGGGACTGGACCCTCCTGCGGAGGTGGAGGATCCACCGGCAGGTGGAATCCGGGTCGCTGTTCCCTGGTGGGTCCTCCGGGTCCCCAGGGGGTCCTCTAGGAGGGCCTCTGCCGGGTCTGCCCGGTCCAGGGGGTCCTCCCCCGCCCGGTCGTCCGCCTCCAGGGGGTCCACTTGGTGGGGGTCCTCCAGGGGGTCCTGATGGTCCTCCGCCAGGGGGTCCCGGTGGGTCTCCGCCGGGTCGCCTCGGTGGGTCCGAGGATGGGGGCTTCTTCGTGTAGTCGAAGTCCATGTCATGATCCTCGTCCATGTCGCCCCACCTGGGCGTCTCGGTCCCGCACGCAGAAGACTCCGAACTCCGGTAGGGAGGAGGGAGATCCTCACTCTCACCCTCCGGCTCCATGGGGACGTCCCCGCCTCCTCCGCCAGCCACTCCTAGGCGATGTCGGCGGCCTCGTTCATCCCCGTCGCTGGCGGTGAAGAAGGGGTCGGAGTCGTGGGGGTGTCCGCCGGCTGGCCTCCGCGACCTCTCGGGGGTCTTCCCCTTACCCTTCCTCCGTCGGTAGGCAGTGGGGCCACTGCTCCCACTGCTGCCCGTGTCCACCTCCTCCGGATCCAGCGCCATGTTGCAGGAGGCGTCCCTTTCGAAAAGCTTTCGAAGGGTCTCCACTCGGGATCCTCGCGGGGGAGTCTCGCGGCGGAGCTCGGCCTCTGCCTCCTCCATTGCGGCGGCGGTGGCTGCGGCAGCTCGCCTTTCGGTCTCCTCCCGGGCACGAGCCGCCTCGGCTTCGCGGGTCTGCTGCAGCCGAGCCTTCTCCGCTTCCAAGGCTGCCAGCTCCGCCTCCGTCTTGGCCCTCTCCTCAGCGACCTTCCGTCGCGCGGCCTCGATGGCGTCCTTCTTGGCGGCCTCCGCTTGGGCCTTGGCCGTTGCCTCGGCGTGGGCCCTTTCCTCCGCCTCCTTCTTTGCCCTCTCTTGGGCCAGCGCCTCTTCCAGCGCCTTCACCTCGGCCTCCTTGCAGGCAACGGCCTCCTGCGTCAGGCAGGCTTCCTCGGCGGCTGCCGCCACCTCACCCTTGATCTGGGCAGTCGCTGCCTCATGGGCGGCTCCGGCCGTGAGTCCGGCCGCAATGGCCGCCACGGTCCAGGCGTGGATGGCCATGCCATGATCCCACTCCGCAGCCTCCCGCTGGGCGATGCCGACGGCGCCCTCCATGGCAGCGTTGTGCTGCGTGGCCCGTTGCCGGGCAACCCGAAGGTTGCAGGGCACCCCACAGGCGCGCTCACAGGCGCGCGCCACGTCCCTTTGGTGGGCAGCGACGCTGCTGCTGGAGCTGGCCTGGTCGGCTGGCATCCTCCCGCGGTGGGCCGACTCCACGTCGCTGCTGGGGCCTGACTTCCTCAGGTGCAGCTGACGGGGCTTGGCCTTGGCCTGCGTGGCGACTTGGAGGAAGTCGCCAAGGGTGGTGTGGCCGGGCTGGTGACCACCACTAGCCCGTTGGGGGCTGCGGGCTGGGGTTCCGCCCTTGGCGCCTCTGGCGGCTTCGGCGGCCAGGGACTGCTGGTACTCCCGCCACTTCCTGTCCCGCTTCCTGTCCCCGGCGGACCGCTTCTCCTTCCCCGGAGATGCGCTGCTGCTGCTGCCCTGCAGCGTGCGCTCGCTCCCTGGTTCCGGGAAGTTCTTCTCGATCATGTCCCACATGGAGAAGTTGATCGTGGCGCCCGACGGGTACTCGTTGGGCTTCTCGTCCTCCTCAATCCCGTCGGGGCGCAGCCCTTCGCCGGGCCTGTCTGGCCGGGTCAAGACCCTGCAGCGCCTCTGGCGGAAGCGGAAGGCAAACCCTTCCACCCGCAGCCAGTCTTCGACTGCCTGCAGGCGGTCGGGGCCCATGTCCTCGCGGAGCTGGAAGCTCCCGGGCATGCCGCCTTCGCACTGGGGGTGGCTGTGGCGGTAGTGCTGGTCCCACAGCAACCCACGCAGTAGGCGCACTGCATGGGGGTGGGGCTGCGGCCACGTCTTGCCCGCTTCTTGCCAGTTTACCATGGCAGCGGGGGGCGTACTTCGTCTTGAGGTCCTTGGTGGGCTCTCGTTGCGCTCAACGGACTGGTCCTGGTGGTGGTTGTTGAAGCGGGTGACGTAGGGCTGGAGTGGGATTGCGGCCGGTGCTGGTCGGCCGGTGGTTGCCGAGGTGGTTGCTGTAGCTGGGAGTGCGGCCTTGCTGGTCGGCCGAAAGAACTCGTTGATGTCGGAGTTCCGGTCCCTGCGCTTCCTTCACGGACTCGGCGCTGTTGCCGGGCGGCGCTGCGAGCCGCTGCAGTGCGCTGCGAGCTGCAAGCTGCGAGCTGCTGCGCTGCGCTGCTCGGGGTTCGGGTGGCCCCGAGTGGCACGCGGAGGATGGGTAACCCCGCGGCGGTGAAACGCCTTTGACGCGTTCCCGTGGGGGGCCTGGCCACGGGACGCTGCGGTGACACGCACAAGCAAGCAGGCAGGCAAAGCACTGCGCTCACAGGGGCATCAATACGCTCGTGTCATGTGACAAAGCGTTTCAGGATCCTTGCCACTCTGCAACGAGGGAACGAACGTATGTACAGCAACACATCAGGATATGTACACATGGGGTTAAGACTGGACTGGGGTAAGGGCATCACAGGACAATAGACACTCAGTCCCAACTCATATCCCAATCCCAGGTCCGACCCTCTCAGTGGCTGGTAGGGGCGGGGGCTCAAACACAACCCATGCCCTGCTCACTCCGGACCCTGAAACCCTGCCAATAGGGGAGGTGTCCCGCCCAGCCACAGGCGAGTTCCTGGGAACCAAGTAGCTCCAAGGCGAACCAACAGTCGCTGCCTATGCTGCCTTAACGGCAGGTCCAAGCTCCCCTCTGAGCCAGAGATATGGCCCCGCCATTATCCCGTAGGAGTTGGTAGCTGAAAATGGGCTGTTTCAGCCCAAAATGATATTAGCTCAAAAATCTCCAAAATTGACCCCTCGCTCGGCCCCACCAGAGGTGGGGACGAGGCAACTGACCCTATGCATTGGAGTACAAACTCCCTGGAGCCCTCACCCAACCTGGTTCCCTCTGAGGTCCCGGCATCAGGGCACCACGGGTTCCTCAAGTGGGGTCATGATGCGAAAATCACCAAAATTGGCGTCATCCCCACGTGTGGCTCGCCCAGCCAGGGCAATGCCAATGGCCCACAGGATAGGACGCAGGACCTCGGATCCATATCTGAGTGTACAACTTCGAATTGGGTCCGGGCTTCTTGTGGGCATAGAGATATGGGGCCGCCAATTGACCACACGGGGGGGTGAAATAGGGGTCCCAAAAAGGGGGTCATTTTGGCTGCTCAAAATGAGCCAAAATCCGGTGGTGCTCCCAATAGTATATCTCCACGCCGCCTTGGAGATCGGATTCGCCATTCCATACGCGATCCACCGGGAATCCAACAAAAACTCCCATGCTCTCGGCTCTCAAAGATCTCCATGCCACTCGGCGTGCTGACAATCCCAATTGGGTCCACAATTGCCAAAATGGCAAAATCGTCCACACTCACTTTGGTCTAGCACCTTGACGAAGGTTGCTCCGCCTCGCCCACGTGGTGTGCGAGCCATGGGGACCAATGTCCATATCACCCATGTCATATATGGTCCATCGGTCCATGCGTCCGGCCTGCACGAGGGGGCTGAACATGGTGCACGGCGGGCAGAAAATGTGGAAAATTGCTCAAAATGGCCGAGAATGCGCACACTCATGGTTGGGGCAAATGAGGCACATGCCCGACTTGGACCGGAGTGTGCCGTGGGATTGGTATCAAGTTATATGCGTCCAACATATCTTTTGGGCGTCGCCAAACTCCTCCGGTTTTGGGAATGGCAGGGTCGCCAAGTGAGCCCATGATTTGGGATGGTCCCCAATCGCCAACACGACGGCCCCGGTATGCCAAGCCCAAGAGGAGTTTTTCGCCGGGTCGAAGATATGTTGGGTACCGAAGTATGTACCCCCATTACATACTTGGGTCATGATGTCAATTGGGCGCAACGTTGAGATACACGGTCGCCACTTGACATCATGACGGGCAAAAAAACAGCAAAATTGGCGAAAAGACACGCAAAAGTGCCTTGAAAGCTACACAAATATATTATAATATCTTCGGCTTGGATTGAGTTATCGACCAATCCTTTTAAACACAATGACCTGACACCAATGACCTTCGATTCCACATATGTGCTCCACTTGGGGCACTTTGGAAGGTCGCGCGCGCTGCCTCCCAAGTGGGCACATGCAAAAATGGAATATCGCAAAAAACACACCTTGCTCGCAAAGCATCGCTTCGAGAGGGCTCCACAAGCGTCCCTTCACGAAGGTTAGGCTTGCGACTGCTGGTTGGGAGTACAATGAAGGGCCTCGTGCGATATGGCATCCATTGGCGGGTTAGTCTTGGAATGGTGCACCCGCCAAATGGGAACGCGATATGACACCAAATATGGCATACAACCCTACCCACGCCTTCTACACCCAACCTAGTGGCCTAGAATCAAAGTATGCCTATATTCTAATGTAACTTTGGTCCCTTAACACGCATGCAAGTGCTTTGGTCGAAAATCGACCTCCTCTCGGAAAGCCCAATTTTAGCATGCACGCAAAATATATTGCCAATATATATATGGAGATCATATATCCACTATCCGGGGAAGCCAAGTGATATGCCCCGGATGTAGAGGCAAGCAAAGAGGGAGAAAACGCCAACTCAACATACTTCTACACGTACTTGGACACCAAGTACGTGAAAAAGTGCACTTCTTGGAGAACACTCAAAAAAAAAAGCCGGAGGACGAGCGGCCGGGGGAGGGACAGCGCCTGGCACCAAGCGCCCCTCACAACGGTGGAAGGCAGCCCCCCCCGGGGACGCCCTTCCGCCACCCCCACAGCGAGCAACGCCGGCCCGCAAGGGCGCACGCTGTGGGGCCGGTGCTGGGTCCACACGCCCGCATCGACCGCACCCGGGACACACGGGTCGCGGAACCCTGGCTGCACGCTCCGGAGGACGAGCGGCCGGGGGAAGGGCAGCGCCTGACACCAGGCGCCCCTCACAACGGTGGAAGGCACCCCCCCCGGGGACGCCCTTCCGCCACCCCCACAGCGAGCAACGCCGGCCCGCAAGGGCGCACGCTGTGGGGCCGGTGCTGGGTCCACACGCCCGCATCGACCGCACCCGGGACACACGGGTCGCGGAACCCTGGCTGCGCGCTCCGGAGGACGAGCAGCCGGGGGAGGGACAGCGCCTGACACCAGGCGCCCCTCACAACGGTGGAAGGCACCCCCCCCGGGGACGCCCTTCTGCCGCCCCCACAGCGAGCAACGCCGACCCGCAAGGGCGCACGCTGTGGGGCCGGTGCTGGGTCCACACGCCCGCATCGACCGCACCCGGGACACACGGGTCGCGGAACCCTAGCTGCACGCTCCGGAGGACGGGCAGCCGGGGGAGGGACAGCGCCTGACACCAGGCGCCCCTCACAACGGTGGAAGGCACCTCCCCCGGGGACGCCCTTCCGCCACCCCCATAGCGAGCAACGCCAGCCCGCAAGGGCGCACGCTGTGGGGCCGGTGCTGGGTCCACACGCCCGCATCGACCGCACCCGGGACACGCGGGTCGCGGAACCCTAGCTGCACGCTCCGGAGGACGAGCGGCTGGGGGAGGGACAGCGCCTGACACCAGGCGCCCCTCACAACGGCGGAGGGCAGCCCCCCCGGGGACGCCCTTCCGCCACCCCCACAGCGAGCAACGCCGGCCCGCAAGGGCGCACGCTGTGGGGCTGGTGCTGGGTCCACACGCCCACATCAACCGCGCCCGGGACATGCGGGTCGCGGAGCCCTGGCTGCACGCTCCAGAGGACGAGCGGCCGGGGGAGGGACAGCGCCTGACACCAGGCGCCCCTCACAACGGTGGAAGGCACCCCCCCCGGGGACGCCCTTCCGCCACCCCCACAGCGAGCAACGCCGGCCCGCAAGGGCGCACGCTGTGGGGCCGGTGCTGGGTCCACACGCCCGCATCGACCGCACCCGGGACACGCGGGTCACGGAACCCTGGCTGCACGCTCCGGAGGACGAGCGGCCGGGGGAGGGACAGCGCCTGACACCAGGCGCCCCTCACAACGGTGGAAGGCACCCCCCCCGGGGACGCCCTTCCGCCACCCCCACAGCGAGCAACACCGGCCCGCAAGGGCGCACGCTGTGGGGCCAGTGCTGGGTCCACACGCCCGCATCGACCGCACCCGGGACACACGGGTCGCAGAACCCCGGCTGCGCGCTCCAAAGGACGAGCGGACGGGGGAGGGACAGCGCCTGACGCCAGGCGCCCCTCACAACGGTGGCAGGCACCCCCCCCGGGGGCGCCCCTCCGCCACCCCCACAGCGAGCAACGCCGGCCCGCAAGGGCGCACGCTGTGGGGCCGGTGCTGGGTCCACACGCCCGCGCCGACCGCGCCCGGGACACGCGGGTCGCGGAACCCTGGCTGCACGCTCCGGAGGACGAGCGGACGGGGGAGGGACAGCGCCTAGGACCAGGCGCCCCTCACAACGGTGGAAGGCACCCCCCCCGGGGACACCCTTCCGCCACCCCCACAGCGAGCAACGCCGGCCCGCAAGGGCGCACGCTGTGAGGCCGGTGCTGGGTCCACACGCCCGCATCGACCGCACCCGGGACACGCGGGTCACGGAACCCTGGCTGCACGCTCCGGAGGACGAGCGGCCGGGGGAGGGACAGCGCCTGACACCAGGCGCTCCTCACAACGGTGGAAGGCACCCCCCCCGGGGACGCCCTTCCGCCACCCCCAAAGCGAGCAACACCGGCCCGCAAGGGCGCACGCTGTGGGGCCGGTGCTGGGTCCTGACGCCCGCATCGACCGCACCCGGGACACGCGGGTCGCGGAACCCTGGCTGCACGCTCCGGAGGACGAGCGGCCGGGGGAGGGACAGCGCCTGACACCAGGCGCCCCTCACAACGGTGGAAGGCACCCCCCCCGGGGACGCCCTTCCGCCACCCCCACAGCGAGCAGCGTCGGCCCGCAAGGGCGCACGCTGTGGGGCCGGTGCTGGGTCCACTGCCCGCATCGACCGCGCCCGGGACACGCGGGTCGCGGGACCTGGCTGCACGCTCCGGAGGACGAGCGGCCGAGGGAGGGACAGTGCCTGACACCAGACGCCCCTCACAACGGTGGAAGGCAGCCCCCCCCGGGGACGCCCTTCCGCCACCCCCACAGCGAACAACGCCGGCCCGCAAGGGCGCACGCCGTGGGGCCGGTACTGGGTCCACACGCCCACATCGACCGCGCCCGGGACACACGGGCCGCGGAACCCTGGCTGCACGCTCCGGAGGACGAGCGGCCAGGGAAGGGACAGCGCCTGACACCAGGCGCCCCTCACAACGGTGGAAAGCGCCCCCCCCGGGGACGCCATTCCGCCAGCCCCACAGCGAGCAGCGTCGGCCTGCAAGGGCGCACGCTGTGGGACCGGTGCTGGGTCCACACGCCCGCATCGACCGCGCCCGGGACACACGGGTCGCGGAACCCTGGCTGCACGCTACGGGGGGCGAGCGCGGCCGGGGGAGGGACAGCGCCTGACACCGGGCGCCCCTCACAACGGTGGAAGGCACCTCCCCGGGAACGCCCCTCCGCCACCCCCACAGCGAGCAACGCCGGCCCGCAAGGGCGCACGCTGTGGGGCCGGTGCTGGGTCCACATGCCCGCATCGACCGCACCCGGGACACGCGGGTCGCGGAACCCTGGCTGCACGCTCCGGAGGACGAGCGGCCAGGGAAGGGACAGCGCCTGACACCAGGCGCCCCTCACAACGGTGGAAAGCGCCCCCCCCGGGGACGCCATTCCGCCAGCCCCACAGCGAGCAGCGTCGACCCGCAAGGGCGCACGCTGTGGGACCGGTGCTGGGTCCACACGCCCGCATCGACCGCGCCCGGGACACACGGGTCGCGGAACCCTGGCTGCACGCTACGGAGGGCGAGCGCGGCCGGGGGAGGGACAGCGCCTGACACCAGGCGCCCCTCACAACGGTGGCAGGCACCCCCCCCGGGGGCGCCCCTCCGCCACCCCCACAGCGAGCAACGCCGGCCCGCAAGTGCTACGCTGTGGGGCCGGTGCAGGGTCCACTGCCCGCACCGACCGCGCCCGGGACACGCGGGTCGCGGAACCCTGGCTGCACGCTCCGGAGGACGAGCGGCCGGGGGAGGGACAGCGCCTAACACCGGACGCCCCTCGCAACACTGGAAGGCGCCCCCCCGGGGATGCCCATCCACCGCCCCCACACCGAGCAACGCACCAACGCACCAACGCACCAGCCACGGGACATCCGCACCCCGCCCCCTGCTCTTAGACACAGCGACATAGCAATGGCGGAACCCGCGGCACCACGCAAGACACGCCCCCGATCTCCGACGCTGGACGAAGCACACGAGGTCATCAGGGCGCTGGGACTCAGAGACGGCGAAGGAGACCCCCCACAAGAGGACGCGGGCACAGACTCCGACCTGGAGGCATTGCCAGAGCCCCCCGCGGGGGGCGCGCCCGCGGAACCTGCGCCGCCGGCGGGCAGCGTGTCCGCGATCTGCCCCGCGTGGAAACGGGGCCATTGCACCGGCGAAGGCTGGTGCCCCAGACAGCACCCCCAGCCCGATGCCGACGACGGAGCGTTGCCCGAGGTGAAGCCCGCGGCCGCACGCGCCGCCCTACGCTACGGGGTGACGCAGGGCTGGATCCTGGATGAGACCGCGCGCGGCAGCGTGAACATCCAGGAGGCCGTCGACCGCGTCACCCACGCGGGACAAGCGGCGGTGGCCCTGCACACCCGGGGCCGCCACGGTGGACCCGCAGAGGGGATCATTGTGGACCCCTCGGGAATGGTGCTGGTCCTGGCGGCGGACATGGTCCGAGGGGTGCTCCACGTGTCCCGCGTGCGGCGGGCGTGCCCACAGTGGACCATCCAGGTGTACACCCCCCCGCGGGCGTGGCCCTTTTCCACATGGGCGGTGCTCGCCGTCATGTGGCACCTGGCACCAGAGGACGCCCCCACAGGGACCGCGGAGGACATCGCCCGGGACCTCCACACCTGGCCGGCCGACCAGGAATACCCCTGGCGCAGGCCCCGGGGCGGCCTCCCGGTGGCACCAGCGGCGGAGGGGCTCAGCCTCGCGGCAACCCTCCAACGGCACCCCGACAAGTATGCACGCCACTTCCTGCAGACGGGCACGGTCCCGGCCGCCCCGCCAGACTCCGAGTGGCGATGGGACGCAGGGGTGGCGCAACCGCTGCCGGGCCCCTGGACCCTCCCGTTGTGGTACTTACCAATGGGCACCTTGGCCCACGCCACCCAGGCCGTCAAGGGGGCTTTCCCGCAGCCGCCCCTCCCCGGCGTGGCCCTGCTCCGCAGCCTGCAGGCGGGGGCCGCCTGGGTACGGTGGAGGGAAGGGAAGGGGCGCTCGAGCCCCTACTTCCCCATGGTCCAAGGCCAGGCGCTGATTCATGCCGAGGGCATGGGGACCGTGGAATGGGGGGCGATCGTGCCCGGCACGGCGTGCAGGTGGATCACGGCGGCCGCCCCACAGCCCATGCGGTCGCCGCCGGCGTGCCACCGCCTCCTACGGATGGTCCCCTCATTGGCCCCCCAGCACGCCTTTACAAGGGACGTGTGGAAAGCCGTACTGAGCCACACCAGGGAGTGGCTGACGAACCCGGGTACGCGGTACCCACCGGGACCGGTGCTCGAACAGCTCACGGCCCCCACGCCCGGGGTCCTCCACGCCCTACACAGGGCGTCGGCCCTCACGAAGCAGCTCAACGACGAAGTGCTGGACCTGGCGCTGGAGCCGCTGCGGGCGCTCTACCCGCAGGCACACATCCCACCCGCGGGCACGTCCAACCGCTTAGGCCGCCTGGGGTTGCAGCGCCGCGTCGAGGCCGCGCACCCAGGAGGCGTGGTGGAACAGTGGCTAACGCTCCGCAATCCGTCCGCCGCGGAGGGCCACTGGTACCTGCACCAGCTCCTCTTCCAGCCACGGGCAGCCCCGGAACACCGCCGGCAGAACCCGTACCACACGCACCCGGAGCGCCGGGGCGCGCAAAACTACCCGCAGCCAATCCCGCCCGCCCTCCCGCCGGGGCAGGGCCCGGAGGCGCTACAGCGGGGCCCCCCGCTCGACACCGCCACCACAGTACAGCAGTGGGGAGGCGACGATGCGAGCGGTGCCGAACCGGACTGCACGAACTGCGGAGCGGTGGCCTGGATGGCAGCCTGCAGGCACCTCACCCGAGATACCACGGGACTCCGGCAGTACAGACCCACGGACCGCACGGCGCTGGCGTCCGCGGTCGCGGCCGTCACCATGGGTCCAGTGGCGGCGTGGCCGGCGCAGCTGCTGCCCCACGTCCCCTGTCGCGACACGCGGCCCCGACGGCCGGCCGCGACGCACGAGCCGACGGCGCCCCTCACGGCGGAGCAACTATACGTCGTCGCGGCGGCTTTGCTAGCGGACGGCGGGGAGAGCTTCGTCCACCACCACGGCCCGGCGCAAATTGCGGGGTGCATACAAGGGCCCCAGCGCGATGCACCAGACCCGTGGCATGCCACACTCCGCGGACGCACCCGCGTCTGGGGTGCGGGCGATGGCGCACCCCCGCCCGGGCCTAAGCAGGGGGAGGCGCTGGTACTGCAGACGGCAGGCTACCAAGCCATCGTACACGGCCACGCCGGAGGGTACCGGTCGCACATCCTGGCCGGAGGCCGATGGGCGGTCTGGCACAGCACCGCCAGGCAAGGGGCATTCCCGCCCCTGTCCCACGTCGACTGGCGACAGGGGCCCACCCAGGCCTACTACATGTCGGCGGACCCCTGGCCGCTGGCGGTCCTGCTGCACGCTGTCAGCGCCCCCAACAAGAGGCAGGAACCGGGGTGGGTCAACCCCCCCGCACTGGTGTGGAGCCCCGACCAGGAGGAGCATCTACGGGCCGCGTGGCAGGGAGACGCCATCAGGGCCACGGACGTCCCGGACCTCTACGCGGGGCCCATCACGCACGCCCGCCCAGCGGCTACCCTGGCGGTGGCCCAACGGGGGCAGCAGAACCCACAGTGGGTGGTCTGCATGTTCAGCCCGGCGGACGCGCACGTCGTCGTCTGCGACCCTGAACGCCTGCCGGGGCCCGAAGCCGTGATCCGCGTGGCAGACTGCACACGCATGATCATCAAGGCGCTGCGGGAGGGCGAACACCACGCCCTCCTGCTCCAGGTCAGGCTGAAGGACAACGCCCGGGCGGCGAGGCCGGGAGTGTGGCCGGCAGCGGCGCACCCCGCCGACCTGGAGCTCCAGCTGGCGGTCCCGACCACGGTGTACCACTGGCTACAGGCCTTCCACGACCTGCGGTGGAGGAGCAAACCCGACCGCCAAATCGGCTCCACGCACTGGCAAACGTGGCTGCAAGCGGACGCGCAGCGCGATGCCGCCCGAGGCCTCGGGCCCGCGCCTGCGACGCGAGCCCTCGATGCGGCGGCCCCGGGCCGCACGCTGGCACCACACACGGTGCCGCTGGCCAACCTGCCCTTCGAACCAGCGGCGGAGGGCGCCATTCGGAAGTCGGTGCAGCTCCCCCCGGCGCGAGGGGCCACGGAGCCGACGAAATGCCCCCTGTGTGCGGACAAGTACTACACCAGGGGGGCGATGCTGGAACACCTGGCGTGGCACGCGGTGCACGCTGCGGCCCCGGCGGACGACAAGGAGGCGGCCGCCAACATCCTGCAGGGGAGAGCACGGAGGTCCCCGTGGCACGCCCCGTACACCCGGCGCCCCCCGCCCCAGGCAGCCGACCACGCAGATGGAGGTGAGGAGGCACCCGGAGCGGCCCCGGGGGCCGGCGGTGCGGCCCCACCAGGGTCCATGTCCATCCCCGCGGAGCTGGCCCCCCTGGCCCCCCTGACTCCCCCGGTCCCCCGGGCCCCCTTGTGGGCCCCGCTGGGAACGGGCTCAGCGGATGCGGCGCACCCAGATGCCCTGGCGGCACCAGCGAACCCGGCGGCGATGCCGACGCGGGATAGCTGACTCCAGGAGGACACGACGGGCGACGCCCTGTGGCTCCTCTCGTGGAACCTGCGCAACGGCCTCGTGCCGCCAGACCGGTCCCTCCGGGACACACTCCGGCGGCGCAGGGGGCCGGCGGCCTGCACCGACAAGGAGCACCTCATCACCGGCATGCTGCCCCAGGAGGGGGGCTTTGCCATCATGCTCCAGGAAACGGGGATCGCCACCAGGGCGCAGGAGATGCACGTGGCCGCGGCGCTCCGGGACAAGGGGTACACCGCCTACTTCAGCAGCCGGCTGGCGGAGACGGGGGCCACCTCCACCTCGAGAGGGGGGGGCCTCCTCACCGCGGTCAGCAGCAAGTACGTGGCGGAGCACGAGGTGCTCAGCTTCACGGAAATTGTCCCCGGGAAAGCCGCGGCCCTGGAGATCCGCACAGACGGGGGAGGCCTCACCCTCATCAACGTCCACGGGCCGCAAGCAGGTTGCTCCCCGTGGGCGGGACGGGCGGCGTTCTGGGCCGACATACAAATGTATGCCACGGCACGCAGCCTCGGCGGGAGGCACCCGGTGGTCATCACCGGTGACACCAACATCTACATGGATGTCCCCGCCAACCCGGCCACGGAGCATTTCCGAGCGGGCTGGGAAGCCTGCGGCTTCCGAAGAGCCGCGGCGGGCGGAGAGGAGGACATGACCCCCACGCTCCACCCGTCCCAGCACAGGGTGGACACTTTCCTGGTCAACGAGCCCCTCCTGCCGTGGTCCCTGCGGGAGAGCGTCTGGGCTCGCGGCATGGCACACCCCCAGGTGGTCGGCTCGGACCACCTCCCGGTCCGCCTGGCCCTGCCGGGCCTCCTCAGCGCGGCGGGGCGCGCAGCGATGCCCACCCCCTACAGCCACACGGAAGGCCGCCTCCTCCCGTACGACGCCGAGGCCGCGCCCGTCCAACACTGCCTGTGGGCGGCGGTCACCGCCGCGCAGGATGAACCCTCCCTTGCGCCCTGGCTGGGTCCCGCAGAGCAGCACGACTACGGGTCCATGCCCGCGGCTGCGGTGGACAAGGTGTTCGAACACCTCCACGCGACGCATGACGCCCTGGCGCGCGTGGTGGGACGCCGGCAGCCGTCTCCGGCGGGGACGGACCCGGCGGAGGGGGACCCCCCGGAGAGCGGAAAGCAGCTCCAGGCAGCGGTCCTCCGCTATGACACCCTGGCAGCGCGCGCCCCGGCAGCGTACCAGGCGGACGCGGCCAGGCATGGTATCCGGTCCGAGGCGGCGCTCCGGCTCACGGAGGAACTGCAGAGTGTGTCGCCCGGGTTCCGCCCGACCACGCAGGGCCAGCTGCAGGAGGAGCTGGAGAGGCAAGCAGCCGCCCTCGAGGAGGACATTCGCCAGCTCCGCGCCCTCCTGGCGGCAGACCGCAAGCGCGCCATCAAGGAATTCTGGCGCCGCCACGCCCCCGACATCGCCCAGCGATGGAAAGCAGTGCGGGGAGCCATAGAGGTAGAGGCCCCAGGCCCGTCGGGCCTCTGGAACGTGCGGGTTCCCAACACCCAAACGCTCCTCACGGAGGCCCACGACGTGATGTTCGCAGTTCGCGCCTTCTGGCGAGAACTGTATGACAAACGCCCGGTGGACCTCCCGGGTTTCCAGGCGGTCCTCGGCCGCCACGTCCCACGGGTCCCTGAGGGAGCCTGGACACAGGTCCAGCAGTACTCCATGCAGGACCTGAAGTCCGCCCTGGACAAGGCCGATGGCAAGGCCCCGGGTCCTAACCACGTGGAGGCCCGCTTCATCAAGGCCCTCCCGGCACCCGTCCAGTGGCTCCTGGTCCACTCCTACCGGGCCATCCTCCGCGGCGCCCCGCCACCGATGCACTGGAGGGACGCGCACATCTGGCTCAGCCCCAAGGTACCGGGCTCCGCCAGACTGGATGACTACAGGCCCATAGCCCTGGGCCAGCTGGACATGAAGCTGCTCACGGGCCCCCTCACCCAGCGCATCACGGAGGTGCTCACACGGCACGGGGTGATCAGCGACTGGCAGCAGGGGGCCCTCCCTGGCTCCAACACAGGCCCCCCACTGTTCATGGCGCAGCGGCAGCTCCAGCGGGGAAGGCCCAACTACGTCTTCTCCTTCGACGCCCGCAAGGCCTTCGACACCGCCCCGCACGGCGCCCTCCACCTCATCCTGCGCCACCTCTCCGTGCCGCCGGACGTCGTTGACCTCCTGCTCTTCCTCCACACGTGCGCCAGGCTGCGCATCGTCACAGCACACGGGCTAACGCAGCCCGTCTACATGCTACGCGGCGTCCGGCAGGGCAACCCCGAGAGCCCCCTGCTGTACGCGCTCCTCCTGGAGCCTCTGCTCAGGGCACAGGGGCACCGCCTGCGCCCGCCAGGAGGAGCCGAGCACGGCCTCATCCAGGCCTACATCGACGACCTGCTGGTGGTGGCCCACACGCTGCAGCACTTCGTCGAGGGCGTGGAGGCGGTGGCCGCGTACCTGGGGATGATGGGCATGGAGCTCAACCCCCGCAAGTGCGCCATGGCCACCACGGAGGGGGTCTCGGGCCTGCTGCTACGCCTCTGCCCCCACCTGGAAAACCCGTGGTACTGGGTACCAGCGGCGGACTCCGTCCCCTACCTGGGACTCCAGCTGCAGCCGGACGGGGAGTTCTCCCTGCAGCGCAAGCACCGGCTACGCCTGGCGGCAGTACACCACTGGTGCCTTAACACCCTCGCGCCACCGAAAGTGGTGCAGGACGTCATCCTGGCGATCCCCGGAGGGGTGACGCAGTACGTCGCCCCTTTCATCGCCGACGACTCCGACACTGCACGCCACCTGGACCACATCACGGTCCAGGTCGCGAAGGACAGGGCACGATACGCCTTCGACGCCTCGCGGGACAGCCTGCAGGATGACCGGACCCTGGGGCTCACACGGGTGCCCACGCGGTGCCAGCAGGCAGCGGTGGCCCTCGTGGGTACACTCGTCCACCACCGCGCAACCTCCGAGCGCGCGGAGGTCACCAAGATGTTCTGGGAGATAGCCGGCGCGCACGGAATATGCCCTGAGGTGCACTACCCCGTCCCGGAGTTCGCAACTCTGGCGGGAGGCGACTGGGTCCAGCGCATACCCCGGGCCCTGGCCGCCCTGGGAGTGGGGATGTACAACCCCATCGCGTGCCCCAGGGCGGCTCACGTCCAACTACAGTCCCCGCCGGGCAAAATCGTCACGCTGCGCACCGCCAAGCTGCGACACCGCGACACGTGCCGCCTGAGGGTGCCACACGCAACGCCGTGGCATGGGCACCACGGGCCACGCCACCCCTTCCCCGACAACGACGATCCGTGGCCGACGGCGGTGCGGGAGTGCCTCGACCAATGCGCCGATGAACACCTCCATTATTGCCGCCATGAGCAAGGGCCCACCAACCACCCCGGGTGGCGCGATGCCCTGGCCCACCTCTTCCACACCACCGGCACGCGGGACCCCCGCCTGAGACTCGTCCACCCCACGAGGGCTAAGCAGGACGCCCACACCGGCCCGCGGGTGACCCCAGACGGCCTGCACCTCCACGTCGGGGGCTACCGCCGCCGGAACGGCCTGTCCCCCCCCACGCGGGGGGCGGCGTACCACCCGCCAGCGGCCCTCATGTACATCCTCCGCGACGTACTCGCGGAAAGCGAGCACCAAGAGCCCAACGCGGACGTGGCGTGGCCAGAACCCTTACGCCCCCGGCCCCACGCGCCGATGCCGTTGTGGCTGGTGACCACAGACGACCAATGCACCCAAGCGGCGGGACAAGCGCAGCTCCGGGCCGAGTGGGTGATAGTGCAAGTGGGGGCAGGCCAGCCCGAACCCCGTGGACTCCCCCGCGGCACCGCCCTACTGGTGGCTACGGGGGTGCCGCACGACCCACACATGGCGGTACACGCGCTGGAGGACCAGCCGGAGGACACGGGACACTTGGTGGTACACCAGCGCGGGGGCCCGGCGTGGCTCAAGGAACATCTGACGGCGCTACGGTCCTGGGCAAGCACGGTCGCCGGAGCGGAGATCCGGCTGCACGACCACCCGGCGATCAGCCCAGGCAACACCAGGGCGCTGAGCATGGACCAACTGACCCACAGCCACCCCGACGTCCGGTGGCACTCCACCGACCTCAACGCGGGGTGGCTCAGCCCCACCGGATACTACTGGATCCCGGAGGCCTGGGGACACACCTCCTCTGACGCGTCCGGGGGCGGACCCTGCAAACACGCCACCAGCGTCGCTCTCGCCGCCGACCTCACCCGCACGTGGGCGGTGGCCATCTCGGGCACGGTGCCTGACGGAGAGGGGGTGGCCGCCTCCCTCCCCCCACATTACGGTGCACACAGACCATGGGTCCACACGGTGGACGCCGAAGTCATCCTCCACCTCCTGCGGCACGCAGATCGCGAGCGAACCACGGGGGTCCCCGCGGGCGCAGCGAAGGTGGTCAACCAGATGCCCCTGAGGTGGCTCCGGGACGGCCTGTGCGCGCGGGGGCAACACGCCGGGCACCCGTTCTGGTACGTCCGAGCCACCTCGCACCACAGTGACGCCCTACTGCACAAGGCGGACTGGGCGGCGTCCCAGGACACCGTCTTGCAGAACACGCCCCCGGACCCTGGCCACGCCCAACTCATCGTCGCCGGCCGTGACGGCCATCTCGATCTACGGCCCCCCACGATGCGGGTGCTCGGCGAGGTCGCACAACGGGCGCAGACGGACCATGCGCTGACGCACCGGGGACACACACCCCTAGGCGCGGCCCACGCCACGGCCTACGTCCACGCCCGGGACCTCACCGCGGCGGCCACCAACCGCCGGGCGCTGCGGGCCCGAGACGGCCACACGCCGGTGCAGCGCAGGCTCCGCGTCCGGAAGGAGCGGCTCTCCGGCGTCGCCATCGTCCCGCAGCCGTGCCTTTTCTGCGGCGGCCCAGAAGAGACCCCGGTGCACATGCACGTGGGCTGCACCCACTCGCGGCTCCTCTGGCCCCACTACCGCCAGGCGGTGCACGAGGCGGCCCGCCACCTCCCACCTGGGGACAAGGCCCTGTGGGTGGCCTCGTGGCGCTCCGCAGGCGCCACGTGGACGGAGGTGTTCTGCTCCGGACTGGTGCCCGAGGACGCGGAGGCGCAGCTCCGCGCCATAACCCGATACGACCCGCCGGGAGGGACCTCGGTGGACGACTTCCTCCACCACATGCTCCGGCTAGGGGACTTCGCGTGGGAGCTTCGCAACCACCGGCTGGAGCAACTCCTCCACGACCCCCTAAGCGCGGCGGCCCGGGCGCACCGGTGGCTCACTGCGGCGGAGGGCGACCACCCTCCCCCTCCCCCGCGCCCTGACAAGGACTTCGTAGCCTCCCTCCGTGTTGTGAATGGCACTCTGGAGTGCCCGCTCCAAGAGGGCCCCCACCCGTATCAGGACCTGCCGGGGGGGTTCTCGAGGCACCTGCAAGACGCCCTTTTCCCACCGTGGATCATCGGGCGCGGCTCCATGACCGCATGGGAGGCGCGCATCGTGGGGGAGGAGTGGGCGCGGGAGTGGGGCCGGTGGTGCGCCGCCGCGCGCGCCCCGGAGACCCCTGCGCAACGATACGCCGCCATCCCGCTCCGGGGGTGGGGGCCGGACACCCGGCCGAGACCCACCATGGTCCGCGGGGCAGGACCTGACCACCCGTGGGACGCGGCGACGGGGGAATGGCTGCAGGCGGCCCCGGGGCCGCAAACGGGATGGACTGGGGACGTATCCTCACTCGTCAGGACGCCTGTCCCGCCCCGCATCGTCCTTCACACCGCCAACGTGCTCCGGGCCACGGAGATACTCACGTGGGGACACGCTGCGGCCACCGTCCGGTGGCAACCCCCAGAGGACGGGGCCACCCAACTCACCGTGGCGCACTTCAAAGCGGGGGGGCCGGTATACGACGACGCCCTGTCCCGGCTGGGCGACACCCAGGGGCCCTTACTCCTCATGCTCCCCACCGGTATCGCAGCCGCGCTGCACCGGGAGCTGGACGGCTGCGAAGGGCTGCGAGTGGGGTGGGAGGCGGTCGCGGACGGCACCCTACTGGCCCTCCTCCACAGGGACACAGCGAACGGGTGCCAATGGGACGCGCTGACGCCCCACCTCACCGGGCGCCACGTGTACATGGCGAGCCCCCCCCAGGGGCACCCCCGCCCGGCGTGGGACGACCTCATCGCCGCCTTCCACGACCACGGGATCCTCCCCGGCGACACGTGGCAGGAGGTCCAGCGGAAGACACTTGGCAAGGACTACCGGCGCCGCGTCCGCGCCCGCTTGCTGGAGATCCGGGACCCCCTCCGACAGAGGTGGGACGACCTCTGGCTCCGCCATCTCGACCCTTGGTCGCCGCCCTCCCACCTCCCGCACACCTGCCGACTCTGCGGAGAGTGTGACACGGTGTCCTCCGCAGCAGCGACAGGCGCCAACAGGTGCGAGCGGTGCACCCAGGTAGCCGCGTGCCCCTGGCCCGAACCTCCCGCAGGTCCGCGCAGGCGCACAGAGGAGGAGGCCTTGCGCCGGCGCATCGAGGGGGCACACACCCCCTCACACGAACAGGCGGGCCCCGCGGGCGCTGCCCTTCTGTGGATCCACGTGCACCTGCGGGACCCCACATCCATTGCGCACCTGTCGCACGTGTTCGCCCCCTAACCCCCACCCGCCGCCGCCCTTTGCAGAGCCCGCAGCACCATGCCACGCCGACGGGGGGATGGGCCGGGGCACACCAGGGCCCGCCGCAGAGCGCAGGAGGCGGCCGTCCGGGGTCTGGTGGCGGACGCGGTGGCGGAGGCAAAAGGAGCGCACGCTGCCGCACGGTGCGACCTGGAGGGCAGTGCGAGGGCCTTCCTCAACGAGACCGCCCTCCCGGCCGTCCGCGCCCTGAACGGAGCGGGGGCCCCTACGTTGCTCCCGGCAATGCACCGGATCGTGAACGCCGTCCGGCCAGGGCTCATCAGCCCAGAGGCGGCCCTCTACGGGCACTGGATGGAGTGGCGCGAGTCCAATCGGTCGGGCCGGCCCCTGTCCATGGGGGACGCCCTCCGGATGACGGGAGCGGGGTCTGCCATGTCCCTCCACAGTAGCGCCCCAGCCCTGCTGCACGCCCTCAGGACGCGCTACCCCGGGGACGCGGCCCCGTACCTGAACCAGGCGCGGGCCACGTACCCGGGGGGAGTGTCCGAGCTGGATGCGGCGCTCCACCTTCTACACCCGCCGGACGAGGACCTGGAGGTGGGCGAGGTCACGGTGTTCGTGGAAGGCGCGGATGAGGCGTCCGCCCGCCCCCGGCCGACCAACCCGGTGTATGACGGCACCGGGCCTACCCCCCCGTACGCTGTCGTCTACGAGGCGTTCCCCAGGCAGCCCACTTGGTGCCCCGCCCTCCCACCGGCGACGCACGCGCCCCGCGGCTGGGCTAACCCAGACCTGTCCCCCCCCCTCTCCAGGACCAGGGGTGCCCACCACAGGGGGCAGGTCCTCTGGCAAGAGTGCCCTGGCACCCCCCTGCTCCTCCTCGTCGTCGCGACCCGCGGGGACCCGGGGCGGATCCTGGGGATCACCCCCACCCACCTCTATGGGGCCACACCCGTACCCCGCCCCCCCCTCCCGGCGCCCGCGGCGCGGGACGGAGTACACACCTTCCTGCGCACACAGGAGGTCACCGCCGTTACGGGGGTCCATCTGGTGCGGCTGCCCCCGGCACCGCTCGACGACCCCCGGGGGCCCAGGGCCCTGAGCCCCGCCCCAGACTGGGAGCTGTGGCGCGTTGCGTGGGCCGCGTGGCTCCCCCGCCTCCCCTCCCAATGCCGGTGGATGGCCGCGGACCCCCGGCCGTGCGGGACTGACGCCACAGCCGGCCCCCCACCCCCTCCCCCCCCCCCCCCGCAGAGCACCACACGGCACTGCCCACGGCACGGCACTGATGCACCAGGAGGTAGTGGGAAGGGCGCGCCTGCCACCACGCATGCCTACCAGAGTAACAGTAATGGCAGACTCCGATGGGTCCCTCGGGCGGGACGACCGCCACCACCGCCGGTCCCGCTCCCGCTCCCCCGTCTCCTCCCCAGAGTGGACGGGGGAGACCCTCGCGGAGCGCGAGGAGCGGAGGCTGGCGGAGGCGGCGGTGGTCGGACCGCCGCCGCCGGCCCGGGAACCTGGGCCAGCCGAGACGGCCGCCCCCGCCGCCCAAGCGGCCAGCCCCGCCGCCCCGCCCCGCCCTGACGCGCAGGAGGCGGAGACCGCGGCGAGCCACGCCGCGGCCCCGGCCGCGGCCCCCGGCACGCCGCCGGCAAGGGGGGCAGCCCCGGCGCAGGAGCCGGACGCGTCGCCGAGGGCTGCCGCAGCCGCGCAGGAGAGCAAGCAGGGCGCAAGAGGGGTTGCGACGGACCCCGCACGGGCCGTGGGCGCCTCGCAGGCGGCCGCCGCGGCAGCAGAGAAGACCGAGGAGGATGTGCGAGAGTCTGCGACCGCGGCCACGGGCGCCTCGTCGGCGGCCGCCACGGCAGCAAAGGAGAGTGCGGAGGGCGCGAGAGGGGCTGCGGCCCCTGGCACGCCGCGCAAGCGGGGGAAGAACCCCGCACGGGCCGCGGACGCCTCGCCGGCGGCCGCCGCAGCAGCAGCAGTGGGCAGGGAGAGCGCGAAGTACCGCGCCCACGCCAACCCCGCCCACACCCACACCAGCCCCCCCAAGCCGTACCCCCCCAAGCCCTTCCCCCCGGGGCGGGAGCGGCACGACCGCCCCCCGAAGCGCGAGCGCTCGCCGCCGGGCGTCACGCTGCCGCAACTGCAAAGGCAGCGGGACGCCCGGCGAGTGGTCCAGGAAGGGCGCAGCGGCGAGGGGGAGGGGAGCGGCGGACGGCGTGACAGGCAGGGGGCAGGGGAGGGGTCGGGGCACGGGAAGGGCGCGCGGGAGCGCGGGCAGGAGGCCCAGGTGCAGGGGACGGAGCGAGGGGTGGTGGGAGAGCGAGCGGGCCGGGGCGTGGTGGACGAGAGGCGGGACCCGCGACTCGGGCAGGGGGTCAGGGAGGGGCCAGGGCACGGGGAGGGTGGTCAGGGGCGCGGGAAGGGCACCCAGGCGCAGGGGGCTGGACAAGGGGGGATGGGAGAGCGGGCGGGCCGGGGTGTGGGGGACGAGAGGCGGGACCCGCGACACGGGCACGGGACCGGAAAGGGGCCCAAGGGCAAGGGCAAGGGCAAGGGCAAGGGCCCCAAGGGACAGGAGGGACGGGGCACGGGAGCCCAGGGGGGAGGGCGGGGCGAGGGGAGGGGGGCAGAGGGCGGAGCACCCCCGCAGCCGGAAGTGCAGCCGGTGAGGTGCATCCCCCCCGGCATCCAACAGATGCCGGCGCACCACACCTACCACCACCACCACCACCACCACCACCACCTCTACAACATCGACCCTGACGCCGGAAAGGCTCATCCCCCCCCAACCCCCACGACACCAGCACCAGCAAGCCCCCCCCGCGCCGAGGGCGGAGCCGGCGCGGATGGCCTCGGCGGAGAGGGGACGGGGCGTGGCATCGGCGCCGCAGGTGCAGGAGCAGCGAGGGGGGCCGGCACAGGGGGCGGAGGAGAGCCGGCCGTGGAACGTGGACTGGGGCGCAGTCCCGGACCCGCTGGGGGGGGAGACCCTCCCCCTGGTGGGGGAAGTGTACGGGTGGTTGTGCTGGGCCAACCAGGGGACCTCCAGGAGGTCGCGGAACCGGCCCTTCGATGCCGTGCTCCTCCGGAGGGACGGAGGAAACCGAGAGGCACCCCCGGGGGGATGGGCGGCCCAAGAGGACCACGAGAGGGTCCTCAGGTCAGTGATCCGGGCGGCGTGGCCCGACAGGGAGCCGACGTGGCCGGCCTTCCTGGAGGGGGGAGCGGTGCTCCGCATCACGGATGCGGACGCCAACAACTGGCTCCCCCGGGCTTTGCGTAGCGCCCTCGCCCACTGGCGCTACCGCTGGCGCAACCCGCCGCCGCCGCAGCCCCAGCCCCCACACAAGCGGCGGCGCAAGTGAAGGCCCAGACGGCGGGCGCGGGAGGGGAGGATGGGCCCCCTGACCGACGCCCCCCCCACGGTATGGCAGGACGTGCGGGGACGCGCCGCCACCCACGGAAGGGAGTGCGGGGGCGCCAAGCGCGGGGAGGAACCGGCTGCCCCGCAACCTGCTAACCACTGACCGCTAACCATCAACCACCCCCGGCCGGCCGGCGCCGCGCGGCAACGGCCGGGGAGGTGAGGGCCCCGGCGAGGGCCTGCGCGGGCATCCAGCTCTCGATAGGGGGGGCGGGTGACGGGCGCGACCCCCTGGCCGATGGCTGGCCCCTGGGACCAGGGCCGCCATGCCGCCCCCGCCCCCCCCCCCCCCGCGGCCGACGAGAGGCATCACCAGGGGGCCAAAGGGCCCCCCCCAACCCACCCCCCCCCCCCCGCACAGACCCGGGGGCGGGCGGGGGGCGGCCCCCCCACCCCCCCCCCCCCCCGCACCCACCGCAGCAGGGGCGCCACAGGCGCGGCCCTCCGCCCCCCCAGGGCCGGGGGGGCGCCCCCCCCTCAGGGGGAACGGCGGCTGGGCCTGCTCCCGCGAACCCACACCGGCGTGCCGGGGCAACGCGCGCGACGGAGCAGGAAGGAGGCCGCACCCCACATGACCCTCCCATAACCACAGCCCGCCCCGAGGTGACGGAGGGAGGGTGTCAAGTCAGATGGGGCCCCCAGGGGGGCGGTCCACGGGCCGCCCCTCACCCCCCCCACCACGGGGCGGCACTTCAGCCCCGACCGCAAGCGCGCGCCGGAAGGGAGCGCACCGGCGACGCGGAGAGAGCCAGGGGGGAGTACCACAGGCCGCCGCCTGGAACGAGAGCAGGGAGGCCGCGGCGCGACACCCCCCCCCCCCCCCGCCCCCCCACCGGCCCGCCGGCCGCAGGGGCCCCGGCCCCCACCCCCCGAGGCTGAAGGGACGGACCCCCCCGCCCGGGAGGGGAGCCGGGGAGTGACCCGCCCCGACGCCCCAGCCGCCGGCTCCAATGGGGGCCGCGAAGAGCACGTGGGCCCACGCCTGCGCACCTGGACGCCGCGCAGATCGTGCCCAGAGAAGCCGGGTGGGCGCGAACCGGAATGGTATGGGTGGCCACGCCCCCCATGGACAGCACGACGCCAAGGGACGCCCGCTTTGTTGCCTACCCGGGGAAAGCGGCCCCGCAACCCGCTAACCACTGACCGCCAACCCTCACGACCACCCCCGGCCGGCCAGCGCCGCGCGGCAACGGCCGGGAGATGAGGGGCCCCAGGGAGGGACTGCGTGGGGATCCGGCACTCGGTAGAGGGGGGCGGGGGAAGGGCGCGACCCCCCTGGCCGATGGCTGGCCCCCGGGGCTGGGACCGCCAAGCCGCCCTCCCCCCCCCCTCCTTTCTGGCCGACAGGGGACATCGCCAGGGAACCGAAGGACCCCCCCCACTCCCCCCCCCCCCCCCCTCCCACACAGGCCCGAGAGCGAGCGGGGTGGCCCCCCCCCCCCGTACCCACCCCAGCTGGGGAGCCACAGGCGCGGCCCTCCGCCCCCCCAGGGCCGGGGGGGCGCCCCCACCCACAGGAGGAACGGCGACACGGTAAGGGCAGCGGCGGCTGGACCTGCCCCCACGAACCCACACCGGCGTGCCGGAGCAACGCGCACAACGGAACACGAAGGAGGCCGCGCCCCACATGACCCTCCCGTGACCACAGCCCACTCCGAGGGGACAGAGGGGGGGTTTGCAGGTCAGCCGGGGCCCCCAGGGGAGCGGCACACGGGCCGCCCCTCACCCCCCCCCGCCCCGGGGCGGCACTTCAGCCCCGACCGCACGCGCGCGCCGGAGGGGAGGGCCAGAAAGGAGTACCGCAGGCCGCCGCCCGGAACGAGAGCGGGGAGGCCGCAGCGCGACACCCCCCCCGAGGCAAGGGGAATGGACCCCCCCCACCCGAGAGGGGGGCCGGAGTGCGACCCGCCCCCCCGCTCCGGCCGACGGCCCACACGGGGGCCGCGAGGAACAAGCGGGCCCACGCCTGCGCACCGGGACGCCGCACAGATCGTACCCGGAGAGGCTGGGTGAACACGAACCGGAGTGGTATGGGGGGCCACGCCCCCCATGGACAGCGCAACGCCAGTGACGCCCGCTTTGTTGCCTGCCCAGGGAAGGCAGAGGGACGGAAAGAGGCAGAGCGACCCCCCGCCCTACGGTCTGTCGGCGACCCGGTGGTGCTACTGCCCGCCTCTTACCCCTGTGCACGTCAGTCGGCGATCCAACGCACCCCACCCAGCCCCCTCCCCTGTCCCGACCCCGTGCGCGTGGACTGAGGCCTCCCGGCACGCGCAACACGCTTCACGGCGCACAGCCCCACCCACAGGACAGGATCCATAGCCGACGACACCCCTCAGTGGCGTAAGAGACTCCCGCGGCCCAGTAGTGAGAGCGTCGGTCTTCAATCGTCCAGTGCGGGGGTTCGATCCCGGGCGTTGGTGCTCCTGGGATCCCTGCACGTAGAGCTCTCTAGTTGGCGACGTGGGAACCACCCTCCCCTCCAGCAACTCGCGCCACCACCGATACCGGTGGATCGGGTGGAGGTCTCGTTCGTTTTACCCCCCACCCACGAAAAACAAAAGACATGGGAACCACCCACCCCTGCAGCAGTGCGCACCGTCACCTGTACTCAAACAGGTCGATGGGAGGCCTCGCCCGGTATTCGAAGGGATCGGTGGGAGACCACCGATCCCGGGGTTCGAACCGGCTCCTTCACGGCGTGCGCCTGGTGCGCTACCTCCGGGGTGGCTGCCTTCTGAGATACACCGGCACCCGGGTCACACAACAAACGCGCCCGCAACCCCCTCCCCCTGTACCAAGAGTAAGCCCGCGGTAGGGCTGCCCAGCTGGGCCATGAACCGGGACATTGGAGCGCCACTCCAGCCACGGTCACCCCAACCCCCCCACGCATCCCGCAGGGCGAAGCTCCGTGCGCATCAGGCACGTCATGAGAATCCGGCGGGCCGGCGCCTGGACACCAAGACGACACCTCTCTCCCCCCCCGCGAGAACGGAGCGGGGCCCCCACAGCCGCACGCCCGCAACGCAGACCCCGACAGCCCACCTAGTGGACGGGCAGAGGAGGGAAGGGGGACGCCCCACGCCCCACGCAAAGGACGAAGGCACCCCCCCGGGGACGCCCAGCCGCCGCCCCCGCCACCCCAAGCCAAGTAGGGGGGAACCGGGACCGGACCGCCCCCCCCCCAAGCACGCCAGACGGAGCACGGGACCGGGGCAGGACACGCGGAGGGGCACGGACCACATGGAACGGCCCTACCAGCGCCCAATGCCGGGACCAGGCGAGATGCGCGCGCCACACCACCCAGCGGGGAGCGGACACCGCGAGAGCGCGAGCGCACACACAAGAAAAGGACACGCGGGGACCACCAGAAGGGCAACCGGACCGAGCGCGCGGAACGCACAGACCACATGGAATGGCGTACCAGCGAGCGAGGAGAAGGGACACCCGGACGGGACGGCCCGCCACACGCAACGCGGGATACGCGGGGCGGGAAGGGGGAAGAAGGGGACACACAACACCAGGTACCGGCCCGAACCCCCCCGAACCGGCCGCGAGCGCCGCGCACACACAGACGGGACACTGCACCCGCCAAGGCAGTAGTGGCGCACAGCGCCACGCCCCAACCCCTAGGCTAGGCAGCCACCGCGCCAGCCCAAGGGGGTCCCACTGGCGACAAGCCAGTAGCACGGGCCCGGCGGCGCCGGTGCCCCGGGCGACCACGCATTAGGGGGGCGACGCAGTGGGTAAGCGCCCGCAGCCACGGCTGCGAATTGATGCACTGACCGGGGAGTGGCGAAACGGGGACGCCGGAGAAGGACGGGGCTCCGAGCTCTGTGAACCCGGGGGACTCCGCCACCAGGCAGGAGGTGCGTCTTGGAGGGCCCCCCACTAGGACCCGGTGGGGAGGATATCACCTGGCCCGACCAGGTGGCCCCCCGGGGCCGAAAGGCGTCTAGTACCCGCAAAATCAAACCTCAAACCTCAAACGTAAAAAAAAAAAACCCTTTGGGCCTATGGAGGTGGGATCCTTTGGCCTCATCCTATGACTATGGGGGGCAGAACCTCATACACAGTGCCTATGAGGCACGTTAATTCGTCCTTGGGCGCTTGAACGCTCGTAGCCCTTGTTATTCCACTTGGGGGTTCAAAGCGCCTTTGGCTGCCCAGTTTTTCTGGGAAAAATCTGGGACGCGATTTGTTATATTAAGGAAAAAATTGCGGATCACTCGAAGACTGTTTCGGTCTTAACTTCAAGAAAGATCGTTCTACAGAATTATGTAATGCAGTCCACGGAGCAGGCGACGACAAGCGGCGCGACTGCGGCGATTTCACGACAATCGGAAATCGCGGTAGAAATCAGGTACTTCGCCGATTTCTAACCGCAAATCGACCAAGACAGTAAAATTATGGTAAATCCACATCGACTTAATGGTTAGAAATCGGATTCCAGATTTTGCGGGTTAGAGAACAGGGATATCCCGCTGACAGCCGGTGTCCACGGCTTCCGCACAGGTGTGACGGCTCACAGGCCTCCGGGCCATGGGCCATGGGTTCTGGGTACCGCTTCACCAGGTCCTCTGGGGGTTCCGGTCTCTAACCCTGGTCGCTCTGGCTGTGCCTTCGTCCTCTTCCGCTGCCTGTGAGGTGGCCCTTGTGGCGGCCGGGGTCGTCGCCTGGCGGTGAGGGCGTGGTGGTGCGCCGTTCGGCGGTTTTCCCTGCAGCTTCCTCTGCGGGTGTGGCCTGTTCTCCCTGTGTAGGTGTGCCCTCCGTTCCCCGTGTGGTTTCTGGTGGCTGGTGGGTGTGCGCTGGGGTGATCCGTACGGCGTCCGATGCTTGCTTCGGCGGTGCGTGTTGGGGGGCGCGCCCCCGGGAGTCGTGCGGCGTTCGGTGGGGGTGGGGCGGCGCTGGTCCCCCCGTCCTGGTATGCCCTTCCTGGGTGTGGGTCGTGGCGTTTGCTGTGGTGCCCTTTTCCTCCGCGCCTTGGTCCCCGCTCCTGCCCCTTCCTGGTTCTTGGGTGGTTTCCTGCCCCCATGGGGTGTCTCTTCCGACGCCCTGTCCCTATGGGTGCCTGCCCTCACTTGGGGCCCCTCCGGGCCCTCTTGCCTGAGTGCCCCTTGGTGTCTCTTGCCCTCCCCTTGCCCTTGTCCTTCCCCTTCCTGGTGTGGTGGTGGCGGGAGGGGCGGGGTGGGGAGGGGGCGCCGATGGCCCAGGCCTTGGGGTGGGTGGCCTGGAGCCATTGGCGGAGGGCTTGGGGGGTGTAGGGGGGGCGGAGGCCCTGGACCCCATCGCGGAGGAGGGCCTCCCATGCCGCTTGCGGCATGATGGCCTCCGGGGCGGCCTCGTTGGGGTTGGCGGGGGTGCGGGTGCGCATCTCCTCGAAGGTATGCACCATGTGCACCCCATCTTGCCTTCCCGCTCCCCCGGCCCACTTCACCCAGCGGTGGAGCTCCTGCAAAGCGGGGGCAGACCACCAGGCGAGGTGGGCGGGGGCCGGGGGGGGGGAGGGGTCCGTGCCCGGGGTCCTGGAGCGGCGGTGGGAGGACGTGGACCTGTGGTGGTGGTGGGGGTGGCGGTGCCTGGGGGAGCGGGAGCGGCGGTGGCGGGGGCTGGGGGTGGAGGACGGGTACTGGCGGAGGGGGGAACGGGAGGGGGAGGTGGACATGGGGCGGCGGTGGCGCGCTTGGTGGCATCCGGGGGAGCGGGAGAGGTGGTGGCGGGGGCTGGGGGTGGTGGATGGGTATGGGTGGCGGGGGGAACGGGGAGCCTGGCGGGGCCTGTGGGGGGAGGGGGAGGTGGACGTGGGGCGGCGGTGGCATGCCTGGCGGCACCGGGGGGAGCGGGAGCGGTAGTTGCGGGGGCTGGGGGTGGGGGTCTTGTATGGCTAGACGTGGGAGGGGGAGGTGGACATGGGGCGGCGATGGCGCTCGTGGTGGCGCCCGGGGGAGCCTGAGCGGCGGGAGCTGGGTCCCGGGGGGTCGTGGTGGCACCCGGGGGAGCAGGAGCGGCGCGAGTGGGTGGTTGAGGCGCGGTGGCGGTGTGGGGAGTGTGGGCGCTGGGGGCGAGTGTGTCGTGCGGGGGGGGGAGCGGGAGCGCCGCCGTTTGCGGGACCGGGCCTCATTGCTCGAGTCGGGCCAGTCAGGAGGCGTCGGTGGGTCCTGGGGGGCTTCGCGTGTTGCCGCCTAGTACTGGGGGGGGGGGGGGGAGGTCCCCCGTGGTCCATGGATCCGCCACGTAGGGGTGTGGTGGCGGCAGCGGCTGGTGGTATGGGGCGATTGACTGTCCTTGGCGGGATGGGGCCCGGGGGGCCCCTTCGGCGTGGACGTGGTGGCCGGGGGGATACGGTTCCTGGTACGGGGGGGGGTGGCTGGTACGGGCAGGGTGGCCCCTGGTGGTAGGTGGGGTATGCGGGTGGAGCGCTCGGTGGCTGCCATCCCATTCGCTGGCGCTGTTCGTGCACGGGGGGTTGTGGCCCGGTGGGGTAGGGTGGTGGGCAGTGGTAGTGGTGGGGGTGGTGTTGGTGGTGGTGGTGGTGGGGCTGGTGGTGGTGGTGGTGTTGGTAGTGGTGGGGTTGGTGTTGCGGGTATGGCCCTTGGACCCCTTGTGGGTTTTCCGGTCCCCCTTGTGGGGGTGGGGGGTTGGGCATCGTGCGCAGCCCCTGGGGCTGCACTATGTGGTGGGCAGGGGGGGCGAGTTGGGGGCCGGGCTTGACGGTGACGATGGTCGAGGGGTCCCACGTCCCTGGGTCGGTTTGGCCGGCGGTGGTGGTGGTTTGTGGGGGATGGATGACGGGGCGCTTGGTGACGGGGATGTGGACGAGCATTTGGACGGGGTCGTGTTGGGTGGCCGCCTCTGCGGTGGTGGTGGCTGCCGTTGGGAGGGGGGCGTGGATTGTGCTGGTGGGGGGTCCTGGCTTGGGTGAGGGTTTGGGTTAGGGCGGTGTCGGTTGGGTTTGTGTCGTTGCGTTTGTGGTGTTGTGTGTGCTCGCTTGGGCGCCGGCTTGGGGTTTAGGTCGGGTTTGGGGTTGGGGTCCGGTTCCATGTTGAGGAGGACCTCTGTCCGGAGGTGTGAGGGCGCCGATGTTGGGTCGGGGGTCTTCCGGGTGCGTTGCCGGGGTGCCTGAGTCGCCTGTGTAGGGGTCGGGGGGGTCGGTGCGTGCGGCCGCGTCTTTGGCTTTTGCCGTGGCCTTGAGGATGAGGGCGGCGGGGAGGGGGGGGTCGGAGGATGGGGTGGAGGATGTGGATGAGGCTGAGGATGAGGAGGAGGTGGTGGACGCGGGTTGGGCTGTGATGCGGGCGGGCTTGTGGGCGGCGGCTTCTGCTGCGGCCACGGCGGCGAGGATGGAGGGCATGTCCTCGGGCTGTAGGTTGGGGGCGGGCGGCTGGGGGGGCCCGGTCGTGACCTGGCGGCCCGGCGGGCCGATCTGGTCCTCAGCGGCGGGGGAGGGAGGTGCGGGGCTGTGGCCTTCTCCTTCTGGGCTTGGCTGGGCCGGGGTCCTGCAATGTGTGAGGTTGTGTGGGTTGGCGTCCGCGGGGGGGAACAGTTCGCGTGGGCTGCATTCAGCAGCCGGGAAGGGTCGGCCTGGGTCTTCTGGGGTGTGTGTGGGGGGCATGGGCGGGCCACTGGGCGGGGCGGGCGTGCCGCGGGGCGCGGGGCTCCTCTCGGCTGGTGTGTGCGGGTTGTCGAGTGTGGGGGGTGGTGAGGGGTGTCCGGCGGGTGGGTGTGTGGCGGGAGTGTGCTGGTGTTCGGGCGGGTGGGGGAGGCCCGTGTTGCGGGGCCCGGGGATGCGCGCGATGGCGGGCGTGTGTGGGTCTCCGGGTGAGCAGCAAGAGGGGAGGGGCATGGGCGGGGATTGTGCGGTGGGGTGTGTTATGTCGGTGTATGTGTCCGCTCACCGCGGCGCGCTTGCGTGGCCAGTTGTAGGCCGGGCGGTTTGGAGGAGAAGCTTGCCGTCTTCTGCTGCCGCGGCAAGGATTTTGCAGACGAGCTTGCGTCCCTGGTGGACCTCTTGGTCAGTGGTGGGAGGGGGGTATGCTAGCTTTGGGCTAAGAACCACGCGGCTGAGGACCCTGTGGATGGCGTGGTACCCGCAGGTGAGGGATTGCTGCGGTCTGGGGGGGGAGTTTGGCCGCGTGTCCGTGCCCGCCTTGACTTGTGTGTGGGCGGTGGGGATGGCCCAAATCCAGGGCACGGTCCCCGTGGGTTGCCAGTGGCGCTGGATCCAGTGGGTCAGGTAGAGCATGGCCAATCCCAGGTGCCAGCCCGCCTTCCCTGAGGTGATTTGGGCCAGGGCACGGGCTGGAGGCCTGTCCCCTGGCTGGAGGACGCCCCTGAGGACCATGTGCTTGGTGGTGGGGTCCCCTACTGCCCCTGGTGGGGCGGTCCCTGGGGCAAGCATGGTGTCTGTCTCTTTGACGAGCCATTGCGGGCCGGGGGACGTAGCCGTAGCGGCTATCACGTAGTAGTGCCCGCGCTCGAGGACTGTAACCCAGACCTCCAGCGGGGGGTGGTAACTGTCTTTAGGGTGGGGAGGGGAGGTCGTCGTCTGGGGTTTGGAGGCCGGCGGCGCGGAGGGCGGTGTCGCGGATTGGTGCGGTGGCCTGTTCCCACTGCTCTGGGCAGTTCGGGTCCGCTGGGTGGTCCTTCTCCGCTGGGGCCCGTCGTAGGCGTAGGGTCCCTCGACGCGTGACGTTGATGTCGCTGTCCTGTGTCAGTGCCTGGCCCCACTCGATGGGGGGGATCCAGACGTGCTGGCCCTGGGTGTGTTTGCGGGCTCGCCAGAGTACGAGGTCTACGATGGTCTCGTGGAGGCCGTTGCCTGGGGTGGTCAGGTCCCGGAGTGCTTTGACGGTGAGCTTGGTCCAGTCCTCTTGTAGGCAGTACCAGCCCAGGGGGGTGGTCAAGGCCCTGCCTTGGAGGGTTGCTCGGAGGAGGTCGGGGTCGCGGATGGTGGCCGGTGTAAGGGGGGGGTGCCCCGGGTCCGGGGGGGGGGTGGGTTGGATGGGTTGCCAGGGTCTTGCGCGTCTACGTTGACGTATGGTTGGCCCTGCCTGGGCTCCGCCGGGCAGGGCGGTGCCGGGTGGCTTCTTGGGTGAGAGATGGGCCTCGGGGCGCTGTGGTGGTGGCTTGGAGGCCTGCGGATGGAGATCGGGGGCGCGTGCGGGGCGCTGAGTGGGGCAGTGGACGTCTGGGTCATGCACGGCATGGTAATGGATGAGACGCTGCATGTGTTCCCTGGCGGTGGGGTCGGTGAGTTGCTCCGCATGTGTTAACAGGAGGTGTTTGCGGTGTACCATTCCGGCCGCTGCTCTGCGGACTGCCTCTAGCTGGAGGTGCGCTGCTGCCTCCATGGGGCTTTCGGTGTGTTTGGTGAGGTGTCGGTGCAGGGCCTGTGTCACCGCCCCTCTCATGGTGGCTTTCTTGACCAGGGGATCCCGGAAGAGGCGTTCGGTGGCCTGGTGTGCGTGGCTGTGGGTTGGCCATCCTTCGTGTTGTCGTAGGGTTTCCACCGGGGAGCAGCCCACTATCGTGTCCCTGCCTGTATGGAGGGGGCATTTCTTGAAGTGTTCCCAGTCCTTCGGGATGTAGTGGTCGCACGGGCACCAGATGTGTTCTTCAGGGACGTGGATGTGTTTGCGGGCGAGCCATCTGGCGACCCTGGTGAGGAATGGTAGTTGCTCCCTGAGGAGCTGGATGCGTCGTTTTTGGAGGTGGGCTGGGACGTTTGCTGGGCGCAGCGCTGAGTGGTGGAGGGGGATTTGCAGTCTGTCCTGGAGATCCTGGATGTGCGCCCGGCTGTCTGCGTCGCCGAGCACGCGGGCGAGATGTTGGATGGGGTTGGGGTAGTGGTATGCTCTGTTGTGGGAGGAATAGGGGGCGTCCTCTGGTACCCGGTCCGGGGTCTGACGGGGCTCGGGTACGGGGGGTATGTGTTGGAGGTGTGTGTGGTTTCGGCCGAGGTCAGGGATCTGGAGGGCTGGTAGGTGCGTTGTGCGCTGGTGTACTGCCCCGTTGTCGACCTTACCATTTCCGTATTGGTGTCTGTGGGACTCTTGTTTCACGATGTGGAGTTGGACGTAGGGGGGAAGGCTGCGAAGGGCTTTCCAGAGCAGCAGTGCCTGGGTGCCGAGGCTCGTCGCGGCGGCTTTGTGAAGTGGTTGCCTTGCTATGCGGAGGAGCAGGTGTGTGTCGACAGTGGCGTCTACCACGAACCAGACCCAGACGATGTGCGGGAGGTGGGCGGGTAGGTCGGCCGCGATCTCGGCGATGGCGTCGGCCATGGCCCCTAGCTCCCCGTGGGGGGAGGCCTCATAGGTGGTGTGGCCCGTGTGGTGGTCCATGTGGTAGTGTCCCCCAGTGTGGGTTAGCTGCAGGGTGGCCCCCCCGCTAATGGGCGTGAGGGCAGATTCGCCTGAGGCGTCGGTGAAGAAGAGCCGGTCCGCCGGTGATGGTTGTGGGAGGCGGCATGGGTTCATGGGCAGGTAGGCGTATATGGCGAGGCCCGTGGCGAGGTGGGCTACTGGGGTTGTGGGCTGCAGGATGGGGGTGGCGTACAGCCCTATTCCTTTGGAGATGATGTGTTTCGCTTGGGGGGACAGGGCTATGAGTCCCTGCTCCGGCTGTCCTTGTGTGAGGTAGGAGTAGATGTAGTGGAGGATGTAGGCTGTGTCTGGGTTTAGGTTGTGGCATGTGAGGGTTTGTGCTCGGTGCTTCGGTGTGTGGCAGGAGTGGTGGAGCGGATAGTAGGGGTGCTCGTGCTTGCCCGTTCTGCCTGGCTCGTACATGCTGTAACGAATGGCGACCCTTGCCGGGTCGGGGCGGGCCCATGGGGGTGTAGTGGTGAAGAGCCATTTGGGCGCATGGTCGGGGTTCCACGCTACCGTGGGGTTAGTGTCGGTGCGGTGGAACCATCGGGCTACCCATGCGTAGGCCTGTGGTGGTAAGTGGGTTGTGGGGTGGGTGTGGTGACGTGCTATGAGGTGTAGTACGGGCCATGGTGTGGCTGGTGCCTCGGGGTCACAGGCCCAGCATGTGCGTGGCATGCTCTGGGAGTCATGGGGGACCCGTGGTAGGTCTCGGGCGGTAATGTGGTGTTTCGGTATGCGCCATTTTGCCCCGTGGTGGATGACGGTGGTCTGCGTGGGTTTGGCCTCATTCGGGTCCAGTAGTAGGGTTAGTGGTGGGACTGGGCCCGTCACCGGGGGGACGGGTTCGTGTTTTGAGCCCGTGGGTGCGTAGGGCGGTGTCACTGGGATGGGTCAGGGGTGTTGCTTTTTGAACTCTCGGTAGGCTGCTTGCATGTCTTTGCTTCCCGGCAGAGTGTGTCCTGCTGCTCGTGCCATCTGCATGAGGTACTGGTGGAAGAGGCGGTATTGAGGCCATTCGGGAAGCTGTAGAAAGGGGGTGTGGTGTGCCCCGCTGTGGTGCAGGACCCGCATTCGGGGGAGGGTGACGTATACTACGGTGATGGAGGCCCCGACAAGGTCTATGGTGTGGATGGTGCCCTTGGGGTGATGCTGGAGGTCCCCGCAGAGGACTGCTAGAGGCCCTTCCTCTGGGCACGTGTGGTTGGTGAGTATGGCGTGGTGTGGGGATGGAAGGAGAAGCTGCAGGTGGTTCCACAGGCGCGTGTTCATGTCGGTGTACATGCCCGTCTGGTTGAGTACCCAGCGCGGGCATGTGTTGCGGGCCCGTTGTGCGGCTTGCAGGCGGATTGTGGTGTCCTCGCGGACCTCCGGTGAGTGGTTGTGAGTAATGCGATGAAGGAGGAGGGCGGTGTGTCTGGTGTAGGCCGCTTTCACCTCGTCCCCTATGGCGTCCCCATATCGGGGCCATGCCGCTCGGATGGCGCGGGTTGGTATGGAGGTGGGCCAGCCCCCGTGTGCTGCCCATGCCTTGGTCACGGCGGGTGTGGCCGGCTGGAGGGCGGTGGTGGGGTGTGTCAGGTGGAGTGCCTGGAAGCCTATGGAGGCGTTCAAGACTCCGGTGAGGTAGTACGCCAGGCTCTGGTGTGACAGGGAGAGGGCCTTGGTGGTCGGGGACGCATATCTTGGGAGATGGGCGAGGTGTGATTGCAACTTGGGAGGGAGGGTGGCGTTCTCCGGGTTGGCGGCCTGGATTACCCCCAGGGGGTGGTGGTTGTCAGGACTTGCATGGGGGGCCCTTGTGGCCCTAGGGTGGGGGGTGTGGCAGACCCCTTGATCATGGCCACTGACTTTGTGGGGTGGACGATGAGGTTGTTGTGGGAGAGGTAGGAGACGGTCACGTCCAGTAAGTCATTGGCCTGTTGGGTGACCGTTCGCCCGGGGTCCGGGGCATGGGGTTCGTGTGGGGTGTGCGCGACCGTGAGGTTGGTGTCGTCCGCGAAGCCCACCAGGGGGAGAGGAGGGGGTAGGGTGCGTAGGCCGGGTAATCCTGCTCGATTGCTAGGGCCAGGGGGAGCGTCACGAGAAGGTACAGGAAGGGGCCCTCTGCTCCTCCTTGGGGGACCCCGCTGCCTGGCTCCAGGAAGGGGGTGAGGCCTGCTCCAGTGCGGACCGCGTATTTGCGGGTGCGGATGTAGCCGGAGGCGAAGTTGTAGAAGGGGAGGCCTAGGCGTTTCCACACCGCTTCTAGGAGGAGGCAGGGGGTGTTCGGGAAGGCTCCTTTGACGTCGAGGGAGGCGATGATGAGGTCCACCGGGTCCATGTCGGCGATGGTGTCCTGGAGGAAGATGGCCTCGTGTGGGGACCGGCCTGGGATGGCCCCCCAGAGGCTGGCTGGTATGTGGGGGTCGAGGTGGGGGCGGATGCGGCGTAGGAGGATTGTCCAGACGATTTTGACCTCCGTGACTGCACAGACTATGTGGCGCCAGTTGTCCGGGTTTGCCCAGTCCCCTCTTTTGTACAGGGGGCGGACAACGTTTTCCCAGTCTGGTGGCAGGGGGGTCTGCCCCGTGACGATGTCCCAGTGGCGGTGGGCGAGGATGCCGAGGAGGTGGGCGGGGAGGTGGTAGTATGCCTCCGCAGGAGGCCGTCGTAGCCTGGGGTTTTGTGTTGCCGGAGACTGTGGATGGCCTTCCGGACTTCGTGGATGGTGAAGGGGCACTTTTCCAGTTGCCTCATCTGGGCGTGGTTGAAGACCCGAGGGAGGCGGTCGATTTTGGCCTGGGTGTCTGGGTCCAGTGTGTCTTGGGTGGGCGTGTGTTGCCGGAGGAAGCTGTCCTGGGTGGCTTGGAGCACTGTGGCTGGGTCGTTGGTGAGGGAGCCATCCTCCTGCCGGACCGTGGTGATGGTGCGGTGGCCGGTGTTGGTCATGGCGTCGTTGAGGTGGCGGATGGCCTTGTAGGAGAGTTCGTGTTGCGCATACCTTTCGTGTTCCTGGGCGATGCGCTGTTGCCCGTGGATGTGCCACCGCTGCAGGTCTGCCCTGATGTGGGCTATCTGCGTCCTGCAGTGGTGTATCTGGCGGCGGGTTTGGGGGGTGTCGGTCTGGAGGAGGGTCGCCAGTTGGTGCTTCGCATGCCAGAGGTCATGGAGCATGTCCCCTAGGGCCGTGGGTGGTTGGTCGTCGTCTGTGTGGGGGTGTTGCTGGAAGCCGCAGGCGACGGCGGCCCTGCGCATGGCTGTGAGTAGGTCGGTGAGGTCTGGTTGGATGCGCCGGGCGCGGTCTATGGCCCCGTGATATTCGGACCAGGCATGCTTGTCATGCAGTGGGGGCATCTTCAGGGGGGGTGGTAGGCCTTGGTCCGCATCCTCTGGGGGGCTGGCGGGAAGTTTGGCGATGGTGAGGCGGATGTGCAGGGGGCTATGGCCTGTGGGTCCCAGCGGGAGGGGTCCATATCGGGCCTCCGCCCGGATGATGGTGGTGGGGTCGCCATAGCATATGTCGATGCGGGATGGGGCGGCATCTGTTTGGTGGGGGAAGTGGGATGGTTGGCCTTCGAGGTTGGCCGTCAGATCCACGAGCCCCAGCATTTCGATGGTGTCGCGGACTGCATGGTCCTGAGGTGTGGCGTGTCCTTCTCGGACCGCCCTGGTGGGGGCGGCGTTCATGTGGCCGATGATGATTGTGGGGGGGCATGGCCATCCGGCGGTATGCCTCGGCCAGGGCTTGGAGGAAGGGTTCCGTGGCGTCGCCGAAGGGGACGTGGGCGTTGATGACGTTGAGTTGCCATCCGTCCCCGACGACCTCATAGACACCTAGCCTCTCTGGAACGCTGAGGTGGTGGACGAGGTGGACGTGGATGCCGGTTCGGGCGTATAGGGGGGTCCCCTTGTGCCAGTAGCATTTGTACGCTGTCCGGTCCGGGGTATATAGGGGGGTGGTTTCTGGGGGGTCGTCGCGTTGTAGGCCTTGTTCCTGGAAGGCGAGGAGGTGGGGAACCCACCCCGGCCCCTGTGCCATCGGGAGCTCCTGGAGGGCGGTTGTGGCGTCCTTGGAGTATGTGACAACCGGGTGGTTGAGGTCGAGGAGGTTGACGGTGGCCTCTGTTGGGGCGAGCCGGGGCTGTGGAGGCTTGTGCCCTCGGCCCTTGCCCCATCAGGGAGGGGGACTGAGGCTCGGGGACTTTTTGCCGGTTGGTGGGCGCTTGGGTAGGCGCGGCGGGGGGAGGCCTTGGCTCCACTCCGGGGGGAGCTCCCCAGTGTATTTGGTGCCACTGTGGGCCTTGTCCTCTTCGGTGCGGAGTCGGATGGGGTGGGCGCTGGTGAGCTCCAGGGTGTGGCCTTCTGGCTTGTCCGGGGCGCTGCTGCCTTGGTCTAGCTCCTTTTGGGGGTGCCAGACCACCCGGATCTGTGGCCCCCCGTTGTCCCCCGGGTCTCGGAGGCGGTACTGGATCGTGCCCTCACACCAGATCCAGTCGCTTGTGGGGTCGTTGCGGAAGGGCTGCTGGACCTTCGCGCCCTTTTCGAATCCTGGGTACGCCTCGGGCGGGGGCGGTGCTGGTGGCGGGACGGAGGATGATGAGGATGCCTGGTCCGGGTGGGGCGGTGGTAATGATGGGAGGGAGGATGACGAGGATGCTTGGTCTGGGTTCGCCGGGTGGGTCGGGTGGGGTGCGGGGGGTTGGGAGGTCGCTGCTTTTTTGGCTTGGTTGGGGGCGGGTGCGCCCCTTTTTCGTCTCGCTCGCTTGGGTGGGACTGGAGGTAGCGGGGCTGGGGGGGCGTGGGGTTTGAAGAAGGGGTGCGTTGCTTGCTGGCCCGGATCCCTCAGTGGGGGTGCTACCGGCGTTTGCATGTTCGCTTTCGCGTGGCTGCGCATGAGGTCGGCGAGCTTGCGCACGGTCTCCGGGGGATCGGATGGCCATGGCAGTGCGGCCGGGCTGTCGTTGAAGGGGTGGTGAAGGTGGTAGTTCCTCATGGCCATGGCCTGCATGACCCAGGCCTCCGTGGGTTCCGGTGTGTCCGGGCCGTTGGGGGAGCCTTGAGCCCAGTAGAGTGCTGTGTTGAGGGCTTCCCAGGGGGCGCCTTCGCGGCCTGTGAGGGTGGTGGCCTGGAGGAGTCGCTGCTGGCCCCGTGGGGGGTCTTCCGGGTCTATTTCCGGGGTATAGGCCTGGGCCGCCATGAGGACTCCGTGTGCCCAGTGGAGGACCCACCATTGGGCGTCCGCTTTGAGGATGTGGATGGCGGGTTGTTGGGGAGGCGTGTCCAGGGTGTCCCACGATGCGATGGCTAGTTCTATCCTGGAGGGGTGGAGGTGTGGGGTGGCCCTGCGGCTTAGGAGTTGATCGATGTGGAAGGGGCTGACGGGATCTCTGGGGCCGTGCGGTGGTGGGGGCATCGCTGGGATGGTTTTGGGGTCCCCGTGGCGTTTGTGGGCGGCGAGGGTGTATAGGGCGGCGGTGATGATATGGTGGGCTCGTAGCTCGGTTATCGACCCCCTGTGGGGGTACCCACCAGAGGCTCGCCCCGGGCCGTGGTAACCAGGTCCACCTCATCTGGCCCACATACGTTGCCCTGGCGCCTACCCTTGACCCTTACCTACACTGATTGGCCAGCTCCCGTGGTTGCGCCTCTTCTGCCGCAGCGGCGGTCAGCATCACCTATGACTTTTAATCTCATTTTGTCACATAACTCAGTATCTGGGCATTTTTGCAAACAGCACGGAAATCTCTACATGACTGCGAAGTCGATTTTTGAAAATTCGAATCTTTTGGAGAATGCATTTCTGATCTGGCATCGCAATCACTAAGGATTTCCCGTAATCGCAGATTCATTCGCGATTTAGTGGCAGCGACGCGAGCGTAAATAGTTTGTTTGGTCGATTTGGGGCGTAGCTTCCACGGCACGCAGGAACTGAGCATATCAGGTTGCGTAACTAAGCATACGCGACATCCTGAGCACATTTCTGGTCCCCTGCCCTCCCCAGCCGTAACGTTATCGGCAATTTTCATCCTTTTCCCCCCCTTTTGACACTAACAACGGCTACAAACAGCCTTTGTGCGCTCCATAGAACCACGGCACCCATACAAGGGCAATGCTCTATTGTTGAATGGCCTTTGAAGAGGCATTGCATCCAAATAAAATGCTTGTAGCCCTCGTTGCCATCAAGCTATAACATGAATGTGGTTATGTAGAGAAAGGACTTGTTCGGAAGGTGACAATGCCATTCAGGAAGCATAGGGGGTAGTATGAACAAGCAAAACAATCAAAGGACGATGTATGGTGATAGCACCATGATGGAACACACATTGTACCATGTTCAAAGCCTCTATGTCGCATTGCCGTGAGGATATGTATCTTTTTTGCGTGCATTTTGCTCGTATGCATGGACATTCTTGGTGACTTCTGACACTAAAAACGGCTACAAACGGCCTTGGTGCGCTACAAAGAACCACGGCAGCCATACAAGGGCAATGTTCTATTGTTTGATGGCCTTTAAGGAGGCATTGCATCCAAGAAAAATGCTTGTAGCTCTTGTAGCCGTGAAATTATAACATGAATGTGGTTATGTGGAAAAAGAACCTGTTTGCAAGGTGTAAATGCCATTTAGGAAGCGTAAGGAGTACTATGAACAAAACAAATAATCAAAGGGCGATGTATAGTGATAGGACCGTGATGGAACACACATTGTATCATGTTGAAAGCCTCTATGTTGCATTGCCATGAGGATATGTATCTTTTGTGCGTGCATTTTGCTCGTATGCATGGACATTCTTGCCGCCTTTTGACACTAAAAACGGCTACAAACGGCCTTGGTTCCCTACACAGAACCACGGCACCCATACAAGGGCAATGCTCTATTGGTTCATGGCCTTTAAAGAGGCATGGCATCCAAAAAAAATGCTTGTAGCCCTTGTAGCCGTGAAATGATAACATGAATGTGGTTATGTGGAAAAAGAACCTGTTTGCAAGGTGTAAATGCCATTTAGGAAGCGTAAGGAGTACTATGAACAAAACAAAAAATCAAAGGGCGATGTGTAGTGATAGGACCGTGATGGAAACACACATTGTATCATGTTGAAAGCCTGTATGTTGCATTGCCATGAGGATATGTATCTTTTGTGCGTGCATTTTGCTCGTATGCATGGACATTCTTGGTGACTTCTGACACTAAAAACGGCTACAAACGGCCTTGGTGCGCTACATAGAACCACGGCACCCATACAAGGGCAATGCTCTATTGCTAGATGGCCTTCAAAGGGGCATTGCATCCAAAAAAAAGTTTGTAGCCCTTGTAGCCGTGAAATTATGAACGGTGTAACACTTCTTGACATTGTTTCAAGGGCAAAGTGTTGGGTCATGGTACCGTCAAAACAGGCGAAAAAGGAGGCTGCAAAGTTGGAACTCGCAGAAGATGAAGAAAGGTTTCCAAGACTGAATGACACCAATAGGTCAGAATAAGAGATTGTGGCTGAGATTGACAATGACTTACAAGCGATGGTGGACCAGGGAGTGCTGGGGCCCGATGAACCGGTTGACGTAGCAAGGAATGTTTTCATACCCCATGGACAAGGGACTCACAAGACCACCGGTGATCGATTGCCATCCATGAACGTCCACCAGATGGAGATGCCCATGCATCCCATGCAGCCCATGCAGTCAATGCGGCCCATGCAGCCCATGCAGTCAATGCACCCCATGCAGCCTATGCAGTCAATGCACCCCATGCAGCCAATGCGCCCATGCAGCCCATGCAGCAGTTTTGCTCTCCACTGAGCAACACGCAGCCCTTTGGCTTTCCTATGTACAGGCCGTATTGAGAGCGAATTTCGTTTCATTTTAGAGGTGCCCAGCACCCTACATTTGTGCTTACAGTGTTTTCTGCTTTGGAGGTGTCTTATTTGGTGACATTGTTGGCATTCACTCTCTGATTGATTGCCTGCCTTTATTTTACTGTAGAGCCTTTTTGGAGGCCTGTCACATGTTTTTGATTTACAGACGGTGGAGATGACATCAGTGCATTGCTGTCAATTTGTCTGATGCGTGGACAAGGTAGGAGCATCTGTGCATTGCTGTGTTCTTCACATTTTCTGCATCCAAGGCACTGTACTGGACTCTGTATCATGCAGACCTCTGAGTTATTTCGCAATTTCAGCCATGAATGTTGTTGGTATTGACATATGGCAGGAGTCATTTCAACTAAAAGTTGCATGCAGGTACTTAGTGCCACGTCTGGTGAAATCTGGTAAACGCCCCCCCCCCCCGGGGCCCATTTTTTGGAAAAAACGGGGAAATGAGCCTTTTGAAAATGTTTTCATGAGGACGTCCCCTATTTTCGGGGCGCTCAATCCGAAGAACATGCCTACAGAGTCCAAAAAATTGCTCTTTGGGTATGTTTTGAGTAAAGTTGTATGCAGGTAGTTAGTGCCACGTCTTGTGAAATCTGATAAAACGCCCCCCCACCGGGGGCCAATTTTTGGAAAAAACGGGTAAATGAGCCTTTTGAAAACATTTTTCGTAAGGACCCCCCCTATTTTGGGGGGAGTGAATCCAAAAAAAAGCTTCTGGAGTCCAGAAAATTGCTTTTGGGTACGTTTTATGTAAGGTTGTATGCAGGTAGTTAGTGCCACGTCTGGTGGAATCTGGTAAAACGCCCCCCCCCCCCCCAGGGGCCATTTTTTGGAAAAAACGGGTAAATGAGCCTTTTGAAAATGTTTTCATGAGGACCCCCCCTATTTTGGGGGCCTCAAATCCAAGAGACATGCTAATGGAGTCCAAAAAAATGCTTTTTCGGTACGTTTTGAGTAAAGTTGTATGCAAGTAGTGCGACGTCTGGTGAAATCTGGTAAAATGCCCCCCCCCCCGGGGTCTTCTTTGGGAAAAAACGGGTAAATGAGCCTTTTGAAAATGTTTTAGGGGGGGCCCCCCCTATTTTGGGGGCGCTGAATCCAAAAACAAAACTAGCTAATGGAGTCCAAAAAATTGCTTTTGAGGTACTCTTTAAGTAAACTGACGTTTTTGCCCGTAAAATCATAGGTGTTGGTCCGCGCGTCACCCCCTGGACCACTCTGCATGTCGCGTCTAGCCGACCGGAAAGGCGCCCCCCAGGAGTAAGTAGTTGATGTGAAGACCAAGCGGATCACACGCATATGGAGGCGACCGCATACTCGGTGCTACGTCGCCGTGTAGTACCGCCGTCGCTACGCGGATGCCACCTGCAAGCCGCTACCGCACGCACCACCGCAACCGCAAGGCCATGGTCAGACGGTTAGACTATGTACATGCCCTCTGGCACGGTCCCTCTAGTTTGTTAATGGGGCGAGGGGATGCCCCCGCAATTCCCCTGAGTTGTTAGAGGGGTCAGGGGGACACCCCAGTACCGCCATGCGACCCCGCGTTGCCCCCACAGTGCAGCTCCCCAGTAACGCCGCGCGTCCTCGGTATTCCCACTATACGGATCCCAGTACCGCCGCGTATACCTCCATGACGCCAGTACACTGTCACCTGCAACTCCGCGTACCCCTCATGAAAGCACCTCCCAGATCGCCACGCCATCCTAAGTACGCCCACCTTACAGTCCACCTGACCATCACGCCGGTGCAATCCTCTATGCACACTTCGCCGCTTCCGGGGTCTGCAGGCTGCTGCCGCAACCCCGGGTAACGCGCCCAGGGGGCGTCGCAACGCATGCACCGCAGCTCCCGTTGCGATGCAGCTTGCCCCCACATCAACCCGTAAACCCCTGGAGTATCCCGAGCAAATACCCCCGGAACTGCCGTAGCCGGGCCGCCAGTAGAGACCCCGGTGTCACGGGAATACCCTACAGGTGTTCGGGCCTTATTACCCTGATCGGGACGACCCATGACACCTCACTGTTGTAGGCGGCGGCCCGGGGCAGGCGGGTGAAGCACCCCTGTCCGACCCTCATGCACGGGGGCAGTACGGCTCACCATCAGGCCGGCACGACCTGTCACATCGCGTTGGCCGTCATACGCCGTCTGCCAGTACCGCACACTCAGGCCAAGTGGGCACTGCTTCTCAGGTGCCACCCCCTGCGCTGCGTCCAGCATAGGGACGGTGGCAAGCGCACCAACATTTCCCACACCCTGTCAAGCCGCATTACCCCCAGCCCCCACCGTGCCGTCACCACTCCCTCCGTGATGCCACAACCAAAGAACCCGCGCGTCACCCTCCAGAGCCGCCCACCACAGCAGTAGGGGCAGGGCTGCCGTCGGTGAATCGGGGCATCTCACTCCTTCCAACCAGACGCTCTTCGGGTCACCCTGGATTGCCTTTGAGGCACTTGAGGACATCTGTGCAGAGTGCCGCAGCGCCCACCTCGCCCTAGGCCACCCCCTACCAGCACGCTCCCAACACGTCCTGCAGAGTGGGACGGAGGCACATTGAGGAACCCAAACTGACGTCGTCTCTCTGCACCCGTAGCATTGCTGTGGGAGCACATCCTGCGACGGAACGCAGCTACCATCACAGCTCTGCAACCACAGGTCCTGCCACACATCACTGCACGCCTCCTGGAGACAGAGCAAAGCACCTGCCAGTGCGCGTGCAGTGGCACAATTGAGCAGGCTGCGCCTCGCTTCCTCCCACGTGCACACCGGGCGGAGTATCGGCTGTCCGTTCGGCATCACCGGTAGGCTCTCAAGCAGTCGGGGCCACCGCGCAACCTTGGGGCTGCGTGTGCCATGCGTCACGAGCTTCCAACCATAGTCCCACACGATCTCACCGATAACATCAACCCCGTCCAGCCCCGGGCCCCTCGCGGACACGAGAACCAAGCGCTGCCCTCCCGCCCGAGCCTCAACGACCACCGCTAGGCACAGGGTATCGAGGGTGTGACGGGCATCGGCAGCCACGTGGTTGTCCCCCTCAGGCAGAGGGAAACCGGCCTCCATGACTTGGCCCTGCGCGTCGTCGCCCCGCACTCGTGCCAGTTGCTTGGAGCCCACCAACACGGCTATGGACCGCCGCTCCGTGACCGCTGGAATGGCTTGTCGCAGCTGCCGCTCATACAGCCAACAAAGTCGCCACGTTGAGCACGACAGCTACCGCCAGGACTGGGAGGGTGCACAGAGGCTGCTGAAAGACCGGCAGTACCTCCCGAGGCCAGCCCAGTACGCTCCCCACGGCCGGATGGTCTGCGTACACCCGGAGCCAGGGATCACTCTGGCCGTCAGGGCCCCTCACCAAGCTACCACGCACCGTAGCCCACGACTGCGATGATACCACGCAGGACGACTCCCTGAATGCCGGGAAGTCCCAAGCCATCCAGGAACCGATCCACTGGCTGAAGGCCTGCGCCACTGCCGCCATCCAGTGAGGGAACAAGGACATGGCCTCCTCCTGCGCGATGTACGACCTGGACACCAACAGCGCATGCAGCGGTGCCCTCTGAAAGGTCGCCTGCAGGTCGCTGGGGAGGCCATCGAACCGGTCCACGGCAGACGCCGTTGGATCCTCCCTGCTGACGGGCAGATGGGTGTATCACCACGCAGGAACAAGTACACTGCCCTCCTTCGATCTTGCATCGGCAGTTGCATGATCTGGGTGAGCCGATGGTTCCTGCGGGCATACACATCTTCCCCAACCTGGACCATGTCCTCCAAAAAGAGCTTGGCCTTCGCTGGGCCCCGGGATGACGCCGCCCGCACCGCCGTGAACTGCCGCTTCAGGTCCCCAGGGATGACACCCGCCATCAGGGATCCCGTCCAACTGCAGCCGTGCTCCCTCCACGCCGAGAACTCCACCGCCCTGCCCGTCAGGGGGAGTTCCGCCGTGTACTCCACCACACGCCTGCACAGGAGTCGCGCCACCTCCTCGTCTCGCACACACAGCAAGCGCATGTGGCCAATGTCCTCCTCCGCCCCCCCACAGAAGATACAGGGGTGGGCCGGTATTGCCAGACGTGTGAGCTTCTGCCTCTGCCGTCGCGTGACCTGCATGGTGGATAAGCAACCGTCACGTGCCCGCAGCATATTCCTGTGCCTTGGGCCCTGGTGAACAGCACCCAGGGGCACCGCCTCACAGGCGTTAGCCAGTGGCGTGTGGGGCCTGGTGCGCGCCGACAGCGAGCCCCACTCCATCTCCCTGACGAGTTGAAGGGCTTGCATGGAGGGCACACGTGGCTCGAGCTCCCCATCATCTCCAGGCACCAAGAGGATGGCCTGCTCCTTGGGTAGCACGAGATGAACTTGCGGGGCCATCGCACGGGGTGCGGCAGAGTCCGGCGCCTCAAGCAGGACTGCCGCCAACTGCGAGCTCTGCCGCACCACCCAATGGTGTGGCCCCCCTACTCTGCGTGGTAGCCGCCGCAGCCCCTCCACTATCCAGTTCAGTGCGTGCTGGTTGACCAGATGCGAGGTCTGCCGCTTGATGCCACGGTACAGGGTATATATATATATATATATATATATATATATATATATATATATATATATATATATATATATATATATATATATATATATATATATATATATATATATATATATATATATATATATAGAGTCACAGTCATAGTCATAACCACTTATCATGCCGTCTAATGGAGTTACCGGGCATCTCGCTCCGACAGGTGGTTCCTGCCTCGCTCGATCCCGTGGGTCCCAGGGCTGCCTGAGGTGGCCCAGAGCATGACGGGGGACCCAGAGGACGGGGGATACCAGTCAACCAGGCTTTGGGGGCAGTGTTGACTGCAAAGCGTTAGCATTAGCAACGGCAACGGACGCTGGCCCGTTTGTTCGCCGGGGGTAAGGGGGCTAGGCACAGCAATGCAGCAGCATTGCAACAAGCAGAAAGCAAAGGCTTCTCCGTCCGGCGCAAAGCGGCAGCCAGGGCACAAAGCAGCACGCATGCGGCGAAGCAAGAGCGCACTCTTTATTGTTCGCGTACCCCCGCCACCGTGGAGACGTCCAGTACCCGTGACCCCACGTAATCCACTGTCAGTTGCGTACTCGCCGCTGTCTTGACCCCACCTTTTCTGTTTCTCCATGGCGGCGGGTTGTGGTGGTCAAGACATTAAGGATCCAGGGGTGTAATAATATATATATATATATATATATATATATGTATATATATATATATATATATATATATATGTATATATATATATATATACATATATATATATATATATATATATATATATTACTACACCCCTCTCCCCTTAAATTTAGCTAACAAGCAACAAGCAACAACAAGCACGTCTCCGTGTCGTTTTGGCCATTGCACCTTCCCAGCGCCTCATGCCTGACTCCATATTAGCCATCCTGGAGCCCAGGTGGTGTCCTTGCCAAATCCAGGTTTTGAGCCAAAAACTCACCGGTGGCGGCCCGGGACGGTGGCGCCAAGTTGGGAGGTGCTCTCCCAAATCTGCGCAGTTTTGGGCCAAAAACAGCCATTTTTCGCCCAAAACAGCCCTAGTAAATTTCAAAATAGCCAAGCGAAGGCAAACGGCTGCTACACTTCACGTGCGGCTTGACTTTCTTGCGACCAAGGGACCTTAGGTGCCCTATAACTCCACGATATGTCCGAGAAACGGCCCAAAAAGGCGCCAAAAAGCCCCAAAATATGCGCAATGTGCACCAGCACCCCGAAACCAAGAACGGGCCGTATCTTGGGCTACGTGGCTGAAGACCGAGATCCGAGGGCACCTGGTGCCCCCGCAACCCCCCACTTTTATTCGTTTGCAACCCTCAGAATCGCCCAACGAGACACGTAGCCCCCCCTACCAGTGGTCACTTGGTGCAGCCGGAGGGCCGGCCAGCCCACGCACAGTGGGGGCCAACGGTGGGTCCACCAGGTCCCCAGGGCGAAAAAAACATTTTTTCCAAAGTTGTTCCAAGACCACATGGGATGCTCAAACAAGTGTGTTTGGGTAATTTTGAGCCCGTGGTGGCGCGTTTTGGGCCATGGAAAATCCCAGAACGTTTTTGGACCAACAATGGGTCAAAAATAGGTCAAAAACGCGTTTTTCGGAAAATATTCCTGGACCATTTGGGATGCTCAAACAAGTGGTTTTAGCCCATTTTGAGCCCGTGGCGACAGGTGTTGGCTCCTGGAAACTCCCAAATTGCCTTGAAAATGGGCCATTGTGGCACCAAAGTTCGTTAAAAACTGGGTCAAAAACGCGGTTTTCCAAAAGTGATCCCGGACCATTTGGGATGCTCAAACAAGTGTTTTCAGCCCGTTTTGAGCCCGTTTTGACCGAGTTTAGCCCCTTCCACCACATGTATGCACCACTTTGTGCCCTTCGCACGTACCTTAGAGCCGTGTGGTGGAGCCACCTAGAGTTGGGAGAGGGGTGTAGATTGGAGGATATATATATATATATATATGCATATATGTATATATATATATATATATATATATATATATATATATATATATATATATATATATATATATATATATATATATATATATATATATATATATATATATATATATATATATATATATATATATATATATATATATATATATATATATATATATATATATATATATATATATATATATATATATATATATATATATATATATATATATATATATATATATATATATATATATATATATATATATATATATATATATATATATATATATATATATATATATCCTCCAATCTTGGACTACGTGGCTCCAAACCGAATTCCGAGGGCACCTAGTCCACCCGCAACCCCCCACTTTTTATGGTTTCCAAGCATCACAATCGCCCAACGAGACACGTAGACCCCCGTACCAGTGGTCACTTGGTGCAGCCGGAGGGCCGGCCAGCCCACGCACAGTGGGGGCCAACAGTGGGTCCACCAGGGTCCCAGGTCGAAAAAAAGATTTTTTTCAAAGTTGTTCCTAGACCACTTGGGATGCTCAAACAAGCGTTTTTGGGCCGTTTTGAGCCCGTGGTGGCGCGTTTGGGGCCATGGAAAATCCCAAAATGCTTTGGAAATATATATATATATATATATATATATATCCACCAATCTACACCCCTCTCCCAACTCTACGTGGCTCCACCACACGGCTCTAAGGTGCGTGCAAAGGGCACAAAGTGGTGCATACATGTGGTGGAAGGCGCCAAACTCGGTCAAAACGGGCTCAAAACGGGCTAAAAACACTTGTTTGAGCATCCCAAATGGTCCGGGATCACTTTTGGAAAAACGTGTTTTTGACCCATTTCTGACCCATTTTTGGTCCCAAAATGGCCCATTTTCAAGGCTATTTGGGAGTTTCCAGGAGCCAAAACCTGTCGCCACGGACTCAAAATGGGCTAAAACCACTTGTTTGAGCATCATAAATGGTCCGGGATCATTTTTGGAAAAATGCGTTTTTGACCCATTTCTGACCCATTGTTGGTCCTGAAACGGCCCATCTTCAAGGCATTTTGGGATTTTCCATGGCCCAAAACACGCCACCACGGGCTCAAAACGGCCTAAAAACACTTGTTTGAGCATCCCAAGTGGTCTAGGAACAACTTTGGAAAAAATGATTTTTTTCGCCCTGGGGACCCTGGTGGACGCACCGTTGGCCCCCACTGTGCGTGGGCTGGCCGGCCCTCCGGCTGCACCAAGTGACCACTGGTACGGGGGTCTACGTGTCTCGTTGGGCGAGTCTGAGGCTTGGAAACCACAAAAAGTGGGGGGTTGCGGGGGGACTAGGTGCCCTCGGAATTTGTTTTTGAGCCACGTAGCCCAAGATACGGCCCGTTCTTGGTTTCGGGGTGCTGGTGCACATTGCGCAGATTTTGGGGCTTTTTGGCGCCTTTTTGGGCCGTTTCTCGGACATATCGTGGAGTTAGAGGGCACCAAAGGTCCCTTGGTCACGAGAAAGTCAAGCCACACGTGGAGTGTAGCAGCCGTTTGCCTTCGTCTGGCTGTTTTGAACCCTTACTAGGGCTGTTTTGGGCGAAAAATGGCTATTTTTGGCCCAAAACTGCGCAGATTTGGGAGGGCACCTCCCGACCTGGCGCCCCCGCCCCGGGCCGCCACCGGTGAGTTTTTTGGCTCAAAACTTGGATTTGGCAAGGCCACCACCTAGGCTCTAGGATGGCTAAAGTCGAGTTAGGCCCAAGGCGTTGGGAAGGTGCAATGGCTGAAACGGCACGGAGACGTGTTGCTTGTTGCTTGTTGTTGTTGCTTGTTGTTAGCTAAATTTAAGGGGAGAGGGGTGTAGTGATATATATATATATATATATATATATATATATATATATATATATATATATATCTATATATATATATATATATATATATATATATATATATATATATATATATATATTACTACACCCCTGACCCCTTAAATTTAGCTAACAACAAGCAACAACAACAAGCAACAAGCAACACGTCTCCGTGCCGTTTCAGCCATTGCACCTTCCCAACGCCCTGGGCCTAACTCTACGTTAGCCATCCTAGAGCCTAGGTGGTGGCCTTGCCAAATCCAAGTTTTGAGCCAAAAACTCACCGGTGGCGGCCCGGGGCGGGGGTGCCAGGTCGGGAGGTTCCCTCCCAAATCTGCGCAGTTTTGGGCCAAAAACAGCCATTTTTCGCCCAAAACAGCCCTAGTAAGGGTTCAAAACAGCCAGACGAAGGCAAACGGCTGCTACATTCACGTGCGGCTTGACTTTCTCGTGACCAAGGGACCTTTGGTGCCCTCTAACTCCACGATATGTCCGAGAAACGGCCAAAAAGTCGCCAAAAAGCCCCAAAATCTGCGCAATGTGCACCAGCACCCCGAAACCAAGAACGGGCCGTATCTTGGGCTACGTGGCTCAAAAACGAATTCCGAGGGCACCTAGTCCCCCCGCAACCCCCCAAATTTTCTGGTTTGCAACCCTCAGAATCGCCCAACGAGACACGTAGACCCCCGTACCAGTGGTCACTTGGTGCAGCCGGAGGGCCGGCCAGCCCACGCACAGTGGGGGCCAACGGTGGGTCCACGAGGGTCCCCAGGGCGAAAAAAATCATTTTTTCCAAAGTTGTTCCTAGACCACTTGGGATGCTCAAACAAGTGTTTTTAGGCCGTTTTGAGCCCGTGGTGGCATGTTTTGGGCCATGGAAAATCCCAAAATGCCTTGAAGATGGGCCGTTTCAGGACCAACAATGGGTCAGAAATGGGTCAAAAACGCGTTTTTCCAAAAATGATCCCGGACCATTTATGATGCTCAAACAAGTGGTTTTAGCCCATTTTGAGTCCGTGGCGACGGGTTCTGGCTCCTGGAAACTCCCAAAATGCCTTGAAAATGGGCCATTTTGCGACCAAAAATGGGTCAGAAATGGGTCAAAAACACGTTTTTCCAAAAGTGATCCCGGACCATTTGGGATGCACAAACAAGTGTTTTTAGCCCGTTTTGAGCCCGTTTTGACCGAGTTTGGCGCCTTCCACCACATGTATGCACCACTTTGTGCCCTTCGCACGTACCTTAGAGCCGTGTGGTGGAGCCACCTAGAGTTGGGAGAGGGGTGTAGATTGGAGGATATATATATATATATATATATATATATATATGCATATATATATATATATATGTATATATTTATATATATATATATATATATATATATGTATATATATATAAGCTAGTCTTTGTGACCCATCCACCAAGGCGCAGCGTCGTTGCATCATTCTTTGTTTCCATGGTGATGGTCCGTGCTGTTGCTTGGGATCCCATTTCTCTGGTGGTAATTGGGGAGTCTTGGGATGCGGAGGACTCTTGAGATGCGGGACAGATGTCACTTGAAGGTACAATACGGGATGCCAACTGCGCAAGCAGCTCCAAGGACTTGGCATCTACCTCCTCCTGTTTAGCGTGCAGATGTTCCTCAGGGGCGTGGCGTAAGAAGGTCTCCACGCTGTGCGGTACAAGGCCTGTAACGCGGAACGCTGTACGGACCTTCTCACCGGTGCACGTTGGATACCACGCCTGCTTAACGAAGGAAACGAATCTGGCCACACCCAAGCTCCTTCCAAGGTTGGTCTTGATGAAGTGGTCCTGCAGCTGCCGGTGCCGGCAGTTGACACCACGAAACAGTGCACGGTCAAGAGGTTGGATTATGTCTGTAGCGTGACTTGGGAAGAGGACAACGGAAACAGCGGCCTTCTTGCACACAGTCAGACCTGTCACTCCAAGATGTGTCCTTGAGCCGTCCAAGAACAGCACGATCTTGTTGTAGGGATTACTGAGCGGACTCAATCAGGGAACCAAGACTTGCCCCACCCACTCACCAAATATCTCACTACTGGACCACCCTGTTCCCGTGCCTTTGGGGATAACCTCTCGGTCGCAGTACCTTAGATGACTCCCTTTCACAGTCTTGGTGTCATACAACAGATTGGGCGGTAGCACCTCTCCACTAGCAACCACTGCTGCAATGACAGTCACAGCCTTCCGCTGATACCCCTGCTGCCGTGGCACTCATCTCCGACCCCTGATGCTGTACACCTTGCGTGCCGCTGCCCTGGTGATGAAGTTCTGATGGAAGGAGGTCTCATCCATGTTCACGATGTACCGGCCGTCGTAGTCCACCTCTGCAAGGGCCTTGGAGGCTTCAACATTCTTGCAAAAGGATTGAAATAGTCTAAGTGCTCAAGAACACCGCGGTTGCTTGTATTGATTTCAATTTTGAAAACTACTTGAACTCCGAGGGAACAAACCACTTGTGGCAATCAATTTCAACAACAAAGTGTTCGTGGCCCATTTGGGTTGCTCAAACAAATATTTCTAGCCCATTCTGAACCCGTGGTGACGCGCTTTGGACCATGGAGCATGCCAAAATGCCTTGAAAATGGGCCGTTGTGGGTCGAAAAAAAGTGTCAATAATGGGTCAAAAACGCATTTTTCCAACACTGATCCCGGACCATTTGGGATGCTCAAACAAGTGTTTTTAGCCCATTTTGAGCTCGTGGTGTTGCGTTTCGGCCCATGGGACATCCCAAAGTGCATTGAAAAGGGGCCGCTTTCGGACCAAATATAACTGAAAAATGGGTTAAAAACGTGTTTTTTTTAAAGTAATCCTGGACCGTGCGAGGGGCACAAGCAAGTAAAACGAGCCCATTTTACCCCCGATTTGACCACGTTTAGCGCCATCCGACACATGTATGGACCAAGTTGTACCCTTCGCACGTACCGCAGAGCCGTATGGCAGAGCCACGTAGAATTGGGGAGAGGGGTGTAGATTAGAGGATATATATATATATATATATATATATATAAGAGTCCTTTATATCCTCCAATCTACACCCCTCTCCCCAACTTTAGGTGGCTCCACCATACAGCTCGGTAGTACGTGCGAGAGACACAACTTGGTGCATACATGTGGTGGAAGGGGCTAACCTCTATGAAAACAGGCTCAAAATGGGCTCAAAAGACTTGTTTGAGAATCCCAAATGGTTCAAGATCACTTTTTTGAAAACACGTTTTTGACCCATTGTTGACCCATTTTTGGTCCCCAAAGGGCGCAATTTCAAAGCATTTTGCGATTCTCCATGGGCCAAAACGTGTCACCACGGGCTGAAAATGGGCTAAAAGCACTTGTTTGAGCATCCCAAATGGTGGAGGATGACTTTCGGAAAAACGCGTTTTTGACCTACTTTTGACCCACTTTTGGTCCCAAAACAGCCCAATTTCAAAGCATTTTGGGATTTTTCATGTGCCAAAACGCGCCACCAAGGGCTCAAAATGGGCTAAAACGACTTGTTTGAGCATCCTGAATGGTGCAGGATCACCTTTGCAAAAACGCGCTTTTCACCCATTTTTGACCCAATTTTTGTAGTGCTAACCTGGGGAATTGGGTTCAGGCAAGCTCGTGTTCGTGTGAGAGAGTGTTTAGCTACGTGACAGCTACCGACTTTGGCCAAACCATGGAGCGCATGTATGAGACGCTGTGGGTAAGCTGCAATGGGGGGGCACCAGAGGATTGGGGGCCCTTTGAGGTTTTTGATGACCTTCGCAAGACCCCTTTCCGCCCGCCCGCGCAAACGGAAGCAAGGGCAAGAGGTTGAGGTGGAAGTTGGTGGCTTGCTTGGGTTTGCGGCTTTCAAGGATTTGGCAGTTTCTTTGGAACAGGATGGTCAGGCAGAGGTTCAGTTGGACATTCAAGATTTGTGGGTTGTCCCCAAGAGGGCGACACGTGACGCCGACATTCGCGATGTGTATGGGGTTGGGTTCGAGGGTGAGGACGAAGACAGTGAGGACGAGGATTTGGAGCAGGCGGGTGAAGTTGCCAGCAGCTCCTCTTCTGACCTTCGTAAACCTCAGCTGTCCCCCCTACCTCTTCTAACCCTAGCACGCAGTTGGTGTTTTGGTATGATGTGGATGAGGCGGTGTTAAAGGCAATGGAGAGGGGAAAGCTGCATGAGTGGACTAAAGTTGAGTTTACGGGTCCAAATGCTTTGATTACGAATCTTGAAAATGGAAATTAATAGCATTTTTCGTCGTAGATTTGTGCAGTCTCAGAAACAGTCACACAAAGGCCTAGCAATTAAAAACTTTGATTGTTGCCACAGACAAAACATATACACCCCTCCCCTTATTGCACCCTTGGTTGGTGAAAGCAACTGCCTCAGAAGTAAAGCATTGCAAAGGTGAGTAGGCATGTAACACTGATGTGCATCGTGTGCACTGGACACATTCCAATAGACGTCGGCCAAGTGCCACAGTGTAACGGCGGCAGTGACAGCACTGAATCATACACTGATGTGATCAGAATTCCAATGATTCTCAGATGTACATTAGTGCAGTAAATTTTCCGCTCAGTTTCATGTTTTCCGTTCGCCGCCAGATGTCGCCTGTGAGCGCGCGTCGAGTCGCATTTGTCTGTCGTGATTTCCCAATCGGATTTATTTAAATGTTTTCGAATGATTTCACGTTGTGTCATTATGTGCGATGAATGCGCATTGAGATTCTATGTCTGCTCCATTTTTGTAGACCGGGTTTTCGTACCTTTCATATTCCACCATGGAGTTCACTGGACCTTCAAGTGCTTTGCATATGTCGCTCCCAGAGGCTGGATATGGGTCCGAAGAGGGTTATGTGGGTTCGGAGATATCAGGGGCAGTGTCGGGCGTTACGACCCCTGAGGCATCAAGGCTACAGGCTTCGCAGTCACAACAAAGATCAACCACTATGCAGCGGTTACATGGTAGCAGAGGAAATCATGACTCTGCTTCTGGAATCTCCACTGATACTCTGAGATCGTCGGAATTTAGCGGGGCTATTACTCCTTCTGGGTCGCTGCGTGTTCCCCCCGAGGTTACATTCGTAGCATCTCCCCAACAATCCGAGGTCCAACCATCAGAGTGCCCTTACTGTGGCCATAAACATTGGCCTGGTGTTCATACTTGTGCTGAGTGTTGCATGAACGCCCCACCCAACCTTAAACCCGGTCGAGAATCTCCCTCCTCGAGTGAATCTGGTTCCTCCTCTCACGCTTTGCCTGATCTGGAAGACAGCAGCAGCGAAGGAGAGCAGTCTGAAGCTGAAATTAGTGGTGATTACTGGGAAAACCACTTTCAGCAGATCTGGAATGAGGAATTCCTGCACAGGCAGAATTGGCTGCTGGCGGAGGCGGGCTATCGTGGCCGCCTGAGGGACTGGTTCCGGGCGTCGTGCCAGTTCCTCAGGGACAGCGGCCGGTCAAGATTTGATGCCCAATTGCAGGAGCAAGAGGACTGGGAGGAGTTGATGGACCAGTTCGACCACCAGGCAGCCGTGATGGTGCAGATGGCCATCATCGCCGAGGAACGACGGCAGAATCTGCGTCAGCAGCCTGGTCCGTCAGGCGCCTGGAGTCGGAACGACGACGAGGTCGACGAGATGAGGTGTGATTCGACACATTCTCACCTCTCCAGGGAACAATTGTCCAAGATTCCTGACTCCAACTCCAGTGTTGACAGCTGGGTTGATGAAGTCAGAAGCAAGGGGAAAGGGACGAGATGCCCTTCCTGTGGCGAATGCGCCAAGGACTGCTCCTGTCGAAGGCAGATTTCGTCGCTGGAGAACAAGGTGAAGGAGCTGAAGAACGCCGCCAAGGAGAAAAAGAGGGATGATGACAGCAAGTGGAAGGACATGGAACAGAAGTTGGAGAAGCTTACAAATCTGGTACAAAATCTGAGCACTACTGGGCTCTCTGGACCAGCGCCTACAATGGCAAGCCACCCAGCACCTACCTCCTCAGCTGCACCCACATCCACGCCTTACGGCGCTCCACATTCTCCAGCACCCCCAGCTTTTACTGGCCACCATCCAGCTTTTACTGGAATTTCTGGTATCCCCCCTACTGGATTTACAAATCCAATTGGGTTCAATCTGGGTACTGAAGGAGGAGAATCTTCGTCAGGGAAGTCTGTACTGTCCGTGGGTACTGTCGGAGATATTGATGGAGAAGCAAGGACCACTGTGAAGGAGCGATCCATGGCCTTGAAGAAGAAGGACCGGCAGCAGAAAGAAAATGAGGCAAAAATCAAGGAAAAACAGAAGAAATTGCAGGAGATGAGGATGCATCAAGCTCAACCAACGCCGTTCGTGCAGCCTACTGTAGACCAGGCGTTGCTGGCGGCCGCAATCGCGCAGGCACAGGCCATGGGAGGCGCCGCAGTCAATCCAGTTTTCGTCAATCCGGTCGGCACAGCCACCAACTTCAACCTGGACCACTTGCTGAACCCTTTGCATATGAGGCTGAGAGGGTCAGTGATGAAGCAGCCGAAGTTCTCAGGACATCCCAATTACTGGGCGTCCTTCGAGAGGCAGTTCGTGGTGTGGCGGCAGACCGAGAAGCTGGACAAGGAGCTCTGGATCCTTGGGTTGATGGATTGCTTGACGGGCAAGCTCCGAGAGAGCACATACAATTTGTATGTGGAGCGGCAAAATCAGGGGAATCCCCTGACGTATGAGGAGCTGTACCGCAGCCTGAAGAAGAAAGGGTCTCGACTACCTGAAGATCATTACAGGAACCGTTTGGAGAACTTCAGGGCGATCAAGAAATTATTTCTGGAAGAGATTCAAATTGCAAGGCAAGATTGGGAGTTTTTGGTGCAAGAGGCGGAGAACTCTGGAGAAGGACTTTCTGAAGGCGAAATGAAGAAGATCCTCCTGAGCAAACTCACGCCGGAGACCAAGCAGAAGATCAGGGACTCTCAGGCGGACCAAAAAGTCCTGGGCAACTGGGTTGAAGTCCGAGGATTACCAGAAACTATGGGAAAAATGGCTGTTCGTGAGTTGCTACACTCTATCAGTGCTACTGGATTGAAGGACATCACTATTCGTGAGGGCAGATGGAGAGTTGGTTTCCACGATTCTGAACAGTCGGAGTTTTTCTGCAGCATGGTGGATGGAAAAGTGAAGTATAAGGGAACAGTTTTGAGGGTACGACCGTGGATCTTCAGTTATGGCGTTGAGCAGATCTGGGACCAACTTGAAAAGTATGCAAACTTGGAACGCCAGAAGTCCCAGGATGCACATGGCTTCGGAGGCAAGGTCAACGCCGTTGGCGAGAAGGGATGCTCTGTGTGCATTGCCCTTGGAAAAGAAGGTCGAGCGGCGACTCACACGACCGCAGATCACAGATGGACGCCCTCAGATCTCAAGACAATTCAGTCCAAAATGGATGGAAAGGGAAATTCTCCCAAAAATCCCCAGCAGGATGGAGCACGAGATGCTGACCAGCATGGAAGGGGAAAGGGTAAAGGGCAGTCCAAAGGAAAGAACAGAGACTGGACACCAAAAGATTACTCGCAGCAAGGCGGAGATCCAAGCGACTCAAGATGGACCGATGCTGGTGGAAAATCAGGTGGAAAAAATGGCCAAAAAGGTGGAAATGGCAAGGGAAAGTCCGGGAATCAAGATGATTCCAAGGTGAATGGCAACCCCCTGTACGCGGAGACGCCAGCGAACAAGACCTTCGGCAACAACAAGGATACTGGAGGTCGAGGCAAGGGCCAATCCAACGAATCCAACCCCAATTCCAACACCTCCAACAACAAAGGACAAGGAGGTAAGAAAGGTGGTAAGGGGAAATCATTTGGAGGTCGTGGACGTGGAAAAGGAGTGAATGCTGTCGAAGCAGGAGAAGAATGGGTTGACGAAGGACAAGTACAGGACGTACAGACGAACGGAGAAGAAGAATGGCAATAGGGAAGCCAACTTGACCCAAATCCCAACACTGGGGTTGAGTGGCAGGAGGAAAAACCCATCAGGGTAGTTGGGGCGGTGGATGGACGCTGCTGGGATCGACTGGCGCGGTCCTCCGGCCTCCTGTACCCTGCCTGGGTCCTCAGCGCTGTCCGGCGAGGCAAACAGCGCCAGTTTGTCTGCTGGATCCAGGTCAGATCGACGGATGGTAAGGTTAAACTTGCCAGATGTCTGATCGACAATGGTTCAGAGGTGAACCTGGTGAGGAAAGGCTTTCTGCAGGAGGATGAGACGAAGATGTCCTCCACCCCTGTCCAGCTGGAGGGAGTCAGCGGACATCGCCTTGACGGTGGCGACAGAGAAGCAGAATTGGCGGTCAGATTGGTGAAACAATCAGTCTGGAGTGTTGAAGAGACGGTCACTGAGGAGTGGTTTGCTGGAAAATTTTATGAAGCCAGCATAAAGTATGATTTATTCTTGGGTCAACCCTGGCTTCACGCTCACCGTGTGTCGCCCATGGGACACAGGACATGCTTCCTCCAAGATCCGTCGACCACCGACCCGTCCGAACTGTATTATCTGCACCCATATACCAAGAGTATCCACCAATTCAAGGAGAGAAATAAGCTGCATTTTCAGCAAGATGGGCGGGATTGGACACGGAATCAAGAAGATTACGACGAAGGAAAGGTGGATTCGTTGAACAGCAAGAAGTGGAAGTCAGTTTGCTATCGAGTAGTCGACAAATGGCGGGACATTCTGGTGGATTATTTCGAAAAGAACCACAATTTTCGTCCTGAAGTTGATGCTTTTGCAAATAAAAAGAATAAAAGATTTCCGAAGTTCTACGACGATGCCTGGAGTGAAGACTGGTCTGAACCTCTTTGGATCAATCCGCCCTTCGACGTTTTCCCTCGTGTAGTGCAGAAGCTGAAGCAATCCGGCGCGAAGGCGATTTTAATTGTCCCCAATTGGCCAAGACAAGAGTGGTTCAAGGACATTATGGACATTTCAATCGACATTGTCGAGCTTCCGCACAAGGGCGTGAAGCTGTATTGCGAAGACAATGGCAAGCCTTTGCCACAGCGTTCGTGGAGCACGTTGGCGTGCTTAGTTGACGGGAATCTGGGAGATTATTGGCAAGATGGCAGTGAAATGGGAACAGAAGAGGTTATCTCAAATTCCTCAAGAATCGACGAAATTGGAGTGGATGAAGACGATCGAGAGCAGAATCCCGACGTATCGTCGCGGAAGGAGGGAAGGACAATCGGCGTCCCTCAAGAGAACGCCTCCATCCATTACAATTCGTCCCCATCAGACAAGAATCAAGCCAAAAAAGTCAAGATTTCAAGCAAGAATGAAGACAAATCTCCAAGAATCTCGCCTGAATTGACAGGAATGAAGCTGAATTCGTCCGACCATCCCTTCAAGACATTCGTGGACCCCTTTGATTGGTGGGATCCCACGGAGGAGCGAGCTCAGGTGAGCTTCATCCGCCAACAATGCGACGAAGAAGTTTGGAATGAAGTGGCCAAGAATATGAGACCACGACCAACAATTCGCAAATTGGTGGACATAATGTCGGTGATTAAATGTGGGAATCAGGTCGACGGAGACAAGATATCTGCAAGAAGGGACGCAGTGTTCGAAGATTATCAAGATGACGTGCTGAGTGGTAAGTTGTGGAAAAACCCCCCAAATCGATGTGAAAATGGGGAAGCCAGGATTGAGATAATCGAAGGCGCCAAGGTTCACAAACAACGTCCATTCTATCTCCACGGCACCAAAGCAGATGCCCTACGAAAGATTATTGAGCGCAATCTCTATGAGTTCGGTTGGTTGGAGGGCTGCATGAGTTCTGAGTGGTGTTCAGCACCATTTACTGTGCCAAAACCCCCACCTGCAGACCAATCCAGCATAGATGCTTGGCGTCTAGTGGTGGATTACAGAGCCCTGAATGCCGCCACAGTACCAGACGCGCATCCTCTTCCTCTAATCGAGAAGGAGATAGCAGCGAGAGCCAAAGGCAAGCTCTTTACTGTGTTGGATTTGCGCCATGGCTTTCATCAGATGCCCCTTCGAAAGGAGGACAGGCATTTGACGGCAATGTGCACGCCCTGTGGCACTGTCCAGTGGACTGTACTGCCGATGGGTCTGAAGAATGCGCCGTCGATGTTCCAGAAGATGATGGAGACTATTTTATTTCAGAAGCACAAGTCTCTGGATTTACAAGAATTCTGCAGCATCTACATTGACGACCTTCTGATTGCCACGCCGTTGGGAAACAACTTTGAGGAGTGCCTGAAGTTGCACGAAGAACAAGTTCGAAAAGTTCTCGAAGTCCTTCGACAAGAGAAGCTCGTGTGTGGACCCAAGAAGGGCAAGATGTTCCTCCAATCGGTGGAATTTTGTGGCTCTGTCTTGGAAGATGGGACAAGAAGACCAGCCCCAGGAAAAATGGCTGCCCTGCAGCTCTGGGAAAGGCCTAAAACCATCACGCAGCTTCGTGCCTTTTTAGGCTGCTGCAATTACTACCACGAGTTCCTTCCTCTCTACGCCAAGTTCTCTGGTCCCCTGACAGAGTTACTCAAGGTTGGCAAAATAGAAGGAAAGAAGGGATCTCAAGTCAAGCTCAAGTGGACGCCAGAATGTGAAGAGGCATTTACTGGTCTCAAGGAAGCACTGGCTAATGTGGTTACATTAAAGACTCCGTGGTTGGATGGAAGACCTTTTTATATTCGTACAGACGCCAGTCGTTACGCCATTGGTGCTACGATCGAACAAGTCGACGACGAAGGTCACCATCATCCCCTGGCTTTCTGGTCTCGCAAGCTTACTACAAGACAGCGAAATTGGAGTCCAAGGGAACAAGAAGCCTACGCAATCCTTTGTGCCTTACGGCGCTATGAAGGTTGGATCTTGGGCCATCGCGTTGAGGTACTGACTGACCACAAGTCACTGGAGAGCTGGAGGACAGAACATGTGGATACCCCTGGTGGACCAGCTGGGAGAAGAGGCCGTTGGCATGAAACTCTCAGCAGATTTGACCTCCATGTGACTTACATTCCGGGTCGCTACAACACAGTGGCAGACGCCCTGAGTCGCTGGGCCTACCCAGCCTCTGAGGCTTACTCTGAAGTGAGTTTTCATGGGACAGCGACGGATAAAGCTGAAGTGATCGAGTTCGACAAGGAGGAACAAGCACTGATCAAGAAACATTGTCTCCAATGTTCGATTAAAAATCGGATGAAGGTGGATTTGGTCAGATGCAAGGAGATTACCAAGGCAGATCAGACTGCAGGAGTTAACTCTGACTCTGAGTCGTCGCTGCCACTCCTGAATGTGTTTCCTCTGACGAGATCCAAGTCGAAATCCACGCTCCCCCCACAGCAAAAGGACAAGGAAACTTCCTTCCTCTATGTGGATTGGACGAAGATGTACAAGGAGGACAGGTTCTTTGGGTCTGTTTACCACAAGTTGAAAGGGGACAAGCCTTACGACTCTGAAGAGACGTCTGATTTCAAAATCCAAGGCGACAAGTTATTTTGGCAAGGACGGATTTGTGTTCCTGATTGTCTGATTGACCAATATGTCAAACATTGGCATCGGAATGAGACAGCCCACACACATTCTCGTGTGCTGGAACAGGAGCTACGCCACAGAGTGTACACAAGGGACCTCAAGGGTGCCTGTGAACGAGTTGCCAAAGGATGCAAGCAATGTCAGGCGACCATCCCCAAGAATCAAAAGGCAGAAGGACTACTGAAGGGATTACCAATTCCTGAGAGGCTGTTCGACAAGGTGACGGCGGATGTCTTCGAGTTGGGGCAAATCCAAGAGGAATGCCTCTACACGAGGAAGCCTATCGATGGGGTTTTGTTAATTCAAGACCGCCACAGTGGCTACATCCAAGTCCTCCCTTGCAACACGAAGCATCTCACCTCTGAAATGGCTGCCAAGTGGACTGCAAGTCAGTGGATGAGTAACTGGGATGTGCCCAGTGAAATTCTGACGGACAGTGGGAAAGAGTTCATTGGGACTTGGTGGGAGAACATGTGTGCCCTATTGGGAGTTCATCACCTTCGTGCCCGAGTCTACGACCATCGAGCTCTCCCTGCTGAACGCGCTGGAAGAATTCTTATCTCCATTCTGAGAAAATTCCTGGCGACTGAAAAAGACTACAATTGGTTGGAGACAATTTACTGTGTCTTGAGAAGATACCATCGTACCAAGAATTACACTGGATTAAGTCCGAATGAGCTGGTTTTTGGTCGTGAGAAGATGGGTCCAGGACCAGTGATGCATCATCCAAGGCAGTGCTACGACGCATCACAATGGTTTGAGAAGATCAAGGATCTAGAGTCCAAGTGGATCAAAGCCAAAGTGGAAAGTCAAGCAGATTGGTTGAATTTCAAAAATAAGTCAAGAACGCAAGGAAAACCCTTCGAGAAAGGCCAGCAAGTTTGGCTTCGTAAGTCAGACGAGACCCTGAAGGACGACAACAAATTGTTACCTTTGTGGGATGGCCCATTCCAAGTCAAAAATCAACTGAGTGAGACTACATTCAACATTGAGATTGAGCCAGGCAGGCATCAAGAAGTACATCGAGATCGTTTGAAGGCCGAAGTACCCTGCCCCAAAGGAAGGTTCAAGCCTCTCTATTGGACTTCGAAGTACCTGAGCGACAGGAAGATGGTCACAAGCAGTTTCGAGTTGGAGAAGATTCTTGAGTACAAGAAGAATGCTCGAGGCAAGTGGTACTTTCTGTGCAGATGGAAAGGATTCGGTCCAGAAGAAGACAAATGGGAGCCAGCTTCAAGTTTCATCCATGGGTATACGGATACTTTCATCAAGTTCCTGAAGAAACACCCTGAGATTGACAAAGAGCTCTCGCTGATCAAGGATTGTGTCACCAAGGAGGACTTACAAGCACAAGAAGAAGCTCCAATGGTGGCATCATCCATCCCTGACAAGATCTGATCAGAATTTGGGTCGCCGAAACTTTCAAAGAGGTTTACGGTCGACATATACCCTTGGCATGGGGACAAAACAGTCCTGACGCATCGTCTGTGTGGTTCGGTGGACAGATGATGGGACATTCTGGGGTCATCCTGGTCATTCCATTCATCATTCACATCATGGCCATCATGTGAATCATGTGCTTCATCTCAGATGATTCCAATCGGAGGTTCCGAAAGGCCTTTATCCTCGACCACGACGACACCATCGCCTTTTGCTGTCGGCTGGGCCCCTCTACTCGCCTTGGGAAGGACTCGTTCGAGTTCGTGCTCATTTCAGACATTCTGGCGCATGACTGAGTCTGATCCATTTCATGTGTTTGACGGATCTGCTCAGAATGTGATTTCCATCAGCTCTTACATTGAGACGGTTGGTTCGTATTCCACTAGACCACTGTCAAAGGGCTTATATAGACCAAGTGACGACGATGGTGTTCTTACTTGTGTCGACTCGCTGTTCATCTGTGGATTGTGTTGGGTTCCCCCTCAGAATCAGCTCAATTTTGGCAAATTCCCAGTACCAAGCATTGGATGCTTATACATTCTGGGACTATAACGAGTCAATTACCCATTCTGGCTCATACTGGATTAAACATGAGCCCTGGGAACAATACTGACAGTGTGGGGATACCCCACTGGGTTTTCTTGGTTATCATTACTTCAAATGATTGAATTTCCATCATGGGGATTCATCATCATCATGAGGATTTGACCTGGATTGGCTATGAATGAGAACTGGATTTCCGTTCAACACTACACTAAGTGTCTATCGACATTGAATTGAACCTATTTCGGCTTGCGGTGAGTTTCGCCACCCTGAATCCATGCGCGATTCACTGATTTTGGTCCCAATTCAGGCACATTTTGTACCATAATCTGGCATCTGGTCTCATGACTGCAAATGACACCAGCCAGTTTCACACATATTGGACTCCATGAAGGGATACCCTATTTTTTTGACGCTCGACGACATGGCGACGCTCGTTTTCTGTTTTCTGGCAGTGTGATGTCAGATCCTGATTGCATCATGCATCATGGATCATGGATCATCATGTACATTCTTCACTCAGACTTTCAATTTTCGAATTTTCGAGCTTGAACGAAGCTTTTTCTGTGTGCCCTAAGGTACCTATGTGTTTCATTCAAGTCGATGGCCATCGCGAAGCACAGATCTCAGCACAATTTTGCTCAATTCAGCTCAATTTCACACATTTTGGCATAGATTTGTCAGTTTTTGGTCACTTTCGCCGTTTCGTTCACTTCACTTGACCCAGCCTGACATACTGGCGTATGTTTTCAGAGGGGGAGTGTAACGGCGGCAGTGACAGCACTGAATCATACACTGATGTGATCAGAATTCCAATGATTCTCAGATGTACATTAGTGCAGTAAATTTTCCGCTCAGTTTCATGTTTTCCGTTCGCCGCCAGATGTCGCCTGTGAGCGCGCGTCGAGTCGCATTTGTCTGTCGTGATTTCCCAATCGGATTTATTTAAATGTTTTCGAATGATTTCACGTTGTGTCATTATGTGCGATGAATGCGCATTGAGATTCTATGTCTGCTCCATTTTTGTAGACCGGGTTTTCGTACCTTTCATATTCCACCATGGAGTTCACTGGACCTTCAAGTGCTTTGCATATGTCGCTCCCAGAGGCTGGATATGGGTCCGAAGAGGGTTATGTGGGTTCGGAGATATCAGGGGCAGTGTCGGGCGTTACGACCCCTGAGGCATCAAGGCTACAGGCTTCGCAGTCACAACAAAGATCAACCACTATGCAGCGGTTACACACAGGTCTCAAGAATAATGGGATCCATGCAAACCATGTCAAAAATAAGAAGATTTCAAGGCAAAGCACGTGTAAGAGTAGCGGACAGGTAAAAAGGTGAATGCAACACGTGAGGGAGCTACACAACATGGCATGTTGCATACCCAGGGAAGATCGTCAGCTACAGGTGGATGAGACAAGGCCAAACACGCTACTTTGTGTGAAGGCCGAGTGCATGACAGGGATATTGGCAATAGCGCTACAGGACGTGGTCAACATGGGTGTAACTAGCCAACAGAAGGGATTTATGCGAGGGAGGCAGATGATGGAGCACCTGAAAGCAGTACATTCCATGAAGTCAAAGAAAGGGACTTGGTTCTCTTTGGACCTCTCGAAGGCCTTTGATAGCACTAGTTATCTAGTGATGGAGGTCTTGCTGAAACACATCACAGTACCGTTACCATGGGTACAAATGATGATGGACTGCTTTAAAGGGCAAACAAACTGCCTGTTGGGCCCGACGTGACCAATGTGCCGTGGCCGATGTATTGGTGCTTCTGTGCTGTGATGACGTCTCTCTCTGGCTACGGGTACAGCGATAGACGTCCAGCAATGGACGGCCACCTTGGCGGGAGCACGCTGGCTGGACGGGCACTCATGAGCCACAAAAGCACCTTGGAACCGCCACCGGAGTTCTTGTGCATTGGGACGGAGTTTCATATTTCTTCTGTGGTTATCCATGGCGACCTAGGAGCATTTCGCGCGCCGGTGGCCTGCTGGCTCCAGCCGCTCGTGCCTTTCTGCAGTAGGAAAAGCCTCCAACGGTACATGGGTCGTTTGCATTGGCACGCACAGCCCCCCTGTGGTACACATGGCTTTGTGGCTTCCACTTGGGTGCACATTGTGTGGGCTACCTACGGCACTGTTGGCACTCCTTCACTCGGTAGCGACGGCAACGGCAATGTGTACAATTCCTTGGAGTCCGCCCTTTTTGCCGCCTTCCCTGCCGCCGCCTTCCGACTGGGCCCGCTTTGTCTTCATTGATGGCACGCAAGGTGGGTCTTCGTGGCGCATTGGGCTGTGGTCACTTTGTCAAGGGTGGGGCAGTTTCATTTTGCAACAGGGGGGGGGGCATCCCATCCCACCTTCAAGGGGGAGGGGGGGTGCTTTTACAAAGGAGGGGGGCAGGTTTTGCGTTGGGATGGGATGGTTAACTTAGCATTGTCTATTTGCTTTTCAATTTTGCACATCATTGGTTCCAAAACCGCTCGTTTTCAAGGCATTTCGGGAATTGCCATAGCCCAAAACACCCCACCACGGCCTCAAAACGGCCTAAAAACACTTGTTCGAGCATCCAAGTGGTCTAGGAACAACTTTGGAAAACATGATTTTTTTTCGCCCCAGGGACCCTGGTGGACCCACCGTTGGCCCCCACCGTGCGCGGGCCGGGCTGCGCTCCAGCTCCACCAAGTGACCACTGGTACAGGGGTCTAGGTGGCTCGTTGGGCGATTCTGAGGCTTGAAAACCACAACAAATGGGGGGTTGCTGGTGGACTAGGTGCCCTCGGAATTCAGATTTGAGCCACGTAGCCCAAGATGCGCCCCGTGCTTGGTTTCCGGGTGTTGGTGCGCATGGCGCAGGTTTTTGGGGCTTTTTGGCGCCTTTTTGGGCCGTTTCTAAGACACGGTGAAAACAAGCCGCACGTGCAGTGTAGCCACCATTTCTATTCGTTTGGGCGTTTCGCCCGGGCTTTGGGGCTTTTTTGGGCGAACAATGGGTGTTTTTGGCCCAAAACTGCGCAGATTTGGGAGGGCACCTCCCGACTTGGCGCCACCGCCCCGGGCCGCCACCGGTGAGTTTCTGGCTCAAAACTTGGATTTGGCACAGGCACCACCTAGGCTCTGGGATGGCTGGAGTAGAGTAGAACCCGGAGCGATGTAGCGGAGCATTGGCCAAAACAGAAAGGAGAAGTGCTTGTTGCTTGCTTGCTTGCTTGTTGCTTGTTAGCTAGATTTAGGGGGAGAGGGGTGTAGTAATATATACATATATATTTCTGACCGATCCGCAACTGCCACTGGAACCTACGGTTTGATTGGAACACTGACATCAACACATCAAGAACTGTCTGGCCCTTTCAGCTCCAAGTCTGATTAAATACGCAACCTCTGCAGCTGATTGCCACTGTAATGGAACACGCAATCTTACGAGCGTGTGCAGCTGATCGCGACTGTCTAATATGGATGGCAGTCCTAAATTGTTGCAGTTTTCCGGAGGTAGGGGTATGTGGGGTATATTCGGAAAGCCATTCAACAGGGCTATTTGGTACACCCCAGGTCTGCATGCTGTACTGATGACATGTTTGAGATTGTTGTCCGTTTCGAATGGTGCCCCCCCCCCGCCCCCAAGGTGACGACATGTTTGCACGTGGAAGCAAAAGTTGTAGAAATTGCCGACATGTGCCCTAATCCCCTACACTCTCCCCCTTCTCTGACGCCCCCCAGCTTCGCCCTCGGAACCCGCTTACCCCCTGAAGTCCCCCCCCAGTCCAGTAAGCGCTACTCCCTGTCAAGCAGGGTGCTACCTTGATTCTCTGATGCATTCCCCTCATGGTCCTGCCCCAATCCTCAGCTGGATGCATTGACTCGACTTGGCGCCAGCCCACCTGGGCCGCCACCGGTGAGTTTCTGGCTCAAAACTTGGATTTGGCACGGCCACCACCTAGGCTCCAGGATGGCTAGGGTAGAGTCAAACCCGAAGCGATGTAGCGGAGCAATGGCCAAAACAGAAAGGAGAAGTGCTTGTTGCTTGCTTGCTTGTTGCTTGCTTGCTTGCTTGTTGCTTGTTAGCTAGATTTAAGGGGAGAGGGGTGTAGTAATATATACATATATATTTCTGACCGATCCGCAACTGCCACTGGAACCTACGGTTTGATTGGAACACTGATATCAACACATCAAGAAATGTCTGGCCCTTTCAGCTCCAAGTCTGATTAAATACGCAACCTCTGCAGCTCATCGCCACTGTAATGGAACACGCAATCTTACGAGCGTCTGCAGCTGATAGCGATGGTCTAATATGGATGGCAGTCCTAAATTGTTGCAGTTTTCCGGAGGTAGGGGTATGTGGGGTATATTCGGAAAGCCATTCAAGAGGGCTATTTGGAACACCCAGGTCTGCATGCTGTACTGATGACATGATTGAGATTTTTGTCCGTTGTGGATGGTGCCCCCCCCCCCTCCCCAAGGTGACAACATGTTTGCACGTGGAAGCAAAAGTTGTAAAAATTGCCGAAAAGTGCCCTATTCCGCTACACTCTCCCCCCCCCCCCGCACCCCCCCCAGCTGGGGAGCCACAGGCGCGGCCCTCCGCCCCCCCGGAGCCGAGGGGACGCCCCCCCCCCCAGAAGGGACGGCGACGCGGTGGGGGGAGCGGTGGCTGGACCTGCTCCCGCGAGCCCACACTAGCGTGCCGGAGCAACGCGCACAACAGAACAGTATGGACGCTGCGCCCCACATGACCCTCCCGTGACCACAGCCCACTCAGGGAGGGCAGAGGGGGGGTTCAGGTCTGCAGGGGCCCCCGGGGGAGCGGTCCACGGGCCGCCCCTCACCCCCCCCACCCCGTGGCGGCACTTCGACACCGACCGCACGCGCACGCCGGAAGGGAGCGCGCCGAAAACGCGAGGGGGGCCAGGATTGAGTACCGCAGGCCGCCGCGCACAAGGGGAGCAGGGAGGCCGCGGCGCGACACCCCCCCCCCCCGCCCCCCCACCGGCCCGCAAGCCGCGGGGGCCCCGGCCCCCACTCCCCGAGGCAGGGGGGATGGTCCCCCCCCCGCCCGAGAGAGGAGCCGGAGCGCGACCCGCCCCCCCGCCCCAGCCCCCGGCTCCCACGGGGGCCGCGAAGAACAAGCGAGCCCGCGCCAACGCGCCAGGACGCCGCACAGATCGCACCCAGAGAAGCCTGGTGAGCACGAACCGGAGTGATACGGGGGGCCACGCCCCCCATGGACAGCACAACGCCAGTGACACCCGCTTTGTTGCCTGCCCAGGGAAGGCAGAGGAACGGAATGAGGCAGAGCGAGCCCCCGCCCTACAGCCCCCCCCCCGGCCGCACAAACGGGGGGTACGGCGCACGCCCCCCCCCCCCCCGGCCCACCCCCCGGCACACGAACGCCACGGACCCGCCCCGCGGCGCGCAGCCCCCACAGGGCGTGCCGGCCGAGGGGACAGAGAAGGGCCCCCACACCCGCAGGCCCGCGCCCGCAACACGTGGATCGCGCCCCAGACAGCCCGCCCAGTGGGCGGGCAGTCCAGGGAGGGGGAGCGCCTGACCCCAGACGCCCCTCGCAACAGTAGAAGGCACCCCTCCCGGGGACGCCCTACCGCCACCCCCACAACCCCAAGCCAAGTAGGGGGGAACCGGGACCGGACCGCCCCCCCCCAAGCACGCCAGACGGAGCAAGGGACCGGGGTGGGACACGCGGAGGGGCACGGACCACGTGGAACGGCCCTACCAGCGCCCAGTGCCGGGACCACGCGAGGTGCCCACGCCACACCACCAAGGGGGGGGGGGAGCGGACGCCGCGGGAGCGCGAGCGCACACACACGAAAGGGACACGCGGGGACTACCAGAAGGGCAACCGGACCGAGCGCGCGGAACGCACAGACCGCGTGGAATGGCGTACCAGCGGGCGAGGGTAAGGGACACCCGGACGGGACGGCCCACCACACGCAGCGCGGAACACGCGGGGCGGGGAGGGGGAAACGAGAGAGACACAACACCAGGTACCGGCCCGAACCTCCCGAACCGGCCGCGAGCGCCGCGCACACACAGACGGGGCACTGCACCCGCCAAGGCAGTAGTGGCGCACGGCGCGACGCCCCAACCCCTAGGCTAGGCAGCCTCCGCGCCAGCCCCAGGGGGTCCCACTGGCGACAAGCCAGTAGCACGGGCCCGGCGGCGCCGGCGCCCCGGGCGACCACGCATTAGGGGGGCGACGCAGTGGGTAAGCGCCCGCAGCCACGGCTGCGAATTGATGCACTGACCGGGGAGTGGCGAAACAGGGAAGCCGGGGAAAGACGGGGCTCCGAGCTCTGTGAACCCGGGGGACTCCGCCACCAGGCAGGAGGTGCGTCTTGGAGGGCCCCCCACTAGGACCCGGTGGGGAGGATATCACCTGGCCCGACCAGGTGGCCCCCCGGGGCCAAAAGGCGTCCAGTACCCGCAAAATCAAACCTCAAACCTCAAACCTCAAACCTCAAACATTTTTGCACGTGGAAGCAAAAATTGTAGAAATTGCCGAAAAGTGCCCTATTCCCCTACACTCTCCCCCTTGTCTGACACCCCCCAGCTTCGCCCTCGGAACCCGCTTACCCCCCGAAGTCCCCCCCCAGTCCAGTAAGCGCTACTCCCTGTCAAGCAGGGTGCTACCCTGATTCTCTGATGCATTCCCCTCATGGTCCTGCCCCAATCTTCAGCTGGATGTATTGATTGAACAGTGCAGGGATCACTAGTCACACTCCGTCCAGCACCCAGGGGCCCCTCAGCGGGGTCCCAGGGAGAGTGATCGGCAGATACTTCAGCATATAGCCTGTGCAAGCTTGTGATCACGTCGTGTACATAGGCAAACCACAGAAATACACGCGCTTGGCAGTGCATGAGCCATGGACAGCCACAATGGGCCACACTGGGTGCAACGGAGACCCACGAGCTGTGTTCTGTATTTTTTTTTAGATGCAGATTATTTTTTTGAGAGGAAATAATTTTTCTTACCTAAAAAAATATTCCGCACTAGAGAAAAATATTCCGTGCTACAAAAAAATACTCCGCGCTAAACAAAAATACTCAGACATTTTCTTCTGCGCGCAGTATTTTTTTAAGGCGCAAATGCCGCAAATTTTAGAAGTGGTGAAAAAAAGTGGTATGCGTGATTCTCTAGGCACCTGTGGGGGACGTGGTGTGTGCGGGGAGCCCATGACAGCAAGGGTGATGAAGCAACTTTGATTTTGACCCCCCCGCCCTCTCCCCAAGGCTTGGACCACCAACCCCCCGTTCACCGCTCTAGACACCCTCTGGAGCGCCAGATTAGCAAGACGAGGCGCTATACAAATGTCATTTGTTGCCCAGACATGTTAACTGCAAACGTCAGCCCGCGGACAAGGGGCCCCTGGCGCGGGATGCTGCGACCCCCATTGAGCATTGTGTCCGATCCATCTACTAATCAAGCGGAGCTGCTAGCCTTGCTAGCGGTGCCCCACTCAGCAATGAGTGTGGGCGCAGCGTGGAACAGCGTGGCCTCCAGCGTTTGGTGGCCCGTGGTGGAAACCCGGGAGTGGAATTGCGGTACACAATGTGAAATGTGGGGTGTTCCACTTGTTTGTTTGTTTCACAACCCCATATTGGTCAATATTGTTGCGCCCCTTGTGTTGGGGTTAGGGATTCACAATCCACGCTTTGTTGCGGGGCCCCTTGAGGTGGAGTTAGGGACTTGCAATTCACGCTTTATTGCGTGGCCCCTAGAGTTGGAGTTAGGGACTCGTAGCCACGCTTTGTTGTGTGGCCCCTTGAGTTGGGGTTAGGGACTCGCAATGCACGTAGTCATGTTGCCATGTGTGCCAATTCAGATTCAAGGGGTTGGTTTACTGGACTTTAGCTCAGGCTCCTCAACCATAGGGTACCTTACTTTCCTATTTCTTACCCTACCCTGCCCCGTTTTGACATATAGCTCGTAAAACCGTACAATGTCTCACAAGTGTGTTTGTGGGGCTGTTGGCGAGCTACCTATTGCTAGCCTGGCAACCGGCTTGCAGCAGGTGTTTGCTGCCATCTCACCCAACACCATAATGGGCTATTTGAAGCTTACCAACGCAGCGGCCCTACAGAGTGCCTCAGCTGCTACCCCGTCCCCGCAGCCTACCGCGGCAGTACCAACGACGGCAACAACCGAAACTATGCCCGAGACGCCAAGTGCCGAGGACACTGGGTGCGCAATTCTGGAAAGGCGAGCCTTCCCCATGGAAAAACCTGCAAGCAGGGCGGCTAGAACTATTGATGGTTTTTTTATGTCCATACCCGGTCACAATCGTCGCTATCAGTGTGCGGAGCAAGGTTTCGGAACCCAGCGATGAGTCTACCACAAGCAAGATGCTGGCTGTTTGAGGGTTAAAGAAGTCGGGATCTGCGAGCACAACACCCGCTCAGCATACATGCAAGGCACAGCCCTGCACTTGCCGCTACACATGACGCTGAAGCTGCAAGATTTGCTAGCTGGTAATTGTCCCCAGCGGGCACTGGCTCTTATGCGGGAGGCATTTTCAGGTGACGCATTGGTGAACAAAATGACCGACCGATGGATAACGAATTGGTCGCAGCGTCGTATGCCACCGCCCCCTAGTACCAAGGCGGCATTGGAGAAGTGGATCAATGATTTGGCCCCTGAGACGAACGACGGGCATGACCCATATTGCTTCATGCACACCATCAAGGAGGATGGGTCATGCTTTGTTGCGGGCCTTACCACACCAAACCTCATCTGTAATGCGCGGAGAGGTCGAGGAGAGGATTACCTATCCATTGATGGGCAATTCTCGATAACCGTAGAAGTCTTCACAATGCAAATTGTGGGCACATGTGACCGGGCACATCACTTGTTACCCTAGGCCGTGTGTGTGGCCACTGCGGAACGCAAGGAAGTGGTGCGTCTGTTTTTGGCACCCCTTTGTGAAGAAGTTGAGAAGGACGGTATGCCCTGGGCGCCGACAAAGGGCATGGCCGATGATGCAGACGCCTTCCGAGACAAGCTTGTTGCGCAGTTCCCCGGAATCGAGGTTGCAGACTGCTTCTTCCACGTGGCCAAGAAAGTCCGGGATAAGGCTCCAATGCTCGGGTCCTTCTACAAACCGCTGATTGCAGGAGTTCGTCGTGTGTCTCAGTTGCCATCAGCGACTGTGCATCAACAAAGAGAACAGGGGTCTTCCTTCGCTGGGGGACCTATGCAGAGAGTTCATCGTAAAGGATCACAGGTAAGGTAAAGGGACCGGTTCATCCCCGGTGACCAGTTCAGCCCCACCCTCAGGATTATCGGGGCAGGGTGGGGGATAAAAAGGGCACCCCCGGGGATAAAGAGGGCACGGCCTGAAGCACCAAAAACGCTAAAAAGCTTGTGGCACCTGTTTTCCTTTACAAACCATGTAATGTTTTTGTTTCTCGCAAAAGGTTGTTCTCTTTTCTTTTTGTAAAACCATGCAGAGGGTTTTGTCTCTCAAAACCGTGCGATGTGTTTTCTTCGTACCAAAGGTTTATGACTTGTCGTTTGTAAAAGCATGCGGCGTTTCTATTGTTTTGTTATTCTATTGTTTTTTAGAACCATGTACTATTTGGTTCTGTTGCAAAAGGATGATGTCCCCTGTTTTGTACAAACATGCAGAGGTTTCTTATTTTTGAAAACCTTGTAATCTTTCTCCATGTAAGACATTGCAGTCTTCTTTTTGGTACAACCATACAACGTTTAATTGTTTGTAAAACCATGCAATGTTTAATATTTTGTAAAACCATGCAATATTTGTTTTTCGGGCAAAAGGTTGCAGTTTTTTGTTGTCGAAAACCATGCAACGTTTATTTTTTTTCGAAAAATTTCTACTGTTTTTTTTTCTTTCAAAAGGAGGATGTGTCCCATTTTGTAAAACCATGCAAGGTGTTTGTTTTTTCAAAACCGTGCAATGTTTTTTTCTTGCAAAAGGTTGCAGTATTCCCGTTTGTAAAAGCATGCAATGCTTGATTTTCAAAATTAGGGAATATTTTTTTTTGGTATAACGTGGCAATCTCCTGCTTCGTAAAACTGTGCACTGTCTCCCTAGCAGACTTGCACAGAGCAACATGGTGAAAGTTTCTGAATGCTCCCATACGCCTGTTGTAAAGGTACTTGAAGCACTGAGACAGCTTATGGACATAAGCGTGTACCTGGCTGAAAGTGTATGGCTTTGCACTATTGATGACCGCGCCAAAAAGGACAATCATTCTAAGTGTGCCAGTGCGTCCCATGACATATATACTCTATAAGTCATGTACTCCACAAGTCTTGTACACAATCTACTAGCCATGCCATGCATGGCACAGTGGCATGAGGGAAGGAGAGGACATTAGAAGCACAGTTTTATTCTGAGTCGATGTCCATGGACGAACCACTGTCATGCGTCACGTAGCACGCGAATGCGGAGGCATTGGCTTCGTAGTCGCTGGACGTGTCGCTGTCTGTGGCTTGACCCTTGGCAGCACGCTCAGACCGTTCATCACACTGACGGGCACGCTTTTCATTTCGTGACCCCCTGGCGAAGGCGTTCGTGTGGGGGCGTCTCAGCTACTATTGGTGTGCGGTGCAGCGGATGCTTCGGCAGATGTGCGTGCCCGTTTAGTAACGGGCTCCGTTTGCAGTGCCTGAGCGTCTGTGCCTCTGTGTCTTGCTTGCTTGAAAGATTTGCTCGCGCTTTGGCTTCCTCTTGCTGATCACGTTCTTGCTGTGCAGCCTGCGCGGCTGCAAGGAAGCTAGTCTTTGTGACCCATCCACCATGGCGCAGCGTCGTTGCATCATCCTTTGTTTCCATGGTGATGGTCCGTGCGGTTGCTTGGGATCCCATTTCTCTGGTGGTAATTGGGGAGTCTTGGGATGCGGAGGACTCTTGAGATGCGGGACAGATGTCACTTGAAGGTACAATACGGGATGCCAACTGCGCAAGCAGCTCCAAGGACTTGGCATCTACCTCCTCCTGTTTAGGGTGCAGATGTTCCTCAGAAGCGTGGCGTAAGAAGGTCTCCACGCTGTGCGGTACAAGGCCTGTAACGCGGAACGCTGTACGGACCTTCTCACCGGTGCACGTTGGATACCACGCCTGCTCAACGAAGGAAACGAATCTGGCCACACCCAGGCTCCTCCCAAGGTTGGTCTTGATGAAGTGGTCCTGCAGCTGCCGGTACCGGCACTTGACACCACGAAACAGTGCACGGTCAAGAGGTTGGATTATGTCTGTAGCGTGACTTGGGAAGAGGACAACGGAAACAGCGGCCTTCTTGCACACAGTCAGACCTGTCACTCCAAGATGTGTCCTTGAGCCGTCCAAGAACAGCACAATCTTGTTGTAGGGATTACTGAGCGGACTCAATCAGGGAACCAGGACTTGCTCCACCCACTCAACCAATATCTCACTACTGAACCACCCAGTTCCCGTGCCTTTGGGGATAACCTCTCCGTCGCAGTACCTTAGATGACTCGCTTTCACAGTCTTGGTGTCATACAACAGAGTGGGCGGTAGCGCCTCTCCACTAGCAACCACTGCTGCAATGACAGTCACAGCCTTCCGCTGATACCCCTGCCGCCGTGGCACTCATCTCCGACCCCTGATGCTGTACACCTTGCGTGCCGCTGCCCTGGTGATGAAGTTCTGATGAAAGGAGGTCTCATCCATGTTCACGATGTACCGGCCGTCGTAGTCCACCTCTGCAAGGGCCTTGGAGGCTTCAACATTCTTGCAAAAGGATTGAAATAGTCTAAGTGCTCAAGAACACCGCGGTTGCTTGTATTGATTTCAATTTGGAAAACTACTTGAACTCCGAGGGAACAAACCACTTGTGGCAATCAATTTCAACAACAAAGTGATTGTGGCCCATTTGGGTTGCTCAAACAAATATTTCTAGCCCATTCTGAACCGGTGGTGACGCGCTTTGGACCATGCAGCATGCCAAAATGCCTTGAAAATGGGCCGTTGTGGGACCAAAAATGTGTCAATAATGGGTCAAAAACGCATTTTTCCAACACTGATCCCGGACCATTTGGGATGCTCAAACAAGTGTTTTTAGCCCATTTTGAGCTCGTGGTGACGCGTTTTGGCCCATGGGACATCCCAAAGTGCATTGAAAAGGGGCCGCTTTGCGACCAAAAATGGGTGAAAATGGGTTAAAAACGTGTTTTTTTAAAAGTAATCCTGGACCGTGCGAGGGGCACAAGCAAGTAAAACGAGCCCATTTTAAGCCCGTTTTGACCACGTTTAGCGCCATCCGACACATGTATGGACGAGGTTGTATCCTTCGCACGTACCGCAGAGCCGTATGGCGGAGCGACGTAGAATTGGGGAGAGGGGTGTAGATTAGAGGATATATATATATATATATATATATATATGGATTATGGATATATATATATATATATATATATATATATATATATATATATATATATATATATATATATATATATATATATATATATATATATATATATATATATATATATATATATATATATATATATATATATATTTATATATATATATATATAAGAGTCCTTTATATCCTCCAATCTACACCCCCCTCCCCAACTTTAGGTGGCTCCACCATACGGCTCGATAGTACGTGCGAGAGACACAACTTGGTGCATACATGTGGTGGAAGGGGCTAACCTGTATGAAAACAGGCTCAAAATGGGCTCAAAAGACTTGTTTGAGAATCCCAAATGGTTCAAGATCACTTTTTGGAAAACACGTTTTTGACCCATTTTTGACCCTTTTTTGGTCCCCAAAGGGCGCAATTTCAAAGCATTTTGCGATTTTCCATGGGCCAAAACGTGTCACCATGGGCTGAAAATGGGCTAAAAACACTTGTTTGAGCATCCCAAATGGTGGAGGATGACTTTCGGAAAAACGCATTTTTGACCTACTTTTGACCCACTTTTGGTCCCAAAAGAGCCCAATTTCAAGGCATTTTGGGATTTTTCATGTGCCAAAACGCGTCACCAAGGGCTCAAAATGGGCTAAAACCAGTTGTTTGAGCATCCCGAATGGTCCAGGATCACTTTTGCAAAAAGGCGTTTTTCACCCATTTTTGACCCAATTTTTGTAGTGCTAACCTGGGGGATTGGGTTCAGGCAAGCTCGCGTTCGTGTGAGAGAGTGTTTAGCTACGTGACGGCTACGGACTTTGGCCAAACCACGGAGCGCATGTATGAGACGCTGTGGGTAAGCTGCAATGGGGGGGCACCAGAGGATTGGGGGCCCTTTGAGGTTTTTCATGGCCTTCGCAAGACCCCTTTCCGCCCGCCCGCACAAACGGAAGCAAGGGCATGAGGTTGAGGTGGTAGTTGGTGGCTTGCTTGGGTCTGCGGCTTTCAAGGATTTGGCAGTTTCTTTGGAAGAGGATGGTCAGGCACAGGTTCAGTTGGACATTCAAGATTTGTGGGTTGTTGCCAAGAGGGCGACACGTGACGCCAACATTGGCGATGTGTATGGGGTTGGGTTGGAGCGTGAGGACGAAGACAGTGAGGACGAGGATTTGGAGCAGACGGGTGAAGTTGCCAGCAGCTCCTCTTCTGACCTTCGTAACCCTCCAGCTGTCCCCCCTACCTCTTCTAACCCTAGCACGCAGTTGGTGTTTTGGTATGATGTGGATGAGGCGGTGTTAAAGGCAATGGAGAGGGGAAAGTTGCATGAGTGGACTAAAGTTGAGTTTACGGGTCCAAATGCTTTGATTACGATTGATTAAGAATATTTCAAGGCAAAGCACGTGTAAGAGTAGCGGACAGGTAAAAAAGTGAATGCAACACGTGAGAGAGGTACACAACATGGCATGTTGCATACCCAAGGAAGATGGTCAGCTACAGGTGGACGAGACAAGGCCAAACACGCTACTTCGTGTGAAGGCCGAGTGCATGACAGGGATATTGGCAATAGCGCTACAGGACGTGGTCAACATGGGTGTAACTAGCCAACAGAAGGGATTTATGCGAGGGAGGCAGATGATGGAGCACCTGAAAGCAGTACACTCCATGAAGTCAAAGAAAGTCACTTGGTTCTCTTTGGACCTCTCGAAGGCCTTTGATAGCACTAGTTATCTAGTGATGGAGGTCTTGCTGAAACACATCACAGTAATGTTACCATGGGGTACAAATGATGATGGACTGCTTTAAAGGGCAAATAAACTTGCTGTTGGGCCCGACGTGACCAATGTGCCGTGGCCGATGTATTGGTGCTTCTGTGTTGTGATGATGTCTTTCTCTGGCTACGGGTACAGCGATAGACGTCCAGCAATGGACGGCCACCTTGGTGGGGGCACGCTGGCAGGACGGGCACTCATGAGCCACAAAAGCACCTTGGAACCGCCACCGGAGTTCTTGTGCATTGGGACTGAGTTTCATATTTCTTCTGTGGTTCTCCACGGCGACCTAGGAGCGTTTCGCGCGCCGGTGGCCTGCTGGCTCTAGCCGCTCGTGCCTTTCTGCAGTAGGAAAAGCCTCCAACGGTACATGGGTCGTTTGCATTGGCATGCACAGCCCCCATGTGGTACACATGGCTTTGTGGCTTCCACTTGGGCGCACATTGTGTGGGCTACCTACGGCACCGTTGGCACTCCTTCACTCGGTAGCGACGGCAACGACAATGTGTACAATTCCTTGGAGTCCGCCGTTTTCGCCGCCTTCCCTGCCGCCGCCTTCCGACTGGGCCCGCTTTGTCTTCATTGATGGCACGCAAGGTGGGTCTTCGTGGCGTTTTGGGCTGTGGTCGCTTTGTCAAGGGTGGGGCAATCTCATTTTGCAACGGGGGGGGGGCATCCGATCCCACCTTCAAGGGGGAGGGGGGGTGCTTTTACAAAGGAGGGGGGCAGGCTTTGGGGTGGGATGGGATGGCTAACTTAGCAATGTCCATTTGCTTTTCAATTTCGCACATCATTGGTTCCAAAACGGCCCGTTTTCAAGGCACTTTGGGAATTGCCATAGCCCAAAATGCCCCACCACAGCCTCAAAACGGCCTAAAAACACTAGTTTGGGCATCCCAAGTGGTCTGGGAACAACTTCGGAAAAAATGTTTTTTTTGCCCCGGGGACCCTGGTGGACCCACCGTTGGCCCCCACTGTGCGCGGGCCGGGCTGCGCTCCAGCTCCACCAAGTGACCACTGGTACGGGGGTCTAGGTGGCTCGTTGGGCGATTCTGAGGCTTGGAAACCACAACAAATGGGGGGTTGCTGGTGGACTAGGTGCCCTCGGAATTCAGATTTGAGCCACGTAGCCCAAGATACGCCCCGTGCTTGGTTTCGGGGTGTTGGTGCGCATGGCGCAGGTTTTTGGGGCTTTTTGGCGCCTTTTTGGGCCGTTTCTCAGACACGGTGAAGTCAAGCCGCACGTGGAGTGTAGCCACCATTCCCACTCGTTTGGGCGTTTCGCCCGGGCTTTGGGGCTGTTTTGGGCGAACAATGGCTGTTTTTGGCCCAAAACTGCGCAGATTTGGGAGGGCACCTCCCGACTTGGCGCCACCGCCCCGGGCCGCCACCGGTGAGTTTCTGGCTCAAAACTTGGATTTGGCACGGCCACCACCTAGGCTCTGGGATGGTAGGAGTAAAGTAGAACCCGGAACGATGTAGCGGAGCATTGACCAAAACAGAAAGGAGAAGTGCTTGTTGCTTGCTTGCTTGTTGCTTGCTTGCTTGCTTGTTGCTTGTTAGCTAGATTTAAGGGGAGAGGGGTGTAGTAATATATGCATATATATTTCTGACCGATCCGCAACTGCCACTGGAACCTACGGTTTGATTCGAAACCTGACCTCAACACATCAAGAAATGTCTGGCCCTTTCAGCTCCAAGTCTGATTAAATACGCAACCTTTGCAGCTAATCGCCACTGTAATGGAACACGCAATCTTACGAGCATCTGCAGCTGATCGCGACTGTCTAAAATGGATGGCAGTCCTAAATTGTTGCAGTTTTCCGGAGGTAGGGGTATGTGGGGTATATTCGGAAAGCCATTCAACAGGGCTATTTGGAACACCCCAGGTCTGCATGCTGTACTGATGACATGATTGAGATTTTTGTCCGTTTCGAATGGTGCCTCCCCCCCCCCCAAAAGGTGACGACATGTTTGCACGTGGAAGCAAAAGTTGTAGAAATTGCCGACATGTGCCCTAATCCCCTACACTCTCCCCCTTCTCTGACGCCCCCCAGCTTCGCCCTCGGAACCCGCTTACCCCCCGAAGTCCCCCCCCAGTCCAGTAAGCGCTACTCCCTGTCAAGCAGGGTGCTACCCTGATTCTTTGATGCAATCCCCTCATGGTCCTGCCCCAATCCTCGGGAGGATGCATTGATTTAACAGTGCAGGGATCACCAGTCACAAACCGTCCAGCACCCAGGGGTCCCTCAGCGGGGTCCCAGGGAGAGTGATCGGCAGATACTTCAGCATATAGCCTGTGCAAGCTTGTGATCACGTCGTGTACATAGGCAAACCACATAAATACACGCGCTCGGCAGTGCATGAGCAATGGACAGCCACAATGGGCTACACTGGGTGCCACGGAGACCCACGAGCTGTGTTCTGTATTTTTTTTTAGATGCGGATTATTTTTTTTAGAGGAAATATTTCTTCTTCCCTAAAAAAATTTTTCCGCACTAGAAAAAAATATTCCGTGCTACAAAAAAATACTCCGCGCTAAACAAAAATACTCAGACATTTTTTTCTGCGCGCAGTATTTTTTTAAGGCGCAAATGCCGCAAATTTTAGAAGTGGTAAAAAAAAGTGGTATGCGTGATTCCCTAGGCACCTGTGGGGGACGTGGTGTGTGCGGGGAGCCCATGACAGCGAGGGTGATGAAGCAACTTTGATTTTGACCCCCCCGCCCTCTCCCCAAGGCTTGGGCCACCAACCCCCCGTTCACCGCTCTAGACCCCCTCTGGAGCGACAGATTAGCAAGACGAGGCGCTATACAAATGTTGTTTGTTGCCCAAACATGTTAACTGCAAACGTCAGCCCGCTGACAAGGGGCCCCTGGCGCGGGATGCTGCCACCCCCATTGAGCATTGTGTCCGATCCATCTACTAATCAAGCGGAGCTGCTAGCCTTGCTAGCGGTGCCCCACTCAGCAATGAGTGTGGGCGCAGCGTGGAACCGCGTGGCCACCAGCGTTTGGTGGCCCGTTGTGGTAACCCGGGAGTGGAATTGCGGTACACAATGTGAAATGTGGGGTGTTCCACTTGTTTGTTTGTTTCATAACCCCATATTGGTCAGTATTGTTGCGCCCCTTGTGTTGGGGTTAGGGATTCACAATCCACGCTCTGTTGCGGGGCCCCTTCAGGTGGAGTTAGGGACTCGCAATTCACGCTTTGTTGTGTGGCCCCTAGAGTTGGGGTTAGGGACTCGTAGTCCACGCTTTGTTGTGTGGCCCCTTGAGTTGAGGTTAGGGACTCGCAATGCACGTAGTCATGTTGCCATGTGTGCCAATTAAGATTCAAGGGGTTGGTTTACTGGACTTTACCTCAGGCTCCTCAACCATAGGGTACCTTACTTTCCTATTTCTTACCCTAACCTGCCCCGTTTTGACATATAGCTCGTAAAACCGTACAATGTCTCACAAGTGTGTTTGTGGGGCTGTTGGCGAGCTACCTATTGGTATCCTGGCAACCGGCTTGCAGCAGGCGTTTGCTGCCATCTCACCCAACACCATAATGGGCTGTTTGAAGCTTACCAACGCAGCGGCCCTACAGAGTGCCTCAGCTGCTACCCCGTCCCCGCAGCCTACCGCGGCAGTACCAACGACGGCAACAACCGAACCTACGCCCGAGACGCCCAGTGCCGAGGACACTGGGTGCGCAATTCTGGAAAGGCAAGCCTTCCCCACGGAAAAATTGCAAGCACGGCGGCTAGAACTATTGATGGTTTTTTTATGTCCATACCCGGTCACAACCGTCGCTATCAGTGTGCGGAGCGAGGTTGCGGAACCCAGCGATGAGTCTACCACGAGCAAGATGCTGGCTGTTGGAGGGTTAAAGAAGTAGGGATCTGTGAGCACAACACCCGCTCAGCATACATGCAAGGCACAGCCCTGCACTTGCCGCTACCAATGATGCTGAAGCTGCAAGATTTGCTAGCTGGTAATTGTCCCCAGCGGGCACTGGCTCTTATGCGGGAGGCATTTTCAGGTGACGCATTGGTGAACAAAATGACCGACCGATGGATAACGAATTGGTCGCAGCGTCGTATGCCACTGCCCCCTAGTACCAAGGCGGCATTGGAGAAGTGGATCAATGATTTGGCCCCTGAGACGAACGACGGGCATGACCCATATTGCTTCATGCACACCATCAAGGAGGAGGGGTCATGCTTTGTTGCGGGCCTTACCACATCAAGCCTCATCCATAATGCGCGGAGAGGTCGAGGAGAGGATTACCTATCCATTGATGGGCAATTCTCGACAACCGTAGAAGGCTTCACAATGCAAATTGTGGGCACATGTGACGGGGCACATCACTTGTTGCCCTTGGCCGTGTGTGTGGCCACTGCGGAACGCAAGGAAGTGGTGCGTCCGTTTTTGGCACCCCTTCGTGAAGAGGTTGAGAAGGACGGTATGCCCTGGGCGCCGACAAAGGGCATGGCCGATGATGCAGACGCCTTCCGAGACAAGCTTGTTGCGCAGTTCTCCGGAATCGAGGTTGCAGACTGCTTCTTCCACGTGGCCAAGAAAGTCCGGGATAAGGCTCCAGTCCTCGGGTCCTTCTACAAACCCGTGATCGCAGGAGTTCGTCGCATGTCTCAGTTGCCATCAGCGACTGTGCATCAACAAAGAGAACAGGGGTCTTCCTTCGCTGGGGGACCTATGCAGAGAGTTCATCGCAAAGGATCACAGGTAAGGTAAAGGGACCAGTTCATCCCCGGTGACCGGTTCAGCCCCACCCTCAGGATTATCGGGGCAGGGTGGGGGATAAAAAGGGCACCCCCGGGGATAAAACACCAAAAACGCTAAAAAGCTTGTGGCACCTGTTTGCCTTTACAAACCGTGTAATGTTTTTGTTTCTCGCAAAAGGTTGTTCTCTTTTCTTTTTGTAAAACCATGCTAAGGGTTATGTCTCTTAAAACCGTGCGATGTGTTTTCTTCGTACCAAAAGTTTATGACTTGTGTTTTGTAAAAGCATGCAGCGTTTCTATTGTTTTGTTATTCTATTGTTTTTTAGAACCATGTACTATTTTTTTCTGTTGCAAAAGGTTGATGTCCCCTGTTTTGTACAAACATGCAGAGGTTTCTTATTTTTGAAAACCTTGTAATCTGTTTTCATGTAGGACATTGCAGTCTTCTGTTTCGTACAACCATACAACGTTTAATTTTTTGTAAAACCATGCAATGTTTAATATTTTTTAAAACCATGCAATCTTTGTTTTTCGGGCAAAAGGTTGCAGTCTTCTTTTTTCGAAAACCATGCAACGTTTCCTTTTTTTCCAAAAATTTCTACTGTTTTTTTTTCTTGCAAAAGGAGGATGTGTCCCATTTGGTAAAACCATGCAAGGTGTTTGTTTTTTCAAAACCGTGCAATGTTTTTTTCTTGCAAAAGGGTGCGGTATTCCCGTTTGTAAAAGCATGCAATGCTTGATTTTCAAAATTGAGGAATATTTTTTTTGGTATAACGTGGCAATCTCCTGCTTCGTAAAACTGTGCACTGTCTCCCTAGCACACTTGCACAGAGCAACACGGTGACAGTTTCTGAATGCTCCCACACGCCTGTTGTAAAGGTACTTGAAGCACTGAGACAGCTTATGGACATAAGCGTGTACCTGGCTGAAAGTGTATGGCTTTGCACTATTGATGACCGCGCCTAAAAGCACAATCATTCTAAGTGTGCCAGTGTGTCCCATGACATATATACTCTATAAGTCATGTACTCCACAAGTCTTGTACACAATCTACTAGCCATGCCATGCATGGCACAATGGCATGAGGGAAGGAGAGGACATTAGAAGCACAGTTTTATTCTGAGTCGATGTCCATGGACGAACCACTGTCATGCGTCACGTAGCACGCGAATGCGGAGGCATTAGCTTCGTAGTCGCTGGACGTGTCGCTGTCCGTCACTTGACCCTTGGCAGCACGCTCAGACCGTTCATCACACTGACGGGCACGCTTTTCATTTCGTGACCCTCCGGCGAAGGCGTTTGTGTGGGGGCGTCTCAGCCTACTATTGGTGTGCGGTGCAGCGGATGCTTCGGCAGATGTGCGTGCCCGTTTAGCAACGGGCTCCGTTTGCCGTGCGTGAGCGTGTGTGCCTCTGTGTCTTGCTTGCTTGAAAGATTTGCGTCGCGCTTTGGCTTCCTCTTGCTGATCACGTTCTTGCTGTGCAGCCTGCGGGGCTGCAGGGAAGCTAGTCTTTGTGACCCATCCACCATGGCGCAGCGTCGTTGCATCATCCTTTGTTTCCATGGTGATGGTCAGTGCGGTTGCTTGGGATCCCATTTCTCTGGTGGTAATTGGGGAGTCTTGGGATGTGGAGGACTCTTGAGATGCGGGAAAGATGTCACTTGAAGGTACAATACGGGATGCCAACTGCGCAAGCAGCTCCAAGGACTTGGCATATACCTCCTCCTGTTTAGGGTGCAGATGTTCCTCAGGGGCGTGGCGTAAGAAGGTCTCCACGCTGTGCGGTACAAGGCCTGTAACGCGGAACGCTGTACGGACCTTCTCACCGGTGCACGTTGGATACCACGCCTGCTTAACGAAGGAAACGAATCTGGCCACACCCAAGCTCCTCCCAAGGTTGCTCTTGATGAAGTGCTCCTGCAGCTGCCGGTACCGGCACTTGACACCAAGAAACAGTGCACGGCCCAAAGGTTGGTTTATGTCTGTAGCGTGACTTGGAAAGAGGACAACGGAAACAGCGGCCTTCTTGCACACAATCAAACCTCTCACTCCAAGATGTGTCCTTGAGCCGTCCAAGAACAGCACAATCTTGTTGTAGGGATTACTGAGCGGACTCAATCAGGGAACCAGGACTTGCTCCACCCACTCAACAAATATCTCACTACTGGACCACCCAGTTCCCGTGCCTTTGGGGATAACCTCTCGGTCGCAGTACCTTAGATGACTCGCTTTCACAGTCTTGGTGTCATACAACAGATTGGGCGGTAGCGCCTCTCCACTAGCAACCACTGCTGCAATGACAGTCACAGCCTTCCGCTGATACCCCTGCCGCCGTGGCACTCATCTCCAACCCCTGATGTTGTACACCTTGCGTGCCGCTGCCTTGGTGATGAAGTTTCGATGGAAGGAGGTCTCATCCATGTTCACGATGTACCGGCCGTCGTAGTCCACCTCTGCAAGGGCCTTGGAGGCTTCAGCAAAGAAGTCTTGCCACTGATCTTATTCCAAGCAACTGTTAGCACGCTGACTCTCCACCAGGCTTGGGGTACGGCTGACCACGTCCGTGTTGCGTGCTTTGAATAGGCGCCTCCACTTGTTGCCCGACCTCAGCTTGAACCCGTGCTCCCCTGCATGTATGCGTGCCTCCTCCACAATGTCCACCTTGTATGGGGTCAAGGAACTCAGCAGCTGCTGCTCCAACCACTTCCTCATGTCGTCGTCTCGCACTCTGGGCGGCGGCCCAGGCCGTCCCATCAGCACAGGCTCACTGTTCATGAAGTGGAGCAGGTTCTTCTTGATGGTCTTCTCGTCCACGGTGAGCAGCCTCATGGCTTGCCTCAATGATCCCCGCCTAGCGGCAACCCAAGCGACGGCCTCTTCCAGGTTTGTGGTGTGTTGCGGCAAAGGATAGGATGCGTAGGGCTCGTGTTCCGTTCTGTTGACGCTTTTTGACTTGCGTTTGCCTCTCATACCGGCCTTAGAACGCCCTTTTGGCAGCGTTTCACAGGCTTTCCTGATTTTTCGGCGAGCTGCAGCTCTACCGATACGGGATCCCAGTCGCATTATCTAAAATTAAAAAAAAGAAAGAGAAATCAGTCTTGGAATCGTATATTTCGCGCAGTATTCATTTCGCTTTTACATGGTGACATTAGGGCTTACGTAACTTTGCGGCGCTATTTTATGCAATTTCGGTCTTATCTGGCGATTTACGTGATAGCCAGATGGATCTCGATTATTTTTATAATGTTCAAAATAATGTTTCTTTGATTGTAAATCGTCATTTCCTGATAACATTATTTGCCTGGCGATCCTGCGCTGCGACAGTGGGTGTCTAACTGGTCCCTTTACCTTACTATCTGAATTTTGTAAAGTAGGGTACTCAGCCACCTTGGCCAGAGCCCATGTGCCCGGATTCATCTGCTCAGAGAACAGGGGTCTTCCTTCACTGGGGGACCTATGCAGAGAGGTCATTTGAACGGATCATACATAATGTCTCAATTTTGTGAAGCAGGGTACTCAGCCACCTTGGCCAGAGCCCAGGGGCACAATTTCAAGGGTGGGGATAAGGTGCCGGCAGTGGAGGGCTCTGAGTGCACGATCAAGCGGCAGACAGAAAAGAAAGCCAGGTCCCATTCTATTACAGATGTGTTTCTCACTGCTCTTCATAGCATTCCGAGTTTGGATAGTGGATGAGAGGCCCCTTTGCATCTGGAGTCTGAGCACGAAGCCACTGACCCAAAACGTCCCTACGCTCAGCTGCCCAGCACAATACCGAGACACAGGGTGATCCAGCCAAGCTTTTTTTGCTCGTTTCTTCTGAAGTACCACGTGCCACTCACGTGGCTGTGTTGCAGTGTCTGGCAGCCATAGTTATCAACTCCTTACAACCCTGCATCCCAGCACAAAATTTTGTGCATTTTCTGCGGCTTTCGCAGTCTGCCCAGTCAGTCCCAAGTTCCAGATTCCTTGCTCAGACTCTGAGAGGTGGTATTCAAGCACTACTCAGTCGGTGCACAAGTTTGCCCATAATTGCATGCTCAAGTGTTGCTCTTTCCAAACGTCTTCAGATGATGGGTCAACATAGGCCGACCAGGGTGCACACAGGGACGGATGCTGGTTCTGTATTTGTTTGGGTCATGTCCAAGAATCCATGGCACCCCAGCCCTTGTCCACAACGAAGGCGTCTTGTGCATCAGTTACACGGTGACAGGTTCCCATGCCATCAAGTGGGTTGCATTATCCATCATCCTCACGCGGCCTAAAGTGTACTGCATCAGCACGTTCGGAAAGTGCATCTGGCATCAGGTAATCTTGTTGGCAGTGGTGTCATACTGGGCGTCATGTTGTCCCTAGATGCAACGCAGTGTGAATCAGTGGTTTCTATTGCATGTTGCCTGTAAGGGCAGGGCAGGGACGTGGGGGTAGCTTTATCCGTTATTTTTTTTTTTTAGATGCGGAATATTTTTTTTAGAGGTTGTATTTTTTCTTAGATCTCAAAGTCTGTTCCTGAAACGTTGTTTTATTTTTTTTTAGATTTGCAGCGGATTATTTTTTAGAGAGCCATCTAAAATTTTGATCACTTTCGACCTTCTTTTTAGATGTTTTGTATTAAATTTTAGATGTTTTGTATCTTTTTTTAGAGGTTCTATTATTTTTTAGCGCATCTAAAAAAAATATTTTCGCATCTAAAAAAAATATTATTTCCACGAGCTGCCCCAGTTGTTCATAACTCAGCCATAGGCCCCCTGTATTATAGCCATATGTGGATAGAGCTGAACCGCATGGACCCGCAAGAATGTTGTCTTCCTGTCTTCATATAGCACTGCTCCCATGAGATGTGATGGCAACGTGGCGGATGCATTCAAGATATGCTGCAGATGGATCTCCGCTGATCTGCAGAACTTTACATGTCATTGAGCAGTCAGTCCTGTCACCCCGAGTTCTGCTGGTGCAATGCTGATTGCGTTCAATTTGTCAAGGACCTACTGTTTGTTGGGGCACGGGTTTTCGTACGTGGTTTCACAAAACTGCTGATTTCAGCAATGAAAACAACTGTATGAACGTGCATTTCAAAATGGTCTCCATTATGAAAACCAACTCACGCGGTTCAGCCGACACATATAAAAAAAAAGCCCAGAAAGTTGGCACATTAAATGTCCCCGAGAGATATGCATCAGCAAGCAAGGAGGATGCACCCTGATATGTAAATGAAACTGAGACTGTCTGATACTTAATGCCTCGAGCCATATGTCCACAACCAGCCCCACTATCTCACCTGCCGGAAGGGTGGGGGACCAAAAACCAAACCACACTGCCCGAGGTGGCTTTGCCCTTGAGTACGAACGTGATGCGCATGCCCAAGAGGGCGACCGCCTACTGGGTGAGACAGCCCGAAGCCTCAGCTGCACAGACCCTGATGGCTTGGGGAGATACTCTGCAGGCCCCGTGAGACGCCTGACGAAGCCTTAGGCGGTAAGCCCAAGCCTTTAGATGCCCTCTTCAGGCCCATGGTCCCTGTCAGGGAGTGCATTGCCCCCCGGCAAGCATCACACAAAAGCGGCCTAACCATGGGCAATGGAGCCTTCATGGGGAGCGGAAGTTCAACAGAGAAAAACTGCTCTAAGTACATCACATCCATTCATCTAAAAACCACACTGCCCTGAAACTGCGCTCTCAGCCACCCTGCTGTTCAAGAAGAAGCCCAGACTGGGGCCCCAGACCTCTTCAAACCTACTACCTCTTCAGTATGGCTCATTCCGAAGATAGGCAGTTTGGATCCAGCCAGGTTTGCCTGCATTGTGGTGATGGTTGCTCACCAGCGCAAACGCCATTGCACATGCTGACATCATGCAGGCAACAGCACCATAGAACCCTGCAAGCATGCTGTGTTCTGAGCAGAAGACAGGGGCACTTGACCCAAGCAGCATTCCAATGGTTGCACTGATGCCATAGCAACGTCCCCGCACCTCTCTAGGGAACAACTCCACACCCCAGATTACGCACGTGGAGCGTGCAGCAAGCAGCAGGCCAAACAGAGCACTGTTGACGAACCAAACTACAGCATCGTTGTGCCAAAATAGAGGCATAAACAGTGGTATGCTGAAACAGCTGCCATATACAGCTCCTGCCAACCCTATTTTGCAGACACCATAAGTGTCTGCAAGGACCAGAAAACCACAAGTGGAGGGAATGAGCATGACAGTGGAAACCGTGATGAACAATGTCGCCTTTGTGTGCGAGAAATCACACCACCTGGACAGCCACGCCTTCATAAATGGTGCTCCAATGCCCTCATAGGTGTTATACATTAACATCCCTGAAGTGCACACGGCGATATGCAGCCAGTATTCTTGCATAACCTCCATTAATGATAACGTTGCTGGAACACCCACTTTCAGTCCCTCCTGCGCTTGCGTCCCCGACTGTTCCCACTGTTGGTCCTCAATTTCTGGGACGTCAGAATCCATTTCAACCCAAAAAAGTAGGACAGGCAAAGGGCCCAGGACGCTGGTTACCAGAAATGGCACCCTCCAGCCCCAACTCAACATCTGGGCTGGCGATAGCCAGTGGTACATCGGCATTACCATGGAACTCATCAGGAACATGGCGCAAGCAGAGGGCAGCAGGATGGGAAGCCGTGACATGGCAAGAATGGATCTTGGGGCCTTCTCTGCTAGGTGGACCTGACCAACACTGAACTTCCCACCATAGCCCACGCCTTGTAAGCAGCGAAAGCTTATCATCCACACAGGCCCAATGACAGGGATGATGGGGCACAAACCTTGGCCCAACGTTCCCGCAATTATAACAGCAGAGGCCGTTAGAAAGGATGCCTTGCGTCCAAGGCTGTCAGCAAGTATTCCAAACACCATACTGCCTAAGATACTGGTCATGAATGCTGAGCCCCATACAAGCCATGTAAGCTGTGGGTTCCCATTGAAAACCGCAGCTGCAATTTGAGGGTGAACAAAAGGATAAACGTACCACTCACAGCCATCAAGGAAGAAGCTGAATCCGACTGAACGCTGCTCTACCATGTACTGCCCCAAGGTGCTCCAATATGACCCAGCGTCTTCATTGTCCTTGGGGCCCTGGTTGTTGGCAGTGTCCTCATTGTCCTTGGGGCCCTGTTTGTTGACACTGAACACCCCCCTTTGGAGACAGGGACAAACAAACAGCGCCCCCATTTATTACGACAGTGGTGATATCTGTAGAGGGAATGGGAATTGGAGCTGCACCCACACCACAGTGTGCTGGGGCACAGCTTTCCAGCCACGTTCCTCACCATCCCCCGTGCGGTGACATGTGGGTGTGTCAAGTGGTGATTGCGCTCTGGGAGATCACGCAAGCAACAGCATGCACAGCCAAAAAGAGATCAAGGCTGATCACGAACCGGAATGTCCGGTCCTAGGCGCCTTTCGCCAATGTCTGTGGAGAACAGCGACACCGCGGACCTGCATCATATGCACAGTGGATGCCCGCTCAGACTGGGCCAGCCATGCTATGAACACGCTGCAGTAGTGTCGCTTACAAGAAGCAAATCAGACATTGGCGTCTCTTTTAAAAGAACGAAACCAGCACAACATCACAATCCTGACCCCCTCCCCCCGCCCCCCTTGGCGTGGGGGGCTACTCCGCCCATATGGACCAATCAGCACACCAATCAGTGTGGCTGTCCTCATGTGGTATATGCCAAGAGGCATACCGGTTCCCGTGCCACACTGCATATTTCTGAAGCCACTGGTGCAGACAAGACCGGACATGACTGTCCGAACAGGGCATGTGGTGTGCAATACATGTGACCCACCGCTTGCTAAGAGAAACGTCATGTGGTGTGTGACTCAGTAAACGATGTAAAGCATGCTGGCAAGCCCGGACAGCCACACCCTTCGGGTGTTCACACAGCAGGCTGACTTGTAGCCATGCTGAAGCGGACAGGAGGTAATCGCCCCAAGAAGACAAGAAACGACGGTAGTTCATTAACACACCTGTAAACAGGTTGGTCAGGCTGGTCTCATTAACAGCCCATGCAGACTGTAAAGGGGCACCATGTTTCAGATTCCAGCTTGCATCCAGGGCGGAGGGGTGCACGCACACAGTGCCACAGGACCCATGTCGGCTAGCCGCAAGCCCCAGCATCCCCCCCCCCCAACCCAGGGTTAGCTAGATGGGCGGGGAAAATGTACTTCAAACTGAAGCTCAGTTTCGCCGCCGGGTTCCGTGGAGAAAACGGGAAACCCCCTTGTAAGTGCTTTCTGAAATCAGACCCGGTGTGCCAGCAATATTCCAATAATACACCCAGCTGAAAGGGGGCGGGCGTTCACCACCACGCTTCTTTGGACACCCATCTGAATCTTAAAAGTGCAAACACACAAGGAGGAAAAGGCATTAGGGCAGCTATTTTGTGTGATATTATATGTCTATGGCTATTCCGCATTATTCTGCGCTTCCATGGTGCTGCAAGATGAAGAAACGGGACAGGGGATACCGATAACCAGCTGTGGCGTGTCGTGCTGAACAACCGTTGAGGCTAAGTGTTTGCACTGCGTGCGCACTGCGTGGGCACTGCGTGCGCACTGCGTGCATATTGCGCACGCAGAGGCGAGGATACTCACCCAAGAATACCTGTCACCTGTTTACTAGGGGGAAGACTGAAAGGTGTCAATGCCATAGGGTTGGCCAGGTGTCCATCGATACTTCTGGTTGTAGTTATAACCAACAGCATCGTCGAAGAAGAACTGCCCGGTCCTGGTGTCGACTCGCCACCATCGAGTATCGGCGATCGAGAGCCTTCGAGCGACGATGACCACGTTGACTTCTCTGCAGTTGTGGACGTGGCCATATCGATGATCTTGAGCATCTCGGTTCGAGAATCACCTTGAAGTCGACCAAGGTTTTGGTGCCACATCCTAAATGCTTGAGAAGCCAAAAAAACCCTGGTACGGAACCAAAACTTGTGAAAAGGGGCCAAAACTAGGGTTCGAGTATTTGCCGACATCCAAAACTTCGCACTGCGTGCATGGCATTCCCTGAGTACCTTGCCCAGTCATACCCCCCCCCCCTTGTCCAGTAAGCAGCTGTGCACGACGGTTCCCTTGCACCCCTGAGGGAACGGTCACAAATCACGGCCCCCCCCCCCGATTACTAGACAAAGGACGCGCGAAACAAACCGAGAGATGCAAACAGAGGGCACGTGAACCACAGAATGACCAGAAAACTGCCTGCAAAGAGGCATGTTCAAGTCTACTGAGCAACACGCTCTGTGTGCCAGTTTTTCTGCCGCGAGCATTTGACCTTGAAGAGCTGCACATGCTCAACAGGGGCCACAGGAATGGGCTCCCATGCTCCCATGCTCCCAATCAAGATACCCATCACGCTGCTCAAGTTCGACAAGCAACAGAGGCACGGGCAAACAAGGCAGTTTGACGAAAATAAAGTGGCCCGCAGAGGGGTATGCAGTGCTTCCTCGTAAATTTGCTGCGTTTTGAATTGTGGAATGCTCTGACCTCCTCGCATGCTCCGTTAAAAATCACTGCTTGCGCCTGTCCCCTCCGGCTCAGGTTCAATATTCTTTCATCACCCTTTGCTTTGTTTTTCTAGACATCTCCAACTTGAGGATGGTGTTCATGAGCATCCATCCCAACCTCGTTGGTTTCAGTTTCCTATGTAGTTGTATTGTCATGCGGCAGGGAGGTGGGATTGCCGTGTGACAGACCATCGGGAGGTGTGGCCTCAGACTAATGGTTGTGTAAGGCAAGTGGCGTTACGGATGCCGCCGCAGCGCACACAGGATCCTGACCGGGGCCAGAGTGGGAAGTCCCAAACATCGTCAGATCCTTACACGGGACACAAATAGAACACTAAAAAACAAGGAAAAGCGTGCTCTCAACTTTCATACCCCAAAATCTAGTTTCTGGAGAAAATAGAGTCTCACTCATCACACACCATACACGTTCTAAGGTGATGGTTATGGTAAGGTTATGGTGTGTTGTGACGGGACGATGGTTGCTGCAGTTCGGCTGTGCATCCCTCCTTCCCTGCAGCAAGCAAACAAAAGTCCGATCAGTCAAACCACAATGCCTCTCCTGCCCCTCCCTCCCCTTTGGGCGCCCCTATCCCCCAAACCGGCGCCCACGGTGCTGGCATCCGGTGGTTTTCAGACAATCAGGTACCACACCCACCAATGTGGTCCTCAACATTCAATGGGTTCCTTGGTTGCGCTGGTCTCCTTCAAAGAATAGACATGGGCAGTCATACATTCAACATGCTACTGTACATCAGTAAGCAGACACGACCTGTGCGTCTCTGTGTCTGGTGCCTACCGTGCTGCACTTGCTGCAGCTGATGTGTGGCCTGCTGTGGCTTGGCCTGCCTGCGCGAAAGTCTGTGGAATTACAAACAAACAAAGCAGAATTGTGCAATGGACTGGGCACTCTTGCTATTTTGTGGATAGCGCCCAAGTGAAGCGGCTGATGTTAGCGGGCAAGTTTGGGAAGGATCGGTCACGCATCCAACTGCCACTTGCCCCACATTGTGGCCGGCAGAGCAACCTAAGAAAACTGGAATGTCAACAAAGACATGACAAACAAAAAACACACTGGATTGGCTGTGGATGGCGCCCAAGCGAAGGATTGGGAGGGAGGGAGAGGGGGAGGGGGAGAGGGAGAGGGAGAGGGAGAGGGAGAGGGATTGGGAGAGGGAGAGGGAGAGGGAGAGGGAGAGGGAGAGGGAGAGGGAGAGGGAGAGGGAGAGGGAGAGGGAGAGAGGGAGATTCGATCTGATTTGATTTGAGGGCCGATCTTGAGGCTCACAGGCCGCCTGTGGGGCGCCAGATGGCTTCCCGACGACTCTGCATATCGGCCGGCCACACATGCGATGCACGCCCCGGCCGCCCAAGCGTGCCGGGGAAGGTGAGATATCCGCCGTTCCCTGGACGAGGTGCGGGGGGGGGGGGAGGAGGAGCTAGCCCCCAGCCCCCGCACTTGGGCCCCCCCCGGTGGGCGGGGGGGAGGGGGGACATTGCAAGACACGACCGGGTCCGCGACGGAGGCCACGCCTTGCCCGAACATGGTACCGGGGTGGCCGTGCCCCTGGGCCCGGTGTGTGGGCTGTTCGGAGGGCCCGACACGGCGCTCGCCGAAACTGGGGTGGGGACGTGTGGTTGGGGGGAGGGGGGGGGCTGCTCCTGCTGCTCCACTGTCGTGGCGACCCTCTGCATGGCGCCCGTGGGACCGACCGGGCGATGGGTCCCCGGGGTCGCTGAGGTGCGGGCCCCTGAGCCCTCCCCTGGAGTCCCTCGAGTGGTTTGTGCGGGGCACGCGGGCACGAGCCAAGGCGGGGGATACGTCGCTTCGTCAATTGCGGGTCTGTGGTGTCCGGGCGCTGTGCTCGCTTGTGGGCCGCAGCGCTGCACCCCGCTGGGGCCCAGGCTCGCTCCACCGGGTTAAGCCCTCTGACCTGATCTGCAAAGCAATCAGAATCTGTGGGGGGGGGGGGGGGGGCACGGGTCCCAAGGGGGGCTGAGCTGGTGTCACGCGCGCGGTCCTCATGAGGATGATGCTATTAATTATGCTCTGCCCGAACTCGGATCCGGCGCGCCGCTCGTTGTCCATGGTGAGCTGGACTTGCTGCAGCTCTGCCTCCATGGTCGCCAGCTTGGTCTTCAGCGGGCGGATGGATGGATCCGCTCGGGTCGTTGTAGAACCGGCGGTAGAACCGGTCGCGGCGGCGGCTGACGCCATGGTGGCCTTGAGCTGGTCGACGTAGCCCGGGAGAGCGCGATGGTGCGTGGCTTCTCGCTGCTCCAGCTCGTTGATCCGCTGGATGAGGGGGGCCACGGCGCGCTTCATCTCCACCTCCATGGCCGCCTTGATGGTCCCCGCTTAGACTGGGCCAGCCAACTGCTCGTGTCTGGTGCTGGTGGCCGGAAGGGGGGCGAGGTCATAGCCCACTGCGGGTGGAGTCAGGGCGGGGGGGGGGGGGGGGGCAGGTCACCCCCAGGGTGCGTGGTCATGGCCCGCTGGGGCGGTCGCCCACGAGATGACGGCGGCGGGCTGGCTCCGAGGCCAGGTGTGGCACCGGAGATCCCAGCCCGTGGCGGGCGCTCGCGACTGTGGGCTGCGCCGGCGGCTGGCTCCCCTCGGCCGGAGGGGGGGGGGGGGCGGTGGGTGGGTGGGGAGGGGGGCTAGCCAAGAAGATACTCGTCGTCCTCGTCGACGTCGGGCTCCAAACCTTGGTCAAGGTTAGCCCCCGGCAGGTCCCCGGCCTCATCTTCGTCGGGACCGCTGCCGGTGGTTCCGCAGCGGGGAAGAGGGCGTCCAGGGCGCGAAGGAGGCGCCGCTGCTGCCGGGTACGGCAATACCGGTCCGTCCCCGAGCGGCTGAATAGTGTAGCCCCAGAGCAGTGCGCGGGAGGTGGCCGGCGGCACCAAGACTACCTCAGGGGCCGACCCCTGTAGGGATGGAGAGGCACCGACCCTGAGGACAACGTCCGGGGTCGCCCCGCGCTCGCTCGGGGCGAGCACCGCGACGGGGACGGCGCGGCCCACGAGCTCGGGGCGCGGCCCGGCGAGGGCGCACACGGATTCACCCATGGCGTACCGTAGCAGGGTGCCTGCGTCCGCTAGCGGGAGGCGCAGGCCGACGGGCCAGTCGCTGCCCCCTTGGCGTGTCACGTGTGACCAGCGAGCCGCTGGCCGGAGCACGACCCAGTCGGCCACCGCACTGGGAGAGGGAGAGGGAGAGGGAGAGGGAGAGGGAGAGGGAGAGGGTTGACTCGGTGCTCGGGAAGCCCCCCTGTGACGGACAGGAAGAGGGGTCTTATCTAGGTATGACCCCTGTGACGAAGGAAGAGGGTCCCAGGGGCGTCCTGCCCTCCCACTGCCCTATGTTATGCGCCCCACAAAGCCGCTCCCGCATGTGCTTGGGATCGCGGCCACCGGGTCCATGTGTTCCTGGTGGGAGGGTGTCCCCACACGCGCCGTCGTGCCGGGTGGCGACATGCTCGTGTCCCCTCCTTTGGGCGGCAGCTCTAGGGGGTTGCCTAGCCGTTGGGGTATCTCTTTCCGCCATGGGTGTTGCGTTTCTGGCGCTCGTCATGGTTTCCGGAGTTGCCGGAGTGCTCCGCTGTGCGGGCCCTCCGCCCCTTGGCTGTGTTCCGGCGCGCCTGGAGGGGTGGGGGTGCACATGGCAGAAGGGAAGTGCGTGGCCGGACAGGACGCGGCATTGGTAGAAGGGAGGTCCGGCGGTGGTTGAGAACAGCCTCCAAAGTGGGTTGGCTTGGTGTGGCCTCAAACTAAACCACTACGTCCGGCCCGGCTGGTCTACCCCTTAGCGGCTGGCTGGTTGGGACACAGTGGGGGTCTACAGCGGTCGCAATAGCTAAAGCCCTCTCCAAACCGGGTTCCAGAAAATGACTTCGGCTGACACGCTGATTGTGCATGTTTTACGAACAAAGCAAAACACAATTCAGGCATATTGTGGTTCCACGCTGCTCAGTCTCAGGCCCCGAGAAATTTCGTCTAGCCACCCCTGACCTCGTTCCGACTAGATCAGGTTCTCCACAGCCCTCTCTCGGGGGCACTCATCGTCTACCGGCGCCACCGGCTGCACGGCGGGTTAGCGTCGCCAGGTGCTTGGCTCCGAGACCCGCAGTGGTTCGAGGTCGTGTCCTCCACGTCGTGAAACCCCTTGGTCGTCCTTGGAACCTCCCACCCCCTGGAGTTTGTCCGGGGGATTTTCCTCCATCGGCTCCACGCTGTGGTGGGGGACCCATCTCCACGTCCTGTTCCTTATCGACGTCGATGGGGCTCTCTTTCGAAGTAACTGGGGTGTCCTGTGATCCGCTGGCAGCCCTACCCCGTGCCGGCATCGGGTTCACGGACCTGGTGCCCCCGGGAGGCTCGACGTCCGCTGGGGCTCCCACCTCCGTGGCTCCGGCTGCCACCGTGCGTCGTAATTTCTGGCCTCCTCTCTCCTGGTTCCTTGCGTCGACCGGCCGCTCTCCTCCGGCGTTCTCCTTCTCTGCCCCGCCGTCCCCTCACGCTGATCGTGTCCTCTTAGCCTCTGTCGGGGACTTCCGGACTGTCTCGTAATTTTCAAAGAGCTCCACGAGGTTGGCCGGCCATAATTCCCTGATATCGGTTTTTCTCCAACGGATTCCTTCAGTGGCTGGCCAAGGCAGTCGCGTAGTCTGCACACATTCAAATTCGTCGGGGGGAGACGCATACAGGTGGGCAATTTTGATGCTATGCCATCTGCCCCACCACAGGGGGTGCCGCCACGGCAGTCCCAACCAACGGAGGTAGGTCGCGCCCGCCCGCCTCCAGGCATGCCATCTGGCCTCTCCTCTGTCTGTCCCCTGCAAGAGCTTGGCCATACCCATTTCGAGGTCCGCTGCTCGTCCCAACGCCGGCGCCTCACCAGGGGCGATCCTGCGAAGCCATGAAGCCCAGGCCTGTGCGTACGGTCCCAGACGCCTCGTGATTTGGCGATGGTCTCGTTTGATCCCCTGGTACGTGATCCCCACCTTGGAGATGTTTGATCGGCGAAGCGACGATATTTTTCCCACCCTGCATAGTGTGGCGAAGGATAGGACCGCTGCGGCATAAATTTTCCACTCCCCCACCCTGGAGCATGATTCGGCCATAAGCTAGAGGAGGTCGGGCCCCCCGAACTGTCGCTGCCCCGGGGAATCCACCGCCGCCTTGGAAATTCGACCTAGCCCGTCCAATTGTAAGGGGGGGATCCACCCCAAGGTAGCCACTGCCTTGAGGGCAGATATGCATCCTCTGGCTGCCGCTGCTTTCTGGCCCTGGGCAAACATGGAGAGGAGGACCTTTTCCGCCAACGCCTGCATTTCCCCCGGTTGGGCAGCGCCCCCTAGCTGGGCAAATCGCCGAAGGTGGCTCGTGTAGGTTCTCCTCGTCGACGGTCTCCACGTTGAAACCAGGCAGGCCGCTGGGCACTCAGTGGGGTCGGTCTCACCCAAGATTTGCCATGCATCCACCACCGCCGGGCAGTCGATGACGTCCTGGGAAGCCACAGGGGTGGGCGCCAGCACAGGTCCCCCTTTTCGGAAGCGGTCCAGCCGTTGTAGCATTGATGTCGCGTCCGCCGGCTGGGCCGCCAAGTCCCGTCACTCCAACCTGGGGCAGTTCCACACCCAGTGCCTCTCGACGGATCCGTGACCTTTGCACGTTTTACAGGGCCCCACTAGGGCGGAGTCCGATCGCACCCACTCTCCTTTATGGACCTCGAGGTACTCAACTCCGTCCACCATTTTGAAACGACGTCGCATGACCTTTTTGAGGCGCGCCCCTGCTGTACTCAGGCCTGAGGTGAAGTCGGGGTCCGCTAACGCCTGTTTAGATGATGTTGAGTCCGAGTCATATCTCTCCTTGTAACAGTGGACGGAGGACCAGACCAGTAGCCACAATGACTCCACTATGAGCACCGCAGAGCTATTCAAGGACAACACCAGGGGGGGTGTGCCTGAGCTTCCATCCATGGGGGCGTCCCCTGCCGAATCTCCAGTCCCCACCACCTCAGTCCATACCGTTGCGTCCTTCTTTTGATCGTCCGAGAGATTGAAGAGGAGGGGCTTCTGCGCCTCGTCTTCCCACTTGGGGGTCATTCTCATGGCATCCAGCGGCGGGGCCTCCTTGAGAATCGCGCATTTGAGGTAGTACAGGACCCTGGGGACCCACTGAGAGTGGTTCCATACCAGGGCCAAGTCATGTAACTCCTTGAGGCACAGGGGTGGCACAGACTTCTCTGTTTGCGTGGGGGCTTCCGAGAGACCGTTGACTTTCTCCGTGAGGGACTTGATCAAGGCAGCCTGTCCCTCCAACAAGCTCAGCAGGGCAGGGTCCGACGCTTTGCCGACAGTTTCGGACTGTACCCTGATTTTCTCAAAGGCTCCCGTGGACATGTTTATTCGCACCTGCTCTGTCAGCGTGTACCCAATTAGGTTCTCAATGAGTGGTTCCTCTGTCCCTCCAAATCCTGAGGCGCTGGCAAATGTCTGGAGCCATTGCGAACGCGAATCCCCCAGATGGCGAAGGGACTTGGCGAACCTCATTTTTGCCTTTGCCCAGGACGCTGCTGAGGTCCCCTCTCGCACCGAGTCGTGCACTCGGGCATGGAGGTAATTCTGAAATTCCATGCATTCTGCCATCTCCCCCAGGCAAATTTTCAAAAACAATCTGGAACAAATAAGACAGGCAAATAAAACCCCAGTTATCAAAGCTAACAGTCGTACAGCTGCACATTCCCGCGGCGTTCCACCGCAAATTTGTATCGACAAAATCCTACATCCACCATGGAGCGCATTGTGCTTGGTGCCAGTGTGCTGAGCAGATCCTCCGTTCGGCGGGTAAGGTGGAGAGCGCCGGGGAGGGTTTGGCGGGTCTAGAGGTACGAGCTTTGGCGGCGGTGGTGGTGAGTACTCGTGGGGACTGGCGAAACGTGACTGGGGTAGTGTCTGACTGGGGTGCCTTGGGTGACTGGGGTGGGGGGGAGGGGGATGGGGTCAACATGGGTGATTGCGGGGATTGCGGGGATTGCAACTGGATGAGGGTGCGCTCTGGGTCTGAATCCCAGGGGGAGGGGGGGCAGTCCCCAAACTCCAACAGTTCGGGGAGATCTCCCCAGCCTACCCCCTCCTCCCAGGACAGCGTTGGCTGAAAAATCCAGGCCATGGCAGGGAAAAGAGACCTAAGGACACGCACAACACCGAACTCCAATCACTTGCAGCCGCCAAAGGCGGCACAATGACGCGTGTGGGGGGCTTCGGATGCTTGCAAGGGCGAGATGGCCTGTTTGGTTGTGGCCCTGTGGATGATGATTGATTTTTTGGAGGGCTCGCAAGGTCCCGGTCCCGTGTATTCGAACTTAGGCTCCCACACCGTGTGCCCATCCGGACCTGCTATTTGAGGCATGGAACAGCACACTGCGGACAACTATATTTAGCAAACGAAATTCTTGCTTGGTGCGCACAGCCAAACATGCACAAAAGCAAGCACCAAGACGAAGGGACAAGCAGTCATATGAAGATAAGTGACACACAGTGGTTTTTTTGTTAGAAAAAAATTCAACCATATTCAGCATTCGGAATTCTTCCTCGAAAAAACACCAAATCCATCCCTTAACCCCGATACAACAAAAGAGTAAGAAGACCGTGTGATACCGATTTCTTGTTCTTTTTTTTCTTAACAAAAAGCGACTGTGGTCCGTGCCCCTGGCAGGCCACCTGATTCCGTTTGCCGCTCATCCCCACTGGCTTCCCAAGGGTTAGTCGCACCGCCGGCACTCCACGGAGTCGATTTCAGGGGGGCGGTGGTGGGGCGGTGGCCTGCCAAAAACAAAGAAAAAAAACAGCCTACTTTAAGAGCTACCACTTCAGGGGTTGAGGGAGGGGGTGGTCGTCAATTATGTGTGCACGATTAGTTTTTTAGCCTAGGCTAGAGAGGGAAACACTCATGTGTGAGCCGTGGTAGCGCAATCAGTTTCGAAAACGGGGCACGCCGGTCAGGGAAAAAGCCATCACTGACAAACAAAGCACTCATCTCAAAACCCTATGTGCCAGCCACATTGCCACATTGCCCCACTAGCCAAACTAGTGTGGTACGCACCAATGAAAAGGACGGGTCGTCCTTAAGGTAGAGCCTACACGAGCTGCAGGTAAAATTACATGCACACACGACGAGTCGTCCAGAAGGTAGAGCCTACACAAGCTGCAGGTAAAATTACGGGCACGCACGACGGGTCGTCCCGAAGGCGAAGCCTACACGAGCTGCGGGCAAAATTAAGGGCAGCTTTCCGGTTTTTTACCGGTCGGGTTACACGGGTTGTTTCAAAATCTACTGAGGCAAATTTGCGCGTAAAACAAATTGTGTAGGACGAGCACTACGGTGACATGCGTCTCAATTCCATTGTCGTGTCTAGGGCTTTCTCCGAGTTTGAGCCAATGTGTTGTTCCCTCACCTCCGTGAATGGGGTAAAGGTCAGCCGCCCAATATGAGTTCTAGGCATTCTCGCGTTTGTTGGGTTGTGGCTTTGCTAGTGTTCGATGTTGGTTTTCTTGCGTTCGGTGGGCTTGCTATTGCTAGCCCAATTAGCCCCCCCGCGGTTGTTTCGCAATGTTCCAGGGCACGGAAGGTGCGGGGCTCGGTCAAAGGTCCAATTTGATGATCGCTACCACCGATCCGGTCCTTAGGATTAGGAAAACCCTGGTGGGTATAGGGTGTTGTGAGGTGAAACAGACAACCATACATTTTGGGGTTCGGTGTACCGGGGAGTCAGCAAGGCTCGGGGGATTTGCCGTAGTTGTGTACGCAGCACAGGTGTGGCGCACCTCGGCCCCTGTGTGCTACACGAAATGGTGGATTCCGTGCCTGGCGAGGTGGGTGGCAACCACCTTTCATCGTCACTGTCGATTGCCTATTGCAATGGAGACGATGGGCTCACAAACGGTGCCTGTCTAGTGCTTCAACCCAGAGTGACCTCGCGCAGGGAGCGTGACTGTGCTCATGAGCGCCAACCGGTAGCTTGTGCGCCCCCACTAGCGAAAAGGTGCGGTTCGTTGGAGGCCGGCGTGCGTTCTTCTACGTCGATGAGGGGGGTGGAGCGATCTTCTCGTGGGTTGGATGAGTATATGGCAGGGGTTTTAGGGTCATGTACGTGGGGGTGGTGGTGGTGAGGGTGTTGCGGGTTCTCCCCCCCCCCTCTCTTCTGGGGACCATCGGAAGGCTTCCTCGGCATCACAAATCTCATTGAGGTCGTCATCCCCCGGGATGACATCCTGTCCGTGTGCTGCTGTGACATGCCCCTTGAACTTTGGGGAACATGGTCATCCAATGTCGGCCATGATGTGTGCTTGGTTGTTTCCGTGTATTCCCACGTGTGATGAAACGTGCATCCAGCGCACATTGGGTGCCGCCTTTGCTATTCCCCGAAGGAGCAGGTCACACAGGTCTACATGTCACACCGGCCCTCACCATGCCTGCCAATCGCGTTGTGTCCATTTGCTGGCCTTGCCCGTGGTTCCCATGATTACCAACTGGGAGTCGCACATGAGCGTGTGACGTCGCTGGTTGTGCTGGTGTATAGTGTGAAGGGCCACCCTTAGGTCTCTTTCTTGTGTGGAGAGGGAGTGCAGTGTACCTATGGTCCCCGAAGAACACCCCATACCCGCCCACCAATCCTACATGGGGTGGTGTTCCGAGGATTCATCAGTGAAAGTCACTTCCAAACCCTCATATGCGTACTCGTCAATGACTCGTTGACTTTCTACCGCCATGGTGATATAGGTCTTTTTTCCTTCTTTTTGGCTTGGGCTCGTGTAGCCGTGAGCCAATGGTTGCAAAGACCGACTAAGCAGTGGATGATGCACCTTCCGGGTCTCTTTAAGGGATTGTAGGGTTGAGTGCATGTTGCAGACTTTGTCTTTGGGGTGTGTGTTGCGGGGGTGTTCATACCGCCTTGCGAGTACTCCATCCATTGCAGCATGAAAATATCCCATGTGGGATGTCCCGGTGCTTGGTCCTGTTGCATACGTTGCACGACGTCATGACGGCTGTCCAAAAGACCGGTCCCGCAGCTATTTGCAGCAAGGGCGCTGGCAGGTCCCAAAGTAGGACCAAAGGGTCGCTCTCTGTGGTGTCCTCCACTTGCAACCGTGCCATACACTGTGTGGCCACGCTGAAGGCTGGGGGGAGAAAGCAGCCGCCGCACATTGCATGTGGCATGTCCTCGGGCTTGCCGTCAATAGCGCGGTGTGTGTTATGTGGGAGCCAATTGCTCAGTCTCCACCCAACTAGCGGTTTATGCCAGAACGCCATTTGTATGAACGTGCGGTGTCGGGGGGGCAGAGAGAGTTTAGTCCATGACTGCCACACTTCGGATGTGTTTGCCGGGGAAGGGGGGACTTCAAGTGCATGAGATATGGTAGCATTTTCTTCGTGTTCCCTCCACCCCAAAAGATTGGCGAGCTCTCTTGCCGTGGCGACAACCGAGGTGGGGGCCCCTCCCGATTGAGGTGCCATTTATACGTGGAGTTCCATGTGGGTGCAAGGGATGTGTGCAATAGCTCCGTGAGGTGCAAGCCATGAGCAAACAAGCGTCACAAGAATTTGACGTGTTGATGTTGGTACAACAAAAGTTGTTTGGCCCCCGCAATTTTTGGTGTTTTTTTATGCCTTTTTTTGTTGTTAGGGCTGCCAAAAGCCCATTTTTCGTGTTTTCGAAGAGAGTTCACGGGTTGGGGGGGGGGGGTATGGTGTTAATTCCTAGGGGACAGGATGGTTCTTTTGACCCCGGTTCTTGTTCACCCAATATGTTGTTTTTCTGCAACACTCGGACGTGAACTTCAAGGGTTTTCACATGTTGTCACTCAACAGCTCAACCAAATAACACCACAAAACAGAGAAAAATCACTGTTTTGCAGTTTGGTTGCTTTGGCCTTGTGACCCGAAATGGCGTTTTCCCACCGTTTCCAATGGTTGGTTCGGAGTGTGCTTGTACTTTTGTGTTTACATATACATATATACCGGCAGCCAGAGTGTTTTTTAGCTGGGTTGCCCAAAGACTGGCGGGTGGGTGGTGGTGGGGGGGTCCGGGGGTACGGTTGACTTTGTCCCCATGGGACTGTCGTGCGGTCCTAAAAAACTCTGTTGCCCCTTGTGAAAAAAAGAAAGTTGATCGAAATGGGTTGGTTGGGTGTGAGGTACATACATTACTTTCGGTGGATCTTTGTAAGTTTCGAGTTTCCTGTCGTAAAGGGTTACATGCATTACATGGGTCGTGCATACATGGTGCATGGTCAACCACGGAGTCCTTGGCCCTTTTTGCAGGACTCCGTTTTGTTCGGGCCACTTTCTTTTGAATGTTTGGGGAGGGGGCACCCTTTGGGGGCCATGAGGCAACGGATACTGGGCTCGCATACGCCCCCGTGTCACAGGCGCATGGTCATCACCACTCAGTTCAATGTTTTGCCGTGCTTCACTGCAGCGCCGACCTGTTCAGTACCACCCCAGGTGGCTTTTGATTGTGCTTTGGCTATCTGTACATCTGGGTCATCTCGCACCCACCATCCTCCCACAGTGCTGATTAGTCTCTCTCGCTCTGCGGGTCTCTCTCTCTCTCTCTGGCAATGAGTCGCCCCCCCCCCCCCCTCTCTCTCATAAAGGGGGTTTCGGGTTGTTCGGTGAGTCTCTATCCCCCCCGGGGTTCGAACCCTCCTCTACGGAACAGAAGAAGTGTGCGGTATGCACTGTACTACAATGAGATGCTTTCAACTCGCACCCACCATCCCACAGCCCCGGGTAGTCTCCCACTCCCTCTCTCTCCGTGTTTCGCCCTCCCTTTCTTTCTGTGTCTCCCTCTCTCTCTCTCTCTGTCTCTTGCCCTCTCTCTCCCTCTTCGCCCTTTTGCTCTTTCGCTTTCTCCCCCTCCTCACCCTCCCCAGGGGTTTTCCTTGTGTCTCTGCCTCGTCGTACAACCCCCTGCTTGCCTGTTCCTGTGAGGCATGTCGCCGCTCGCATGGCGGTGTGCTCAGCAGCGTGTAGAGGAACCTCACAGCGTCTCCGAATACCGGGTCCGTTTGCCTGAAGAGCTTTCTTTGGAACAGCCTTAAGAGATGAGCTCGGCATGTCGGCCACAAATGCAGGCAGTCTCAATTTCTGCTCACAGAGCAGGGCACCGCTCTGTGTCCCTCTGCCGTCGGACAGTGGAGGATCGCGTCCCACTGGAACCGATGCCACTTTCCTGCACTCTTGGGTCGCCACTGAACCTGCATATTTGTCAGAGCCTAAGTCTTCAGGGCCCAAATGATTGGGACCATCACCGAGTAGAGTTCTTGGTTGTTCATCAGCAATGGCTCTCCATGATTGTCCACAATCTCACAGTGCATCTTGGTGCTGTGTGGTTGGTCCATTCGGAGCCAGATCTGCTGATTGCGGGCCCGGGCCATAGTGGTCAGCTCGGCATTGACAGCTGTCAACGCTTCGTCTGCTATGGCGTCTAGCTGGCTCAGTGCTTGCACCTTGAAACGCTGGCGTTCTTGCTGGGGCTTGGCCTTCTTTGGGGCTGGACTAATTTGTGTGTAAGGGCCATGTCGATGTTGTTGTGGCCCCCATTTCTTCCATGGCTTTCCCGGCGGCATCACACCAGGGAGCCCTTCCGCGACAGGATGCGGGGTTTGTGTTTGTGTTCAACCGTTGCCGTTGCCAAGCCTTTGGCCGCCGTACTTCGCGACAAAACGTGCAGCTCACGCCACAATTCCCCTGCGTCACGACGCAGATTTCGGGCGCGCAGGCATGTGCAGGTACGAAAACTGTGGAAATACCGCGGTCAGGATGCAGGGATCACGGGCACCGGTGTCAGCGACCTTGTCCAGGGTTTCTGCTTTTCCTGAACTTTCGCCTCCTACGCCGTCGCCTTGTGTCGCTCACATCCGTGCTGAAGGACAGTGAATCAGCTTCAGACATTTCTTCCCCCCATTCTCCCATTTTCATGTGCCCTGCCCCTGTCTCCTCACTGCCCGAACTAGACGAGTTGCACGATTCTGTTCCACGTGGCGCTGCTTCTCCGGATGCTTCCCCTATCAGTTCATCACTGTCCATGGGTACCAAGCCCAAGGATGGCCAGAGCGCTTTGCTGTCCTCTGATTCGGACCCAGACCCTCCTCTCAACACAACCGTGGATTCTGACCCGGATGACAGTTGTTGTGTGACTTATCGAGACCACAGCAGGCTGGAGCACATGCCTTCCATCGCCAACCCATTCGCCACCTCATTACCCTACACGTTGACATGCGTTGGGACGTCTTCCCACCTGACTTCTCTTCCTGGCTTTGCCGCTTCCCGGAGCAGCATTTCCCAGACGGGCACGTGGACTTGCTGTTTGCCGGATGTTGTCGTCCACCCTTTTGACTTCAAGCGCTATGCCCTGCCGGTTGCTCCTAGCTGCAGATACTGTGAGTCGGTGAGGATTGCCAGTTTTGGCACCCAGAACCCCTGTAGGGCTTCCAGTGTTGCCAAGAGCTCCGCCCTGTTGTTCGTTGGCCTGTGACACACCGGCACGTAGCCGCAGAAACGCACTTCTGGCCCATGCTCATCTTCCGCTGCGAATACACCGAATCCACCTACCCTGCGCATGTCTCTGTGGCTCAATCTTTTTGAAGATCCGTCCGTGTATACAATCATGTATACTTTCGCTACCGGCTCTGCAATCAGGTCTTGCACACCTTAAAGCACTCCCGGGCCTGCCTACCTCGGGCTCTTTGGGCGTGATTCAGTTTCCCTTTGCCAGCTGTGTGTGTCGGCGTTCTGATCTTGTGTGAAGCACTCTCTGTGTGTTTGCCATCATGCACTTAACCCCACGTTTATACGTACTTCCCCTTGTCGTGGCTGCACTCCTGTGTCCCGAAGTTGCTCCAACGATTGCTCGAAACCTTTCCACTGTTTCCTACGTTCTCCTGAGTAAAACCCAATACATTCACTCACCTCCGGGAGCCAAGTTGTCAGGTATGACGTGAATACTGGTGAAGCTCTTGCCTGAACTTCACATCGGTATCGCCAGTGGGCACTTCTTGCCGACCACATTGCCCACCCTTGGTCTGTGTTCAGCAACCACTCTTGTTGGTCGGACTCCATCATATCCCTGACTGGGGATTTCCCGTCCCAAGTTTCCACTGGGCCATAGTAGTGCTGTATTACCGCCGCTGCCGCTTTGAACATGGAGCACTCCAATGTAGCGTGCTTGATTGACTCCTTCTGCGAGCAGATTGGGCATTTGTCCGTGCCCGACCTCTTGTAGACCCTTTCACGTACCGTTAGTTTGTGCCACAACACTCGTTGTGCAAAGTCCTTCACCCTTGGCGGTAGCTGTGCGTTTGCCCATTGCTCCCACACCTCAGGTGTTTGTGGATCACGTACCCCTGGTTGTGATGCATAGAACTGTAGCAACCACGCCCTTGTCCAGTTTTGGGCATGGACCGTGGGGGTAGGAAACCCCCCTTTTGACGGGATTTTGTTTAGGAGCCGTCCGCCACGGTTGTATACCTCCTTCGGGGTTTGAGGCAGTGCAATTAATAGCCTCACATCTTCCAGAGATTGGAAGTGGCCCCACGTCAGTACTCCCTGCGGGATCATCTTCGTGTTGTAGTAGGAGCAGTTGAACTCATTCCGGAAGTAGACAGAGTGCCATAGCGGTAACTGGTCCCGGTTTTTCGGGGGGGCCACCTGCGGGGCCGCCCGCTGGATATATTCCTTTGGCTACCATCTGTACGTTTCTGGCCGGAGGCGCGCTTTTGTGGCCCACGGTGTTGCACGTAAGGTTTTGAAAACGCGTAGAGCGCGCACAACGCGTACAACACGTACAGACCAAGTAACACGCACAGAACGCGTAGCACGCCGAACACGTGCCTCCAGAGGCACGTGCAGAATTGGAATACCGGACCGCGCAGAACGCGCAGAACGCGCAGCACGTCGCTTTGCACACGGGCGCGCATCGAGGAGGGGCCGCGTCCTCACAGTTGGGTATCCAGCCTACGCGGTTGTCCCCCAGGGTTCGCACTGGTCCCATGGGTAGGGATAGCAGAGGCTCCGCCTCCATGATCCTCTCGTTCAAGCCCCCCATTCCACCACACTACTCCTCATCCTCCTCATCCTCCTCATCCTCCTCGTCCTCCTCGCCTTCCTCGTCCTCCTCGCCTTCCTCGTCCTCCTCGCCTTCCTCGTCCTCCTCGTCCTCCTCGTCCTCCTCGTCCTCCTCGTCCTCTTCGTCCTCCTCATGGTCCTCCTCCCACACCTCCTCGTCCTTCTCGTCTACCTCCATGTCCCGTGCGCCTTGCACACCTCCATAGCCATGTCCCGGTGCAAAGCACAACACGTGGAATGCCTTTCCACAACCGGTACATTCATAGCCGGTTCTTCCCCTCTTGCAAAAGCGGCACACACGCCGCCGTTGTGTCGCCACCGGCACGTGTACCTCTTGTCGTAGGGGGTGGGCAAAGTACCGCCGCCGCAACACTTGCCATTGCCATTCCCACATACTAGTGGTCTCCTTGCAAAGTCCCAATTGCCGACAAGTTGCGAACACATTCACAACCGCGTACCGGAGCACGAACGCACGCACCGCGTGGGCCCATGTCATCTGGCGGCCAACCTGCCTCATCTGCAGGGCCATCTGGTTCACACCATCGACACCGCGCGACAATGTACGGTACGCCGCCACCACGGGGTGCACTTCCCGCCCGCTTCGCCGGTGAGGTGGTCCCTTTCGGGCAAACCACACATTCGTCAACATCGGCACAACGCGGGGGGGTTTGTGCCCGACCTTCGGATTCTTGTACGTGCACAGACTGTACTTGAAATCCGCAACAGTGCACACCGCCGTCTGCCCCTCCTGCACCTGCTCCCCGGCCCATGTCACGCCGTACGTGGACCTCTTCGTCATCATCAGGAATGGCCGCTTGTTGGCGGCCAATTCCTTTGCAAGGCCGTGGGACCCGAAAAAGGAGTCGGCACATAGCGCCGTCCCCTCGGGCAGCAATGATGCCCACAACTTCATGATGTTTTTGGCATCGAAGTTTTGCGCCGCAGTGCCGTAGCGGCGTAGCCGGCCACGTACACCGGTGTACAAATACATGTCCACCACGTACCCCCATGTTGCATCGGCGAGGCAATACAACTTTATCCCGGTTGGGTGCGGTTTCCGGGCTATGAACATTTTCAAGGGGCCCGCTAGCATCCCCTTGTGGGGCACCACGGACTCATCGCCGCAGGCCCCACCCCCCATGCACCACGCTCCCGCCCATTGGCCATTGCAGTCTTCCAGTAGCGAGACGACATCGGTACGTAGCAACCGTTGCAGCAAGTAGTATTGGCGCCGCGTCAGCATGTTTGCCATATAGGGATTGTATAATAGGCCCTTGCGGTCCCAAACCCCGTCCACCTGCATTGGTCGCACCATCCCCAATAGAATTAGAAATGCATTGTACCTAGGTACTAGAGGTAGCAGGTCTGGCCTTCTGTGGTCCCGTAGGGCTTGGCATTATAATTCTCTATGGGGGCCATGATATGGTCCCACACCTCGTCCTCAGTATAGCCGATGAGCCACGATTCCCCGGGCCGGATACCGTACTGGACATCGGCCGCACAGTCCTCCCGTGGGAGCCTATGGTCGTACAACGGTGGTTGAAATTTTGGTGGCATCACAAACAAAGATTGTTGAGAAATGAGACTCTGTAGAACACGCAACACACCAGTGGCAGTTCCAGAGGCAACAACACAGGCAGCAAAAGCGGAACGTGCAGAACGCGCAGCACACGCAGAACGCGTAACACGACCTCCAGAGGCAGACACAGAAGCAGACACGTAGAGTGCGTATTACACGAAACACACGCAGGACAGGGGATGGGGCAATGGGGGCGGCAACACGAACAAGTCAATTGTTGCTTTCTTGAAACGGTGTCCGTGCACCCTACATGGTCCACGCAGAGCAGCGGCCGCAGCAGCCACCATTCATCCGAACGTCGAATAAGTATTCACAACACAATAAATACCGGCGTCGGTGCCCCAATGGAAGCGCCGCCTACCGATGCCACCACTGTGGGGTTGGCTGTGAATGTGCTTGCTGGGCCAACGGCACTAGCCTGGAAAAGAAGAGGGGTTGTGAGGTTTGTCTGCCGCGGACCTCATCGGGGTCGGGCCACTCATCCCCCTCCTGTGTGTTTGAAAAAATGCTGCCTGCATGGGCTGCTCCAACTTAGGTCGGCCCGATTTACTAAATCTGCATTATGTCGTCCTTCTCCTCCATCTCCTCTCCCGCCGCTGCGGCTTCCTCCGGGGGCTCCTCTCCCATTTCTGCATCGCTCTTCGGCGCCCCAGCGCTCTCTTCCTTGGATGCCTCCGGCTCCTGCGGTGGATCCATTGGCGCGGTCGACTCCTCCTCCGGCTCCGTTTTGATTGGGTGCTTCAAAACACGGAACACGCGTGAAACATACAACCCACCTCTAGAGGCAATCCGAGAGGCACCAAAAAGAAAACGTGTGGAACGCGCAGAACGCGGAGAACACGGGGCTCGCATCCAGAGGCACACCCGGAGGCTACGCGCAAATCCCCTAGAATAAACGCATAGTACTAATGTGCAACGCGCACCTGTGCACCTTCCGTGTGCGGGGGTCCCGTCTCCGGCCCCATCTCCGGCCTGCCTTGCTGCTCCCCGGACGGTGGCGGTGGTGGCGGACGTCCTTGCGGCATTGGCTGGGGTGGTGGGAGTATTGGCGCTGGTGGATCCCCCGGCGGTGGCGGTGGCTGCAGCATTCCTTCCGTGGGCCCCTAAGTCCCTCTTCGGATCGGGAAGACAAGCCCAAAGCCCAAAGCCCTTTGAATCAGAGGGCACGACCCCAGAATTCTACTGCCCAGAGGCTATCCTCCAAGACCCAGAGGCAATGGAAGAGCTGCAGACCTCCCTCAAATCTATTACGTCGACTGGAGACCAATGGTGGGAAGATGCGCTGGGCTGCATCCAAAAAAAAGCGTTCGGTTATCAAAGAGAGCACAGACTTGCGAGCAAGCGGTCCAAAACTACAGGCTATGCGACTGTTGCGTGCTTCCACGAGGGAATCGGTGACTCCGGCAGTGTACTAGTTCCTCTCATCACTGGGAAGAGCAGCAACGGAGGCAGCAATAGCCTACACCCTCCTAGTCGGGGTGTATGAAAAAGCACAGCGTGACAGAACGGGCATGGAAACACTCTCCAAACTCAAGGGGGTGATCGGGTCCTGGGAAACATCAGGGGATTTGAGAATGCGAAGAAATGAATTGTACCGGCTGATGAGAGGGCCGCACGAAAGAAAGAAACTCCGGCGGCTGGTGTCTCGAGCGGGCATCGCAGTACGCGGGGCAACGACAGTGGCCCAAGAGGTGGTTGAACATTGGGACCGAGTATCCACCCCAACGGGGGCAACGGAGGAAGACTTTGTAGCCTACCTCAAGGCGTTAGGAGTGGAACAGCGACTACGCAAAGTAGGTCGACTGCTGTTCAAGCAATTTTCCCCTGACATAGTCCATGAGGGTCTCAAGAGATTGAACAGCAACAGTGCTCCAGGACTGGACGGCTTCTCGGCAAAGTTTTTTAAGAGATTCTCAGAAGTCTTCGAACCACAAATGCATGAATCACTGAAGCGTTTTCTCAACACGGGTACTATGCCGGAGACATGGACGTCGGGAGTGGTGACTATGATCCCCAAGACGAGGGCAATGCAGACTCCAGATTCGCTCCGACCCATCGCGTTGCAAACAACGCGACAAATGTGGCTCACCAACATCCTCGTGATTCAGCTGGAGGATGTGCTTCTCCAGGGTATTCCAGCACAGCAAACGGGCTTCCTCCGTCACACAGAACCATCCTCCAACATGTCTATGGCTCGCAGGCTCTCTGGGATGGCTTGCAGGAAGGAGCGGCGTGATCAGCTAGTGGACTTCAAAAACGCATTCCCCACGATGTCACACGAGATTGTAGCGGCGGCACTGGGTCTAATGTGCATACCGTTCCTGTACATCCGGCTGATACTGCATCTTCTTCGTGCACCATATCTGTACTCTTTGGGCAAAGAATATGTCCCGGGGATCTACCACCACCCGCACGCGGGTACGCGCCAGGGGGACCCACTCTCCACAGTGTTATTCTCCCTGGTGGCGTCCTTTGTCATCTTTCCACTACAAGACCTAGACCCAGGACTTACCGTCATGATGTATGCGGATGACCTCATCATCTTTCTAGACGGACATGCCAACCCACAATTGTTGGGGAAAGTATGGACTGTGGTGTCTTGCTTTGGACAGTTTTCTGGAATGAAGGTTTACCTGACCAAAACAGCAGCGATAATCGGAAATTGTGGGGGACCAGCGTTGGCAAAGTGCTCTGAAGAGATTGGGGTGGACATCAAAAACCTCGTCAAGTTTGTTGGGGTACGCTTGGGGAATATAAGACACCATCAAGATGACCGGGGATGGGGTTTTACAATAGAACAAGCTTTTGCGCCAGCAGTTTAAGAAGCCTTTCGGCGCGCAAGGGTGGTCTCCACGCTGCGCTTGTCGATGGATGAGCGCGCCTTCATGCTGACATCATGGATTTTGTCGGTGGTGGCATGGGTATCTAAGGCATACTACGCCCCAACTCCAGTGTGTACCCTTCGTGAACCGGCCGTTTGAATCCGAGATTCACGGTACCGTGAATTTCACCCAATTTTGCTGTGTTTTGCTCATACCTTGGTGCTATCGTGTGCTTTTGTCGTGCTACCTTCGCCCAAAGTAAGATGCAACAAATAGGTGCAATTTAGAGGTTTAAAGTCCCCGCATGGTTTAACATGGAGGGAAGTCACCGGAGGCTGAAGCGCATGTTGCGCAACAGCGGGGGCCTAAGCCTCCTCCGGGGGAGACTAGGGGTGCAAGTGGTTGTGGACAACCACACCATTGACGATAGCCTTTGGTTGCATGGGTGGGATGCGACCAAAAGGGCTCAACATGGGCAAGGGCCCATAAGTGTACAAACGTATGCAAGCCGCACAAGAAGACGGCTTCTAACCGACATGCAGCACCTTAAGACTCTACAGCGGCGGTTCCGGTGCCGCAAGAGACGGACATGAGATGACCTTACGAACCCAGACCATTGTTGCCTGTGACCGGGGTGCATGCTGGGGGGCTTACTAGGGGTGTGAGGACAAATCAGGGGGTGCACAGGGGTAACATTTGTGTAAAATCACGTGAATTCACGTGAAATTCGTACGAAACTCGTACGAAATTCGTGCGAATTTCGTACGAATTCACGTGAATTCACGGCTGTGAATCGGCTACAGGCTTGCCGGGTTCCGGCACCTCTCGTTTTGGGCACGGTGCGGTCATGATGCATGCTTTTGGGGCGGGACTTTCATTGGATGATGCGTAACAAAGCTAGGGGAGGAATTTTGGCCCCTCAAAGCCCTTGAAATGAACCAAGAGGATGGCATTTTCCCCCAAAAACCTCAAAATTTGGGTAAATTCACGTGAAATTCACGCAATTATTCACACGGCCACTTAACGGCCGTTCACGAAGGGTACATGATCAAACAGCTGGAGTTAGTCTAGCACGTGACCATGGGCACCAACAGCTGGGGAATCACACAGCTAATCCTCTCGCGGCCACGGTTCCAAGGGGGGCTGGCACTGCCGGAGCCCGAGCTATTTTTGATGCACCAAGCAGCGGCTCCGTTCGTCCGCCTCTTGGGAGAGCCTCACAAATATCCCAACAAGTCAGTGGATGCCTTGTATGCATGGGCAGCGTCAATTTGGTTTACACCGTCCAAAGACAACCTCCCATATATCCAACTGGGCATGGTTCGAACAGCGGAACTAACGTTCATGTGGTCGGCGAAGGCACACTCATATTCCTTTGGCTACCACGCGTAGAACGCATAGCACGAAATTTTGTCGCGTTTTTGCTTTTATGATTGTTTTGTGCTTCCAGGGGGTTTTCGAGGGTGCCCGACGCAATGGAACTATCCGTTTAGCTCAATTCAACCATTTTCGAGGAGAGAAGCACAATTGCCCCCTGCCTCTGCCTGTGTCTTGGTGCTACGCGTGCTGCGTGTGTTGCGCGTCCTGCGTGTTTCGGTCCGGTGCCTCTGAGTCTGCCTCTGGAAGTCTTCCTACGCGTTCTACGCGTTCTGCAGGGGCTAAGCGCTTCACACCTATCATACCACCCCGATTTTTTTTTTTTGCCATGCTTTCACCCGTGTACTCTGCCACACACCTGCACTGGTTCCCAATGGAACTGAAACGTGCGTATTCCAACGACAATTGCCTTCTGCCTATGCGTTTGCCTTGGTGCTACATTGCCCACGTGTGTTGGGTGTTTTGTGTGTTGTCGTTTTTCGCTTCTGACGTTGCCTCTGGAGCCGTTCTACGCGTGCTACGTGCTCTGCAGCATGTTTTTGTCCCAACATTCATAGGCCGCTTTGCTTTTATGGTGCAGGAGCCATGCCTGCACCCCTGTACCCCGCTACACATTCTCAATGGTTGCAGAAGGGTGGGAAGCTGGGAGAGTGGAAGCATCCGGAGAAATTGAAGCACGACGCCTTCGTTGTCTTTCAAATTAAACAAGCCACGAGTATGTGTGTCTTTGTCTTCGTTTTCATCTCGCTCCTCGCCTTGCACCGTTGTCCTCCTCACCCCCTTGTGTCGCAGCGGGGTGGCATGCCGGATGGGTCAATCGGAAGAAGAAAGGGGCCAAGGACAAGCAGGAGAAAGAATTTTGGTTGACGAACCTCACAACGTATCAGGTGTACCAGGTTCACGGGTTTGCGGTTCATGTGACCACTATTTTGCGCTGCCTGTTGTCCCCTACCGCCTCTTGCACCCTTTCACAGGTCAAGGCCCCGAAGGGCAAGCCACATGCGCCGCATGTGGTGTAGGACGTCCGCAACAAGAAGGATGGCTACTAGAAATACAAAAAGGTGTTTTATGTGTTCTGCGCGTTTTATCCGTTCCCTTTTCCGTTGCCTCTGGATCTGCCTCTGGTTGTGTGTTATGCGTTTTGCGCGTTCTTGGCGCTCTGCATGCTTCCTCTGGTATTGCCTTTGCGGTTGCCTCCATGTGTCTTGCATGTTCTGCATGTTCTACAGATTCCGCGCGACCGGCTGTGGACGTGGATCCAAGATGAGGGAACCACGGAGTGTTCGGATGAGGACGAGTCGGAAGAGGATTCGGAAGAGGAGCCGGAGGAGGCAGAGGAGGCGGAGGAGGAGGAGGAGGAGGAGGGCAGTGATGCTGCCAGTGTGAAGGACGAGGACGAGCCCTCCCTCGCCCAACGCGCACCCCGAAGCACCCACCTCGAGGTGGTTGCCCGCATGGCCGCAAAGGGGACCCCTGTGAAGGCGAAGCCAGAGGCAAAGGCAGAGGCAAGGCCAGAGCCGGAGGAGCTGTCCAAGAAGAAGAAGGAAAAGACGAAGAGTCCACCCAAGAAGAAGAGCAGCAAGGGCAAGAAGGTGGAGGAGAGGCCCAAGCATGTGCGTTACGCAGTGGAAGGCGAACCGCACAGGACGATGCCCACAGGTGCAACCCGAGGGGAGAAGTACCAAACCGGGGCCGCCTACGACAACGATGTGTAGGTCATGCAGCGCACCCTGGAGTCGGAATATGAAGTGTCACTCGGACAAGTATGCCAACACTACAAAGTGTGTTTGGCCAAGGAAACACAAGCGCGCCGCGAATTGGGCCTGGCGCTGCCTCTGGTGACGGACGTGCGGGCGTAAAGTGTGCATATGGTCCTCCGCTGTGGCACGAAGAATGCACAAAGCACAGCCGCTGCCAGAGAACTGTTTGAGGAGCGATACCCCAGCAGCTCACCCCGCCAAGTCGCAACCGGGTTGATCAAGGGGGTGTCGGTGTGCACGAACTGTGTCGGAGCCCCGGACTGGCCTACGGAATTTGGTGGCCCCGCAGCTGCAGGCCTGCCGTTGGCGAAATTGAAGGGGGAGCCCCTGTCGTTTGGATACCGACCACGGCGCACCATGGAACAGCTGAGTGCGTTTGGTGCGGAGGACATTGTCGACATGCCCACTGACACTTTGCAGGTGTACTGCATGTGTTGCGTGTTCCCTCTGTAACGCCTCCAGTGCAGCGTGTAGCGCGTCTTCGGCGTTCTGCGCGTGCTACGTGTTCCCGACGTTGCGCCTCTTCGTTGCCTCTGGGGGTGCCTTCCGGTGTTGCACGCGCTTTGCGTGGTCTGTACACGAGAAGCTGTCGCGCAGGGTCCGCATGGCTGGCCTCATGGCCTACACCTTAACGGAGGACAGAGGTGTCGACCTCCCCGACACAGGGGCATGGACACTCGTGAGAACAAAGGATGCAAAGAGGCAGCGGGTGTGCATTCCTGTGCTGGGCGTCGTGGCACGGGTCTTTTCACTTGCCTTTGGAGTTGCCTCCTGTCTGCTTTGGGCGTCCTACGCGTTCTACGCGGTCTGCATGTTTGATTCTGTGATTGCCTCTGGATTTGCCTTCCCATGTCTTACCTGTTTTGCGCGCTCTGCATGTTCTGCAGACAACCTGGGAGGAGTATGGGTATCCGCAGCAGCATGGGTATCCGTATGAGCCGCGATACGAGTATGAGCCGCGGTACGAGTACCAGCCGATGAAGACGGATCCGGAAATGCCTTCGAGCTCCGGGAGCCTCCCTTATGGGTCCGACCCGTACAGGTACCGGCCCCCGGATTATCCGCCGCCACCCACGTACCCACGTATCCCGCTCATTGGGGAAGTCCGGCTCAGGCGCACCTCACTCACCCCCATACCACGCGGTCTGGGAGCGGGGCATACACCTCCTAGTGCGGTCGCTCTCATTCAAAGGGGGGGGGGGGGGCATGAATATGGTGAGCATAACCTGGCATACCAGGAATACCTGGGAGTATACGGGTAAAAAAGGGGGTTTTGGGAGAATGGGGTATGTGGCATGTACAGGTGGGTACGAATGTATAATGCACAATGCATGCATAGGTGGGTTGGGGAATACCTCTAGTTTGCCAATTGTGATGGTCAATGTTGTGTTTGAAACTACCCCATTTTGGGCTCTTGGGGTATACGGCCGTATACTCAAGGCTCCAATACCTCAGTATACGGCCGTATACTCCTCAGTATACGGCCGTATACTCCGGAGTATACGGCCGTATACTTGGAGTATACGGCCGTATACTGGGGGTATTTGTTTGCACCATGTGGTTGTTTCAAGTTGAAAAATTCCATTGTTGTGCCTTTTGTGCCCACCTTGTTGCATGCTTTGCCTTTGCCCAACAATTGCACACCACTTGAAACCAATCTAGGCTCATACTTCACTCAAGATTGCAATGTATGTCTCCATATGTGTCCATTCCAATCCATATTATGTTGCTTCTTGCTCTCCCAGGCCCTCTTTTTCTGCCACCATGACTGATGCGGGCACTCATGCCTTGTTGAAGAAGTGGGCCGATGCCGTAGCTCTCCGCACAGTGCACAGAGGTGTTTACAGCCCCGACAGCACACACACCGTGTCTTGGCCTTCTCTTGAGAATTGTGCTTGGTCCACCTTGGACACCCCTGTGGCCCTGGTGAAGCTAACGCACCCCGGCGTTGCCCAACCCCACAGCCTCACTGACCCTTTGTTGTCGTTGTTTGACAAAAACCCTAATCTGCAAGCTATTGTGTTGCAGCTCCATGATTCGGATGCCCGCGCTGTCGTGGAGCATGTTAAAAAAAGCTGTGGGGGGCCCAATAGGGGGATGAGTTTGTATTTGAGGGAATGGGAGATGCAGGATGGCTCTCCGGGGATTCATGTCTCGGGGGACGTGGCCGCTGGCTGGCGCAAATGGGAGTGCAAAGCCCAGCAAGTGCAGCGGGGGCATTGGGAGGACACCGCCCCCCTCTACTCCCTCCACTCCCAATCGCCATGGTCCTGGCATGCCGATTTGGAGGGCCACACTCTCCCCACCTGGTACAAGGGTACTGGGATGCACCCCTCCCTTTTCTTCCCCCTCATCACCACCCCCCTTTTTGGTGTTGAACACCATCGTGTCTCCATCCCCGTTGACGTTGTCGATCATCGTCATGTCGACGACCTCAAGGATTTCAAGCAATGGGGCCATGCTTTCCAATCTGGCTTCATTTCTGTCAGTTGGATGGACAAGCTTCAGGATGAGTATGGGGAACTTAGGGCAGATGCGGGGCTCAATATTTTTAATGAGGATTGGCCCGCCGAGGATCGTGCAGGGGACAGTGACACCCGCCGCACAATGACTCCACCGGAGGGGGGTGCAATGTACAGTTTCGCAAGGGAGGTCCTCATACCCCACTTGGAGACTCATTTGGGTTGGAAGTGTCCGGTCGTGAATGTTACCACCTTTATTGTGGTGAAGGCCGGTACAGTGGATGTGGAAAAAAAACAGTGTTGGCACCGTGACATTAACCTCAGCTATGTTGCCGGCCCGGACCCATACCATGTTATTTGCTTGTTTCCCATGTTCTCCCCCACACCCGATGATGGTTGTGCTGGGGATTTTGTGGTTGCATCCCACACGGGCCTCCCGGACCCTTGGGTGGTGGCCCCAATGGCCCCATTGGACATCGGGGATGTGTGGTCGGGCAATGCACTGACTGTGCATCGCGGAGGTATTAGCCCTACCACAAACCCCCATCGGCCCCGTGTTTTTGGTTTCATTTCGGTTGGTACCTCCAGGTTCGACTACAACAACACTTGCCCTGTTGTTGTTCCCCCTTGGGCCAGAAGCGGCTGCATCCCCCGAAGGGTCTCAAGGCCCTCATGCCACTTGTGGTGCAGTTGGTTGTGAGGTGTTGTTGGATGTGAGTGATGCTACCACAGTTTTTTGTGTTACATGTGGTAACGTGCCATTGTGTGCCACCCACGCCATGGAGGGGCAGTGTGGTGCCTGTGAGGAGGGCGCTTGGAATCAGGGTGAGACAATGACGCAACACAGTGGTGTTGCATGGGGTCGTTGTCCGGCCCCACTTCAGTTCTACATGCCCGTTGATGGGGCTACTTTTTTTGCAGTTCATGAACATTTGTCCCCTAGCCCCCTTCGAGTTGGGGTTGAGGGTCACCCTTCATATGAGGAGTGCCCATTGCGGCAAATGCATGCTAACCCCTTGCCTTCTGTGGGCTCGGATGGCACTTTCCTTGCTTGTCCCCCCGGTTCATTGGTGGTTTCGCGGGGTTTGATTGGTGGTGTTGCTTTGGCTTCCACCGATACCACAATTGGCGGGGTTTTGCATTGGTTTGCACTTGGGCACAAGCACCACCTCATGGATGTTGCACTGGCGGAGAGCTATGGTTGGGTGAAGTGGTGGCCATTCAAGACGGTTTCAGGAAAGAAGAAGTCGAAGCCGAAGCCCAAGGCGAAGTCAAGGAAGGGCAAGGAGAAGGCCGGAGAAGAAGATGAGGACGTGGAGGAGGAGGAAGAGGAGAAGCAAGAGCTGTGGTGCATCTGCAATCAGGTATTTGTGGGATCCGGGCATGGGTTGAACTGTGTTGTTGTTATTCATTAAGTCCCAGTTATCTCAAAAGGTAGGGTCATTGGTGGGTTTTTTTGTTCGGCCTGTCTTCAGCGCCTCCCTATATGGTTGCAGTTCTTCAAGTTGAGTTGAATTGAATTGATCATCAACCTCTTCAACATCTTCCCAGGATTCTTCAATGGCCTACACATGTTTTTGCATGTTTGAGGGCAGTGGGGTTTGAACCAGGAACGTTTCGTTTGCAAGTGTAGCATGCATACCTCTCACCCACCCAGTGCCATGGTCTTGGAATACGGCCGTATACCTTGTGTATACGGCCGTATACCCACGGTATACGGCCGTATACCCCCAGTATACGGCCGTATACCGCGAGTATACGGCCGTATACCTGCCCACCCATTTTGAGTATACGGCCCTATACTCCGAGGTATACGGCCGTATACTCGGAGGTATACGGCCGTATACTCATAGTATTTGTTGCCAATTTCAATCTATTTTGCCTAGTTCTTTGTTGGAATTCCACCCTTTCTTCCCATTCAGGTCCAGTACGATCCCTGGCCACTGCGGAGCATCACCGATTACGAGGTGGCCGAGCCCGAGGTGGAGTTGGTGGCGCCAAAGGCTGCCGCAGGACAAGTGATCTCCGGTCGGGAGTACGTGGACCCCATTCCTGTGGGTCGGGGGGATGTTGCCAGTGCGCCCTCCGACCTGGCGTGCACCACTGGCAAGGACACGGGATACTATTCCCGTTTCAATGTCCGTGCCAGTGGTGCACTTTACGACATTCGCCTGCCCATTAGGGTTGTGGCGAATGTCGCAAAGGGGGGGGGGGGTTGTGGAGGCCATTTGGGGGGCTGCGGTGTGGAGCAAGAGCTCCGGGAAGGTGCGGGTTTTTTTGAGCACCACGGGGGAAAAATGGAGCATTTCGGACTCCATTATGGTGCTCCAAAGTTTTGGGGGGGAGCCTGTCCCCGGGGAGCACTCCCTCGCCCTCCAGGCCGAGTTGGCCTCGAGGGCGGGGAAACTGAGCTTGGGGGGAGGGGGCTGAAGCGGGCTAATGATGAGCCCGCTGAGCCAAGGGCCACCCCTGCACCCAACCCCACCCGGAAGGCCCCCAAGCCTTCCGGGTCTGCTGCTGCAGCTGTTGCTGTTGGCTCGGGGGGGCTTGAGGGGTTTTGGGGGGTGGGGGGGATTGAAGCAGCTGCCCGCCGTGGCACATGCGAGGCCCTGGGGGACCTCGATGTGCCCAGCACCGCTGACATTGTCAGCGGTGTTGTGGCAGGCTTGGGGAAGTCCCGGCTGAACATCTCCCGAGAGATCGGGGAGTTCAGCCGGACTTCCGTGACCTCCTTGAGGGAGGCCAATGCCTCCCTCAAGGAGGAGCTGAAGGTTGCCCATGCTGACGGTGACGCCAAGGACAAGAAGATTGCAGACCTGGAGACCAAGTTGGCCGATGCCACCGCAAGTGCCCATGACTGGCACCTCAAGGCCAAGGAGTTGGAGACGCAACTCCAAGCGGCCAAGGCCAACGAGGAGTGGGCGAGGTCCATTGTGGCCTATAGTGTCACACGGAGTGCACCCCCACCCCAAGGGTCTGGGAGTCAGGGCAGTGGGAGTCAGGGCAGTGAGGCCGCCTCCCCAGCACGTGGTCTCCCCCCAAAGCCGCAATGACTACCCCCATCCAACCCCGCCCTTGCAACTTTATGCCGAGAGTTGGTGTACCGCAAGGTGCACATCTTGGGTGTACAAGTGCACAATGTGCAGTTTGGGGCTACAGGGACACGCAGGCAGGGGAAGGATTGGCGCCGTGCGCGCTTGTGCAGCGGCAATGAAAGGCAAAGGGAGCTAATTTGCCTTTCAAATGCACATGCGCATGCGAATTTTCCAAGGTGGTTCCATTGGACCACCATTCAAGTGGTACAATGCGATACTTCACAAAGAATGCCGGGCCATCGCCATATGAGGGATCCTTCTCCGCTTTCCGCCATCTGCGTTGTTGGGGCGCATAGTGGTGGGGAGGTCTATGTTGAAACAGGTGGAGTGCTCCATAGTCCCATGCAAGGGACCCCGATGCGGTTGGATGTACATGGAGGTGGTGTTGTGGATGCGAAGGCCTACAAGGGCTGGCCGGGTGTGGTTTTCAACTCCAAAGCCCACCACGGGCCTGCCCGATGGAGGGGGGAGCGCTATGCCATTGTTTTCTACAATGGGTGCAACACAGATTACCCCCCCGATGAGTCTGTTGATGAGTTATTGGCCTATGGCTTTCGTCCTTGGGCCCACTAGTGAGCACCGTATACTACCAGTATACAGCCGTATACCTCCGAGTATACGGCCGTATACCTGGAAGTATACGGCCGTATACTCGAAGTATACGGCGAAAGATTTATGCTAAATCGTACATGCTGTGCGCCTGTTGCATGCGCCTATGCGCACGGTTTCACTGGGCAACTGGCCCACATATGCCTGGCACATCTCTCCACAGCAATTATTGTAAGCAATATGTTTGCAAATGCCCATCAGAAGGAGAAGGGGCTTTGTTTGGAGAGCATTCAAGATTTTTGTGAGGGAATCAAACGCCGGCATTTGACCCCCTATGCAGTATGTGCTCTGCATCCACAAACGTCAACGCCAGCACCCTATTTTGTTTCACATGTTATGGCCCACCCTGTTTTTTTTACAATAGGATTGCGGGGAAAGAGGGCAACGGCAAAGACGTTTGTGGATGCAATCGGTAGCATCAGCATTGCTTGGTGACGATGTACTTTTGCGACCCCATGCCCAAGGCCTCATGATTATTTTAAAAGATGGTGAGGTGGATGTGGCCGACAAGGAGGCAATTAACCTACTCCGATGGATGCGGCGGCACCACCTTTCCATCCGGGCATTGAAGGGTTGCATGAGGACCACATGCACTTGGGACCATGTGATGGCAATGCGTAAGACCCTCACACCTTACCTGTCCAAGGGGAGGGTTTTGGAGGTGGCCACTAAAGGGGGTACCCGGACATGTGTAACTACGAAGCCAACCCCAAATACTGTACATTCGCCAACTCCTGGTCAACTCCATGTCGAGAGCATTCAACTTGCTTGTACTTGTGCACTTTGTTGTTGCTACGCCTTGTGCATGAAACGTGAGGAACTATCTATATTTTACAGCTTATGGTTGCGTTGCTTTGTTGTTATGTTGCAATATGTCGGTTTTTTGGGTCGAAGCCAACTTTTTGGAAGCCAAGTCAAAGTTTTTTCACAAGTTGGCGCGCCAAGTCACAAGTTGGCGCGCCAAAAGTCCGGAGTTGGCGCACCAAATCCGGACTTGGCGCGCCAAAACTGTCAAGTTGGCGCGCGCCAAGTCCGGCTGTCGCGCGCGCCAACAGCCCAGTCGCGCGCGCCCAACAGTTGGATCGGTGTGGGGACACTTGGCGCGCGCCAACTTGACGGTTTTGGCGCGCCAACTTGACAGTTTTGGCGCGCCAAGTCCGGATTTGGCGCGCCAACTCCGGAGTTGGCGCGCGCCAACTTGCGAATTTGGGCCAGCCAAGGCCGGGGAAGCCAACTTTGGGACTTTTTCACCGTGTAGGAGTGTTTTCAGCACGAGAGGGGCATGAAACCCGGGGTTTTTCAGGGTAAAAAGTTTCCATTTACACCAAAAAGGAGGAAAAAATCCCTAGGTAGCCAGTGTAACAACATAATAGACACCCGCCATGATTTGGCTGCATTCCGAAGCAAGTTGGCGAATGTCCCTTGGCTTCGTAGTTACATGTGGGGTGGTGGAATTGCATGATATTGTCACCACCATGGTTGCATGTGCCCATGCCGAAGACAGCATTCGGAAGTATGAGGAGAATACATATTTGGCTGTTGTAATCTGTTCTGATGCCACTGTTTTTCATAATGCCAGTGCCACACGTTGTGACGTGTTTGTGGACCTATGGGAGGATAGGGGGGCACACCATGATGGTCAGGCATGGGCCTCATGGTGGGTTTTTGATGGGGGGGACGATATGGCCCATCTGCAAAGGATGGATGCCGTGGGGAAATTGAATGACCAAATCAAAAAACTTGAAGCCGAGGGCGGCATAGAAATTGGGGGTACTCCCAAAAAATTCTATTGCCTTCGGCAAGTCCACCTCGCAGAGAATCTATCCCAAGCAACACACACCCAAAGTAGGGTATAAATAGGGTATAAACTACATAAATATGGGCTAAAACATGCTTTACATATCTTGGATGGTCATATTGTGTGGTCATAATATCATAAAAACAAGATTCAAAAAATTCTATTGCCTTCCCTAACCTTAAGAGAGTAGCCGTGGATGGGCATCTTGCTTGAAAATCAAATGGCCTAAACACATAGAAATTTTGACTTGTTTTATTATGAGCATGCAAAAAAATTGGTCCCATTGCAACTATGGTTGTAAGATGATGGTACCACCCCCCCCCCCCCCCCATAATTGACCCCCCCCCCTAATTGACCCCCTTGGGATTTCCCAACTCCCCTGTGTCACATAGGGTTTTGCTATGAGACAGGGCATTCTCGCCTTTGGCCCACGGGCTGTGCTACCTGAAAATCCCAATGTGGGTGCTGCCATTATTTCGGGATCTATTCCTCAACCCAGCAAAGGTGAAGAGTTAGTGGAGGATGTGGGGCCTAAAGGACGTAGAGATTTGGATAACTACAAACGGGCTGAGATTTTGAACTACCTCAACAAGCACACCATGAAGGAGACCTTGGCCAAGTACCCAGAAGTATCAGAGTCTACTTTGAAAAGAATGAAGAGGCAGGAAAAGTCTATCCGGGCAATGGTTCATCAAGGCTTTGGCAAAATGAAGCGCAAGAAGGATTTTCGAAAATATGCCGCCTTAGGATCTGCTAGCTGCCAGAGGCGGAGCCACGACCTCTCATTTGTTTGAAATGTGACCGCTTGTTGCGTCGCTCCGTCGACGCTGAGCAATGTAGTAATTGCAAAGTGTGGCTCCATCCCGGTTGCATGTCTCGCACTTCCACTGGCAAATGTCCTTTCTGCTAGGACCTGCATCCAATCCTTATGTTGCTTGTGGACTTCACCTTACTATTTGTACCGCAATTGATTCAAACCAGTGTTTTGCACTATTGTACGTGGCTCGCCCATTGGGGCCCCATGTAGGGTCAGCGGTCGGGGTGAGGATTTGACCCCCCCCCCTAATTGACCCCCCTGGGGGTTTGGGCCTTCCGGGGGGGGGTCAAGTAGGGGGGGGGGTGGTGGTAAATTACTCAAAGCAAAACAGAGGGGTTTTGTGGCGGTCTTTCCGACGTACCCTGGAGGCCCCGCCTTGCCGTCGTTCCCGACTTGCGGGGGCCGTATGGCCGGACTTTTGATTTGGCTTCGATATGGAAAGCCCCGGAGTGTCCTCGCCAGTAGCCCTACCCATCTCCGGAAGCGGCAGGCAAGTAAGTAGCTGGTGGGTGTATTTGGTTGCGGCGTTGTTGTATAGTGGATTACAAGCACACGACTAACAGGATCCACGTGACATGATCCAACATCCCCAAAGCGTCGGTATTGCTTGTATGTAGACCGTGTTGCGGAGGTCAAGAAATCGACTACCAGGATTAGACATGATCCAAAATCCCCACAGCGCCGAATCTTGGTTGATGGTGGAGCTGGTCGTTAAAAGCCGATTAACAAGACTAGACATTGTCCAAAATCCCCACAGCATCGGGTTTTGGTTGTTGATGGAGGTGGTGCGCGATAGTGCCATAGTGCCACATACAGACACGCAAACAAACACACACACACACACACATGACACATATGGGGTGTCGCGCGGGGAATGGCTATGCAGGACTACGGCTTAGGACTACGCGTAGGACTAAAGGATCTGCCCACATTGCGCACGCGTATTCACATCAAGTTTTGACAGAACTGAAAACCTTTTTGTTTTATCACAGTACATTTCTGACAGGGGGGACAGATGCATCGCGTGCCAGGTTAAGGGATGTGCATTTCCTGGCGCTCTGTAGCTCTTAATTTCGCCAAACTATGTCTGCCAAAGTCACTGCCACTGCTGCTTGGGACTGGAAGGACCCCGAGGACGCAGACCAGGCTCCGGGTCCCCACCCAATCAGCGCACCCATCCAAGTACCCCCCTCGCCGCCCCACGACCCTCATGTGCTGCCCCCCCAAGGATTTCAGCAGCCATGGAAGGGAAAAGTCGGGAAGGGAGGCAAGGAAGTCGAGTTGCCGGACGAGGCGTACGAGGAGGATGCATGGACTCCCACGAAATATTGGTGGTCCCACCCGGATGGTATGTGGTTGCAAATATTTCGATTTCGTTGTGCGTTTCACGTCATTTCCATGCAAAATGCGTGCTTTCCCTATCCTACCTCCATCCTACCTATTCTTTGTGTGGCAGACGACGATGAGGTCGCCTTTGATGGGGCCCAGCCGTGGCATGTCAATTGGTATGACAGCCTTGGCGACCGACAACGTCACCAACTTCACGCGCAACGACCCCAACCAGACGACCCACACGCGCAATGGCAAGAAGAGATTGAGATTGAGCGCTTGGCTGACATTGCGCGTACTCCAAGTCCAAGTCCAAGTCCAACTCCGCCGGGCACGCCGAAGCACTCCCCGGTACCCCGAACCGAGGCGGAACGTGGTATGCACCGCTACGCACCATTGCACCATGGCACGTGTTACATTATATTACATTATATAATGGTTCCGTTCCTTCACCGTCAACCCTTGTTTACAGCAACAATGGAGCAAAGGAAGAAGGACTGGGAGGGGAGACGCCGTTCGCCGGAGCCACGCGCCGAGGGTGCACCCAAGACGCCAAGCGAGCGAGGTATCCCCGTGGTGGCGTCACTTGTCTGCTTGTCCTTTTTGTGTTCATTGTGCATTTTTTCTTGTTTGCCCCTTTTTTCTCCCGCATATTGTACATTTGTTGGTTGGTTTGTTTAGGGAGAAAGGGTGCGGAGGAGCTTCTTCGGAGGATGAAGGAGCGCAAGGAAGCCAAGGACCGTGAGGAGGAAGCGAAACGTAAGGAGTCAGGTATGTGCCTTTTCCATCCTCTTTGCCGTGCCGTGACAATGGCCCATTACGGGCCCATATGTGCATAGAAGCGTGTTTGGGTTAGGTGACACAAGCTTGGAGTGGGGTTTGGGAGCGCGCCTCGTGTCTTTGAGGCCTTAGCAATGGCCCATTACGGGCCCATATGTGCATAGAAGCGTGTTTGGTTTTTGTTTGGGTTAGGTGACACAAGCTTGGAGTGGGGTTTGGGAGCGCGCCTCTCGTCTTTGAGGCCTTAGCAATGGCCCATTACGGGCCCATATGTGCATAGAAGCGTGTTTGGTTTTTGTTTGGGTTAGGTGACACAAGCTTGGAGTGGGGTTTGGGAGCGCGCCCCTTGTCTTTGAGGCCTTAGCAATGGCCCATTACGGGCCCATATGTGTATAGAAGCGTGTTTGGTTTTTGTTTGGGTTAGGTGACACAAGCTTGGAGTGGGGTTTGGGAGCGCGCCTCTTGTCGTTGGCACACTTTACTGCATGTATCCTTTTTGCAGCATTGGTCAGCACCATGCAGAAGGACGAGGTGCTGGCCATCGCCGACCCCAAGGACCGCGAGCTCGTGCGGTTCAGTGTGGGGGAGACCTTCGACGCCAACGTCAAGGTCTTGCAGGCCGTGGTTCCCCGGCCCCAAAGCACAGGCCCGCGCGACACGTACATCGTGCGCCGGGTCTGCAAGGGACCCCCCTTCGCGAGGTGGCGCCGCGGGGTTCGCGAGGGTGGCGCATTGCCCCCCACATGGGACCCCCCGGCGGTGGTTGTGGGTGACGAGGAGGGCAATACCTTCATGGGGGAATGGTATTGCCCTCAAGTTACCATTAGTTCTTTTTGGGACGCCAAAAAGAACACCAAAAAGCGGCAGGAACATTCCGCAATGTTCCGGGGGTGGGAGAGGGGGGCCAACCCGAAACATTTTTTTTTCGGGATTTCTGACTTCGCGACTGTCAAGGTCGCGGAGGACAGAGAAGAGCGGGGTTTGCCCGCATGGGCAAACGAGGAGGTGGAGTGGGAGGTGCCCTGCGAGCTCCTCCTGCCCCTTGCGCACCCATTGGGCCGGGCGGTGCGCAAAATTTTCTGGGACAAGGGGGACTTGGGGGACGTGAGGGTGCCGGCGCACCAACACGCGGAGGAGGTGTACCAAAGGGGGGAACATCTCCGCCTCCGTGAGTGGTCGCCCGACGACGTCGCCGACTTCGAGGAGCGCCTACGGTATTTCCAGGGGGACCATGTTTTTGTGGGGGGGGAGGGGGTGGAGGGGGCCGAAGAGGAGGAGGGGGAGGAGGCCGAAGAGGAGGGGGGGGAGGAGGCCGAGGAGGAGGGGGGGGAGGAGACCGAAGAGGAGGAGGGGGGGGAGGAGAAAGAGGAGGAGCGGCAGGCCCCGGTGGACATTGAACCGGAGTTGAGTATTGAGGTGGAGGTCGACGCACCCCCCCAGCCCCCCGCCCCCCGGCCCAAACCAAGCCCCAAACCTCCCGCCAAGGGTGCCGTACGCCGGAAGCCTCAGCCGGCGTACAAGTATGGGGGGAAGAAGCAGTTGGTGGAGAGTGCGAGCCATGGCACGCTCCGAGAGGTCCCGGATGTGTATTACATCCCGGGGAGGTGGGTGGACCGGCGCCACCCCCTGACCCTCCGGCGGTTGGGTGCCCCCCGTGGCGCTCCGGGTGTGGGGCACCTGTATGCCCTGTTTTTTGAGGCCCACCCGGACGGCACGATGCGCACGCGCGTGTGTGAGACGGGTGGTGCGGGGTATGCCGAGGTGGAGTACATATGTGCCCACCTCGGCACTCTGTTTGAGGGGGTCCCGGGGTGCACCAAAATGCCCCCGGTCCACTTTTGGGTGTCCCCGCCTAAGCGGGAGACAAAGTTTTCAGTGCGGAGGGACGGGAATAGGGGGGTTGCGCGATGTGCGTTGCTTTTGGCACGCATTGTGGCGCATTGGATCAAGGGAGGACATTACGTCCCCCTTGAGGACCTCCCCGGAGTCGGCGCGGACGTGGAGTTCACGACCGTTGCCGAGATGTGGGGGGATGTTGCCATGTTGGCTGCATGGGGGGTGGACATGGCGCGTAGGCCGGGCCAGCGGCCCTCTGGCAAGCTGGGCGCCGTGTGCGACGAGGTGACGGCCATGGTGGAGGCCCGGACGGATGAGCCTCCCCTCGTGCCATTGTCTTGGGTGGGGTACCTTGCGTTGGCGCTTGCGGGTGAGGAGTCGTTGCGCGTGCCGTTTGGGTGTGTTGTGCCCTACTCTTGGGGGGGTCGTTTTGGAGAAATCCAAAAGTTTGTGTCCGAGGGGAGGTGGGAGAAGGTTAGGACGGAGGCCAAGCGCACCGGCAGGGTGCAACAAAGGGTGTGGTTGGCCCAATGGGTGTCGGGGGGCGAGGGGCGTAAGGGGGTTGCACACAAGCAACCAAAGGCACGCGTGGGTAAGAAGAGGAAGTTGACGGTGGGATAAGGGGAATGGGTGCCACGTGCCCCTTGTGGTGGGCTCCCAAGCGGGGCCATATTCAATCCATTCCAGGGGGGGGAGGGGTGCAGTACGGGCCCCCATGTGCCCTCTAACCCCATGCATGACCCCAACAACCCACGTGCCAAGGGGAAGACGCACGGTGGGAGCGCGCCCCTTGTCATGGGCCCTCAAGCGGGGCCATATTCAATCCATTCCAGGGGGGGGGAGGGGTGCAGTACGGGCCCCCATGTGCCCTCTAACCCCATGCATGACCCCAACAACCCACGTGCCAAGGGGAAGACGCACGGTGGGAGCGCGCCCCTTGTCATGGGCCCTCAAGCGGGGCCATATTCAATCCATTCCAGGGGGGGGAGGGGTGCAGTACGGGCCCCCATGTGCCCTCTAACCCCATGCATGACCCCAACAACCCACGTGCCAAGGACACGACGAACCGAGGGAGCGCGCCCCTTGTCATGGGCCCTCAAGCGGGGCCATATTCAATCCATTCCAGGGGGGGAGGGGTGCAGTACGGGCCCCCATGTGCCCTCTAACCCCATGCATGACCCCAACAACCCACGTGCCAAGGACACGACGAACCGAGGGAGCGCGCCCCTTGTCATGGGCTCCCAAGCGGGGCCATATTCAATCCATTCCAGGGGGGGGAGGGGTGCAATACGGGCCCCCATGTGCCCTCTAACCCCATGCATGACCCCGTTGCACCACGTGCCAAGGACACGACGAACCGAGGGAGCGCGCCCCTTGTCTTCGCACGACGTCACTCAGATTGCATTCCATTACTTCTTCGCCTTGCCTCTGCCCTTGCCCTTGCCTTTACCGCCCCCTTTCTTGGGCGCCGGTGCAGGGTTCAGAATTTGATCCAAGGGAAAGTATGCGGCATCCGTTGTTGGCACAAACCCGGGGTTGGGCCAACATTGCATGCCCATAGACAATGGGACTTGTGAGCCTTGCGTGTATAAGTATGGATGCGGGATGGGAATTTGACTACTTGGGGTGGCTTGAGAGTAGGGGAGGGTTGGGGGTTGCAATTATTGGGTGCTAGACGTAGCTTGGGAGGAGTGCACACCCTGAGACAAAAGGGCAATACCGGAGGGTGGTGGAGCCGGAAGGGAGGGTGTGAATGGGGAAGGGGGGGGCACCCTGCGAAGCATAACTACATCATCACTCCCCTCTTGATGAATCGGTTGGTTAGCAAAAGGCATTGGGGGGTAAGCGGGGACGAAGGGGGGTACAAACGGGGGGGTGACGTACACTTGTGGTGGGGGTACGGAGGGGGGTGGGACGTCGGGCTCCGCGGTGTTTTTCTTTTTCTTCTTTCCGCCGGTAGCCATCTCCGATGCCTTTCGTTTTTGTGCTTTGGTGGGTGGCTTTGCTGGATTGTCCGCTTTAAGGTCACGCAATGGTTTCCTTTGCGTGTCAATCCACGTCCGCAAAGTAAATCTAGCATCTTCAAAGCGTTCTTGCGAAACAAGCGCCACATCCACAAACTCCCTAGCCAAGGCACTCAATTGGAACCGGTTCCTTATTCTTTGGACCTCCCCTTGGCGCACCAGTAGTGCCGCCTCACCCTCCCCCTCGGGAACGATGCCTTCCACACTCGGTGCCTCCACGGGACAAGGACCGACACGCTCATGGTTGTGGTAAAGCTTCCCAACCACGTTCCGGGACATAAGCTCCATCTCCTCATGCATGGGAGGGTCCTCCAAGAAATATTGGGAATGCACAAGGCCCAGGTGGAAAGCGGCGAATGCGTCGTCTCGCAATACCCGCCAAAAATGCCTACAGGGCATCCCAAGCATGGTAGGAAATGCACAAGTGCACACCAGGTCACGGTACAAGGTGTAGGTGATAGATCCAACGGAGGTCCGGACCGGCCCCGAGAGTTGAACATAGTGAGCTACATTGGTTCCCTGTCTGGAAACTTCAAAGATGGCTGCATTAGGCGCGGGGGTCACCATTCTGGGGGGGAGATCGTACTCCAAAAGATCCTCCACCCCCTTTGTGGAGTCGGGACAGTCGTCCAAGGTGGGGGGGGCCAGAGCCTCGTATGCGTGGTCCGGCAGCCTCTTCATGTCGTACCCAAAGGCAAGGACCATCTGATGGGCTGCCTCATCCCTTCCCCATGTGGTCAGCCGGTCCTTCATTGCCTCATACGGCATCGGAAAAATTTGCTGGGCCGTCTCATGCCGGGAGCGAAAGGAGCCCGTTGTCACGCGTGTGTCCAGACGCTCCCACTTCAAAATCAGATCCCCCACAATGACCATGAGTGCGTCAAAAACGTCATTCAGCTTTTTCCGCTTGGTTAGGCGGCCCTCCTGTGCCCACCTATGGATGCCCTCCACCCGTTGTGTGGACACGATCCCCCGTGTGAACACACCCACCTGAAAACAGCGTGCCCAGCGTCGCACCTTGTCCCCCCCCCACGTAGCACTCAAATATGTATGTCCACTTGAAAAGATTGGGTCCCCAAGAATTTCAACATTCCACATGTGCTCAAAGACAACCATGGAGACTTGGCGGTGTGCACGGGCCATGAGGCGGACCAATTTAGTGAAAGTGTCGTGGCCAAGAACGCCTTTCAGGTTCTTGGCCACGTTCTTGGCAATGTGCCAGTAACACCAGAAGTGCTTGGCGTTGGGGAAAACGGTGGCAACGGCCCCCGAAGCCTTCACACACGCATCCGTGAACATGACCACGGGCGCGATGCCCACGGCCGCCAACCAGTGGGTAAACTGGTACTCAAAGTCGCGAGTTTTTTCGCCCACGACAATGGCTTGGCCTAGGAGCACTGACTGCCCATAGTTGTTGACCCCCACGAAGAGGCCAATGTTCAGGTTATACCTATTACTTTGATAGGTATTATCATGGAGGATTAGAAACGGGAAGCGCCGGGCAATAGCAATTTGCTCGACGCTCATCCAGAAGACATGGGATAGTTTCCCAATGTCATCCTTCACCACATGGGTGTACCACCCATGTTCGCCCTTTTCCTCAAGGCGGTTGACCAACTCATGGGCATCCAGCGCTGAGGAGTACCCTTTGGCATCATATATATTTTGAACTTGTTTTGCGGTGATCTCGACACCGCGGTTCCGCATGAAATGTACCACATTGCGGGGGGGCATGAAGGATTGTCCCAAGTTCATGATCATATCTGCATCCTCACGGGACAAATTCACCGGACCAAGGAATTTTTTCTGCTTGGCCGTTTGCGGTGGATGGTTATGGTCTAGGCGGAGTCCTTTGTGACTCACGGACCACACCTCGCGCATGCCATCCTTCCGGCGAGATATGTACACGTTGAAGGGGCAACAATCCCCCTTTGACTCCGGTGCATATGTTGGCACCGTCCTACTATTCTCGGGAAGGACCCCGGATTGGGCTGCGTTGCGATTATGTTGCTTTTGGCGGCCTACTTTGGCGCAATAAAAATAGGCTTGGCCTTTCTCTTTGTCGCCACGCCGACTGAGAACATAGCCGTTCTCATCCGCCCAATCCTCCATGCGGTCACAAGCCTCTTGGTGACTTGAGCCGGCAAACGCATTTTCAACGGGCTCCCAGGTGGCACCCATCTCCGGAAACTTCATGGTGTCATCTTCAGAATCGCTATCTTCCTCTTCGGAGCACGCTTCATATGGGTCTTCTTCGAAGACCTCCGATGGTGCCGGGGACAAGGGAAGGGGACTGTAGTTGATCTCGGATGATGTGTCTGACATCTGTGTAACAATAATCTGTGTCTTCTGTGTCTGAAAAATAGTAGAACAGATGCGCTTGATGCTGGCATTTATAAAAATACGCTGTTCAGCCACAGCAATCAATTCAATCAGAAAATCAATTCCATTTTTTTTCCCATTTTCAGTTAATTCAAGCGCATGCGCCAGATGTGGGCAGATCCTTTAGTCCTACGCGTAGTCCTAAGCCGTAGTCCTGCATAGCCATTCCGCGCGACAGGCAGACCTGGAAAAGGGTATTAATTTTGAGCTGTCGATTTCTCGCAGACGGATTTGAAAATCGTGTTGAAATCACTAAATTTGTTGATAATTTTATTTTGTTTCAAGAGAATTCCAACAATTAAATGCAGAACTTTCTGTTTTACTTGTCTGTTTTAGCGCGATAAGCACCTTGTTGCACCCTTGTTGCGCCCCTTGTCGCGCCCTTATCGCGCCCCTTATCGCGCGATAAGGGGCGCGATAACCTCCTTGTCGCGCCCCCTTGTCGCGCGATAAGGGGCGCGATAACCCCCTTGTTGCGCCCCTTATCGCGACTTACTTTGTTCTTCTTTTCATATTTCTCTTACCCAATTGCCCTTTTCCTTGTCTTAGGGGCTCCTATCTGCCCTACACCATGTCTTTGGAGGACCTTGGGGTGAGCGGCCTCACCATCCAGGAGTGGTTGGATGCCCACAAGAGGGTTGTGGGTACAAGAAGGGTTGCGGGTAACTCACTAGTAGTGCAAGCTGCCAGCATCACAACAGTTGACCAACCTGTCAGTTTTGCTGAGACTGCTAACTTTGCTCTTATTCGGTGTTGTGCCCCCGTTCTGAAGGCAAGGGAAGGGTGCCACTTGAGTGATTTACTTTTTTCCATTCTTCAAACCAACCCCCACTTGGATGGTTTACTATTTGATTTGTCCTTTGCTGACACAAACGATCTTAGCAAGGTGCTTGGTGAGCGTGTTGCCAAGGGTGCAGGTACCCGAGTTGCTAATTTCGTTAACCCCATGTATCCTGACAATGAGCCTGAGCAACCTGTTAAGCGAGTTGGTTGCACATTTAGTTCCCAAAAGGTTCGTGCCTATGAGAAACCAGTTGTTCATAATGAAAGAGTGTTTGAGGTTCGTGATTGCAACCGGGTTTTGCCTGTGTACTCCCTACAGAATAGTTCTGGCTTGCAGTGGAGTGAACCTTTGTGGGGAATGACAACCCCACACCTGTTTACTTCCACCAATTGTGTTTCATGGCCCGTGCATACACAGGATCCGCTTATTGGGCCAGGTGATGAACCCATTGAGGTTTCTCCTTTTAAAGGGTTCAATGTTGATTTGAAGCAGTTGCCGGAGCTGCAACATGTAAAGCTTGAGGGTTGTGTTGGTCCCCGTTTAGCCGCTTTGCAAAATGAGGTGGCACGGTTGGATATCACAAGGGCAGAGACCATTTTTAATGCTCAATTCCCCTCTGCCACTCGCTATGATGACACCCATGAACGTTTTATGTTCTATGGTAGGCATAATTCCATTCCTCAAGATGATTGGGAGGAAGGGTGGGAGGACCTGCCTGAATTGGAAGTTGTGACCATGGAAATTTATAACTCCATGTTTCAAGCCATGACCCTTCCCCTTCAAATTCTGGGTGTTGGTTACATTGGTGCTGTGGCTGGGGACCAACACTGGCATCGCGATTTTCCTAAGAATCTTGTTCCCAATGGTGACAGGGTTTTTGGGGTCTTCATTCCACTCACCTACCCCTTGAACAATAAATGGATTCCAGGTTCATCGGGTGGGTTTCCTATGCCATGGGAGGAGCAAGTGATGGAGGCTGGACTAGGTGATGCATTCATTTTGGATGCTCTACTTGTGCATAGAGGTGGTGGACGTCCACAAGACATCCCTGCCATGGATCCTGTGTCACAAGTGCCCAATGTTCGTTGGGTTGCATTTATGCATGTCGCCACATGTCAGCTTCCAAAGAATGTGACTGATGGTATCCGCCCCCCTTTTTGGGCCTCGAATCCTAAGTTTGGGCAAGGTGACAAGGTGGAAACCTGCACTACCAAGGGCTGTCGGAAAAGGGCAACTGAGGTTTGTTATTCCTGCAAGGAAGTTAGGCTATGCCCGTCCCACAAGATGAGCCTTTGCTCTACCTGTGACATTCCTTCTTCAAGTGTGAGTAGTGCTCCAGTTGTTGAGCCTGTCCAAGCATCTGCTGCTGCTGCCCCTATTGCCGATTCTGTTGCACTGGATTTCCCTGTCCAATGATTTTTTCCTGTTGGAACCACTACTTTGTCTCTTGCTTGGTCAAGCAAGAAGCCTTGCTTGAGAAAAGATGTGGGCTCAACTGAATGCCCTGGGGTGGAAGCCCTCCATGGAGACTATGAGTTGCCTGCACCTGACCCAACCACCACTGCTTTGATCCGTTGTGATGCTAACAGCATCCTTGCACTCAGGCATGGTCGGTGGGGGGGGTTTGGTGTACGGGCAGAGGAGAAGGAGAAGGTTCAAGTGTATGGGTGGTACCTCGTGGCACCCGACGCCCACATGGTGGACATGCAGATGCTCCTTCGCGCGGGAGCTGCCACCCCAGCCATCAATCGGAAGACCGGGGCCACCGTGGCAGGCCAGTACTGGTGTACGTGCCATCAGGTGTGCATATGCACATGATTTGTGACTGCTCTAAGGGGCGCACTAAGGGGTTGTCGCGCCCCTTATCGCGCGATAAGGGGCGCACTAAGGGGGGTTATCGCGCCCCCTTATCGCGCGATAAGGGGGCGCGATAAGGGGGGTTATCGCGTCCCCTTATCGCGCGATAAGGGGCGCGATAAGGGGGGTTATCGCGCCCCCTTATCGCGTGATAAGGGGCACGATAAGGGGGGTTATCGCGCGATAAGGGGCGCACTAAGTGCGAAACAAGCAACGTTCGTGTTACTGATTTCCACTGAATTGGACCCCTTCCCTTTTCTCACTTGTCCCCTCATTCCGCTTAGGTCACCATTGGCCAATGGCCGCGACTGGATCGCCTTGAGGTTCCTGGAGTGGGTGGAGCGGGTGGAGTGGGTGGAGGAGCAGCAAGTGCCGCAGCTACGGGTGCCCAGGCTACGGGTGCCCGCATGGAAAGTGTGGCAGCACCGCTGGGGGAGGAGTGGGAAACCCCCCCCCCCCTGCACTGTTGGAGGCCTCTGGCTTTGGGTCGGAGGTCCAGGTTGCAGGGATGGACCCCAAAGCGAAACCCCACTGGTGTAAAGAATTTACCCTCAAAGCAAAACAAGCAGGGAAGGAAGTTGTGTCCAAGAAAATTAGGTTGCCCATCTGTGTCCGGGTTCACGGGGCTCCTGAGGATACCCCAGTCATCCTTTGCTATATATCATATTACGAAGGTGGCAGAAAAAATCAAATGAAGTGTTTGGAAGTTGATTTGGAACAAAACTGGCGTTGGATCACGTACAAAGCCCTAAGAATGTTTAAAAGCATTGGAGATGATGAGGTGCCTGCTTTTGTGAATGAATGGATGGCTGATTGGGAGGGTGACACAACGAGGAGGTACGGAAGGGGGCTGAAGAAAGAAGAGGTCCAGGTGTCCTCTTCGGATGATGATGGCACCCCCCTGGCACAACAACCCAAGAAGAGAAAGGCCACAGCAAGTCCCAGTGGCACAAAAAAAGGCAAGACTCCAAAGCCCCAAGCAGAGGAGGGTATTAAGCTAAGCTCCACAAGTGTAGAGGCAGTGGCAGCTGCAGTTGCCAACCAGATTTCGGAGGACATGGGCCAGGGAGTGTTGGACAGCATTCAGGGGGCCATTGTGGGCCAGTCCACCAGTGCAGTTGCAGGTGCCCTGAAAGAGGCTCGAAAGAGCGAGCTGCAAAGGCAGGTTGCTTCTTTGGAGGGAAAGCTGAAATCTTCTGAGGACAAGGTTGGTAAGCTGACTGATCTGCTGAGGGCTGAAAGGGACAGTCGCCAAGAAGCCATTGCTCAGAAGGACAACTTGCATGCCCAGTTGTTGCAATCTGAGACTGAGCGTATGAGGTACAAGGGTGAGCGTGATGCCTTGAGAGTTGAGGTTGATGCATTGGCAGTAGACAAGGCTACTTTGCAAGCCAATTTGACAAGTGCTTTGGGTGGAGGGGCATTGAGCCCTAGGTCTGCAGCTGTTGGTTCAGGTCTGAGTGTGACGAGCCCGGCCATGCCTGAGGTTCTGAGCACCCCTGTGAAACAGGTGGTTGCAAGGAAATGGCCGTCCAGCCCTCATCCGCCCTCACAACCCCCATTTAGTGAGTGACAGGATTCCCCTCCCATGGGGGCCCTCTTTGCAACCCCCAGTGTGGGAGACTTGTTTGATTGTGCCATGCGCTTGAAGTGCTTCAAACATAGCACCCGATTTGGTGCTCCTATTCGTGTCTGCCAGTTTGGGTATGGAAGGGTGGGGCCCACATGGCACACCTCCAAGATGCTCAAATCCACGGAACATGATGGTGTGGACAAGATTTTACACATTGTACACCTATGGGCCAGAGCCCAATTGCCATCGTGGTTTCATTGGTGCTCTGTTCAGGTGGCACAATACTGCACAACAACCCCCATGCTCCCCCACTGCCATCCGAAAGACCACAGCCCCTTGTCTGCAGTCTTGGAGGGAGGGGACTTTGAAGGGGGGGGTTTGTGGGTTGCAGAGGGTGGTCTCCTTTGGGGAGGGGAGAAGGGGAGGAAGACCAAATGTGCCACCAAGGTGTGCAGTGGTTGTGATGTGGTGGGGGGGGTGCACCCTGCCCGAAGGGGCGTCATCTTCAGCAGCTATGCTTTCCATTGTCCTGCACAATGGACAGGTGACAGGTGGAGCATTGTATTGTTTAATGGAGAGAACATTGATGGTGCCTCCCAAGACAGCTTGGAGAGGTTGGATGACTTGGGCTTCAAGCTCCCATGTGGACTGCCCTGTGGTGGCCGGAACTGTGGAGTGAACACGTGCAATTGAAGCTGTTGTGTTGCGTTGTGCACATGCCTGCTGTGCTTGGCAGTGAAGGAACATTAATGGGTAATGGCAGTGTTCTCAGTTTGCAACAAGGGGCGCAACAACCCCCCTTATCGCGCCCCTTATCGCGCGATAAGGTGCGCGATAACCCCCCTTATCGCGCCCCCTTATCGCGCGATAAGGCGCGCGATAACCCCCCTTATCGCGCCCCCTTATCGCGCGATAAGGTGCGCGATAACCCCCCTTATCGCGCCCCCTTATCGCGCGATAAGGGCGCACTAACCCCCCTTAGTGCACCCCTTGGGGCACCTCTCCTACTTTGTTTCCAGCTGGCACCATGAGCCTAGAGGCCATCGTTGACAAGTGCTGCACATCCCTAGAAGCCCTTCGCCAACACTCAACTGTCAAGGGGAAAACAAAACATAGAAGATTGAAGGCTGCTCAGAAGTTACTTCGAAGCCTGCTGCAAGATGGGGATTTGGAGTTGAGCATGACACACAAAGGAGTGGTGTTTCTACGAGGGGGCTCTGCAGCATGGCATGAGGACCAGGAAGAGAAGGACCCAAAGACTCTAGAAGCGTTACGTGTGGTAACCATGGCCCGCACAATGAAGCTAAGTGTGAGGTCCATGCTAAAGGTTCCAAGGGCATGCAGGAGGAGTGACCTAATGAGGGTAAGGGAAATGAATACACCCTACAAGGCTCGACCTAGGGCCATAAGCACAGAGACAGGTCTAAGGAGAGCCTCCGCAGCCAATAAGCTGAGGGAGGTTGTAACATATCAGGTCAATTTGGCCCAAAGGGCCAATGCCTTCAATTGTGTGGGGAACACACTTTTTGTGGTGACCTCGGCAGATGCCACACCACTTTGGAAATCTAGTGCAACAAGGTGTGACACCTCTGTCCACTGTTGGCTAGAAGTGGGAGATGCCGGGGCCCCAAACCTTTGGCCCACATGGTGGGCAATGTGGGGGGGGGATGATGCAGCTTATTTACTGGCCATGGATGCCACTCATGGCCTCAACGAACAAGTTGCTGGCTTGGAGGCAAATGAGGATGTGGTTTGGCAAGGCAATGTATTAGGATTTAGCTGCATCATTACAGGGGATGGCAAGAATCTTCTTGCAGGAAATCCATCACGAGTATCCAAGTGTTGGATTTGTGATGATGACCAAAGCCTCCTTTTGTTCACCGGGTGCATGGATGGTAGGTGGGGGGCCTACTTGAGATGCATCCCAGTAAGTAGAAGAGTAGGGGACTATGTTCATGCCACCAGCCGGGTCCTTTGCATTTTGGTCAAAAGACTTAGGAAGGAGCTCCATAGTAGGGGCATCCATCCAGGTGTGCGAGCATTGGATGCTATAGTGAATGATGTTAAGGAAGCTTGCAAAGGCATCCCAGAAAGTGAGCGCATTGCCCCCAGAAGGGCTAAGGAGCACAGTTTTGACCTAACCATGGCACTTGCATTTATGGCAAAACCTGTGTGGCATGGTGAGATGATTAACGTGGTGAAGCACTATATGCCCGATGTTGTTAGCCCTGCAGGGCCCTATATTTGGGTGGTGGTGCACACCTTGCTTCGCCAATTTGCAACAATTCACCATTTTTGGCGACAAAAGTCATACTTCAATGAACCCGAGGTCCTTTGTTATTGCAAGGCTGTTGAACAATTTGCAACTGGGTGGGGTGACCTTGGGTGGAAAGTGAGCACATGGGTCCATTGGACATGTGCCCACTCCCCCTTTTTTGCAAAGAGGTATAGAAACTTCTATATTTTCTCTAGTATACCTAGTGAAAAGAAAAATAGCCCTTTTAAAAGGGATTTGCACAATAGTTGCAAAGGTTGGGCATTGCTCAACCCCGGCCTATCAATTTTCTCCATGGGCCATGTTGTAAATATGTCTAACCTTGACTTAGGTCTCTTGGCAAGGAAGATCATGCAAGCAAAAGAGAAGGAGAGGCGTGGCATCCTCTTGGGGAGGAAGTACTTGAAATAAGGGGGCCCATTGTGTTATGTGTCATGCTTGCGAATGTGAAGGGCGTTCGGAGGGACCTTTGGGGGGGTGCACTAAGGGGTGCACTAAGGGGTGCACTAAGGGGGGTTAGTGCGCACTAAGGGGGTGCACTAAGGGTGCAACAAGGGGGGGGTTGTTGCGCAACAAGGGGTGCACTAAGGGTGCACTAAGGGGTGATGTGCAAATTTGAAAATCGGTGTTGTACCCCTAGGAACGAAGAACCCAGGGGTGCTAGGGCACAAACAAGCACTCCATGTGCCTATGAGGTCCCTCCAACCCCCCCCATGGCCTAGTAAGGTAGTTTAGGGGGCTTTGAAAAAAGGGTGCACTAAGGTACCCTTTTCCAGGTGCGCCTGGTGCGTGACACCCCATACCCACCCACCAAGCTCTTTTGATTTGCCCGCCGCTTGCTAGCCAATGTTGCTAGCTTTATAGGATAATTTTGGTGATGGATGTGCAAAAAGAGTTTTAAAGGTAGACTTGCAAAAGCAAAATGTCAATGTGAATCACCCTTCGGCCTTTTAAATTGGCAAGCGAAACCGATGACCATATTGCTACTGGCGCCACCGGTTGCGAAGCTCAAGTCATAGATCCCACTTGAGTCCGGTCACCTCAGGTGACGCACATTTTACATTTGTAATGCATGACATTGCGGTTGAGTACTAGCATGCACACCATTACTACTTTGGATGTGCTTAATAGTGTGTCACGTTACAGCATTTTTTGCAACATCTCATATGTTCTAAGGAGTAAAGCAAATCGTTCAGTGGCATGAACGTTGCTTTGATCTTTGTCCAGGTGAAGCTTTACAGATAGGTGAAGATATTGCTTGCGGATGTTAGCTTTGTTTGTAGCCCCAAGCAATTGCATGCCAACCTCAAAATTGTTCTTGTCCAAATATTCATACATTGCTGGATATGAAGCAATGGGGAGATCAAGTAGGCATTGTACTTTGGTCACGTTGGATGATGATGTGGTGTCTTGGTTTTTTTGTGGTTTGCGCTTATGGGGAGGTTTAGGTTGTAGATCGTCATGGGGCCGTTTTTTGTCGTGGTTCTTCTTAACTCGCTTTGAATGTAATCCATGCTCTTCAACGTCATTGGTGACAAGTTTGGGTTGATGACCAGTTGACTCATCTTGGTGAATAGCATGTCTTTTTTCCTTGGGGGTAATGCATAATCCTCATCATCACTAACGATGGTGTGTGGTGGAATGTTGGTTGTTTGCTTTTCGTTGAGACCTTTCTGTGAGGAACCCTGCACGGGATGTATACCTTGCCCCTTGCCTTTCTCATGTTTGTCAAGTTGATTGAAATTTTTTGAAGCAACACAAGAAGAACAACCCTTTCGGCACCAAGTTTCCATTGGCTCTTTGTAAAGTCTGCACGCAACCGCTGAAGGCCACAAGAGAAGCATTGTAGTGCATCTTGCAATGAACGCTTGGTGGGCTTTTGTTGTTTTTGTGAGCAATGCATGCATCTCCTGTTGCTCCCTAATGCTATTTGGGTAGCGGTAAAGGATGTTTTTGGCTTTAATTCATTGCACGAAGCGCATTGTAGTCCCGCAGCTTGACAATGCACACATCTTTGGTCAGCACCTCCGGCATTGAATTCACAAGGCATTCTTTCAAGGTTGCAACATGGGCAGCAGATAGTTCTACAACGTTGGCACGTTGCATGTTTACCAAATTCGGAGTGCACACGCTCTTGTTGGCAAGAAGGACAAGTGATTTTGGTGCATTGCTGGCATGTCCCATTTGCAGTAATTTCTGATGCCATGCGCTCTTGTTGACAAGAAGGGCAAGTGACCTTGGTACATCGGTTGCATGTACCTCTTGCACTAATTTCGGATGCCATGCGCTCTTGTTGGCAAGAAGTACAAGTGACTTTGGTGCATTGCTTGCATGTACCTCTTGCACTGATTTCTGATGCCATACGCTCTTGTTGGCAAGAACGGCAAGTGACCTTGGTACATCGGTTGCATGTTCCCCTTGCGCTGATTTCTCATTCCATGGGCTCTTTTTGGCAAGAACGGCAAGTGACCTTGGTACATCGGTTGCATGTTCCCCTTGCACTTATTTCTGATGCCATGCGCTCTTGCTGGCAAGAAGGGCAAGTGACCTTCGTACAACGGTTGCACGTACCCCTTGCACTGATTTCTGATGCCATGCGCTCCTGTTGGCAAGAAGGGCAATTGATTTTGGTACATCGGTTGCATGTCCCTCTTGTATTAATTTCGGATGCCATGCGCTCTTGCTGGCAAGAAGCACAAGTGACTGTGGTGCATCGGTTGCATGTACCCCTTGCACTAATGTCCGATGCCATGCGTTGTTGTTGGCAAGAAGGGCAAATGACCCTGTTTGCCACTTGTTTGCAACATTGTTTGCAACGGCGCTTTTCAAAAGGCATTTGCCGGTTGGAAGGAGAAAAGCATGGCATTGGCTTGGGGAGTCCACATTTGTTGCAAAACTTCATTGTTGTGACATCATGTGCACAATCATCACAAGTGAAAGGTGGGGGATTAGGTAGATCTGATGCTCCAATATTCCTTTATCTAGGGTTAGTACTCAACATCCACTTGGGACCTCTGCCGGACTGCCTTGGCTGCAACTGAAGCTGGGGTGAGTGTTCGGGTCTGTCTTGGGGGCTTCAAGGCTGATTTGGTGGGGGCTTTGCTGGCTGCTGCTGAATGACTGCCACTGCCTGTTGCCTGCACCTCCTTGCCCCTGCCCTTCTCTTGCCCCCCTTTGTAAAATCCCCAGGTGTTCCCACACTCCTTTGCCTGAAAGGTCACTGGCCCGTGGAGGGTCTGGATGTCCAGACATTCCCCCTCATCAACGTCGTAGGCCAACGCCGTCTTCATGGTCAGGGCCGAATGGCTGCCCTTGGAAACCCAGCCGCAAACAAAGTTGGGCTGGCCTTGTTTCTTGGCCTTCAACTGCAAGGAAAGTAAGTGCAGTAAGAATGGGGGGTGTTACCACGTGTGTAACCGGTAACAGGTACGTGTTACCCAACCCGTTGAAAACAGGGCACACCAAGCAATGGTGCAAAGGGGATACCTGAAGGACCACAGGAGCCCCGGCACGGGCAACATCACCCCAGCGGACACTGTACAGCGTCGATCCGGCAGTCAGCTCCTTGTGAAACTTCTTCGGAACCGGTGGAAGGGGCATAATGAGGAAAAACAGGGCCCTAATGGGACATGATTGGCATGTGTAGTGTTACCGCAGGTGTAACCGCTGACCTGTTACCCAGGAAAATTGTTACCCAGAGGGAGAGATGCCTCTGCCGCTCTATTGAGCACAATTTTAGGTTTGCAAGAAATAGGCACGTCAAATCAAGACAAAAAAATTCATTGTGGAGTGCAAGGGTGTTACGATCAAACTGACAGGGTCGTGAAGGTCGCGTTTTCTTGAGGGAATTTGATTTTCAATTATTATTGCACCTCTGCCCATTTGGTTGTTGTTACCGCTGATGTAACCGCTAGGGTGTTATGCCGTATACCTGTTACCGCGAAACTCAAGGCTTGCAGCAGAACACACGACAGGCAGGTAACACATTTGCGGTAACAACAAGCACAAAAAGGCAAACTTTGCAATTCTTCCTGTCACATGTGTTGAATGAGAGGGTGACACTATGTTACCAAGGTCCGGCACCTCAAAAAACCCCCATATAACCCAACTTGAAAAAAATGACCTGTTACCCCAAATTTGACCCTGTTACCGCCCTAGATAAAGGAATATGATGGTAATCTTGGCAACCACACTGCATACAAGTTGCAGCAACCTGCATTGAAATAAGATGCCTTGTGGTGATGTAGGTCAGAGTTTTTTCACGGAGTCTCTTTAGAAGGAATGTAGGACCAAGCGGGTCACCACGTTGGAAGATTTCCTTTGGAAAAAGACGATAGATGAGCAAATCTGAAGAGGACCGAACCCGACTAAGTGCAACATAGCACAAAATAGGGTCATCTGCTATCAAGTCTATTATGGCAGCATTTAAGGTTCGACCTTGCGAACTATGGCAGGTAATGCCAAATGCAGGACCAATAGGAAACTGGCGGCGGCTAACACTTAAAACGGGGTTCTTCTTGTTCTTATCGAGGTACCATATCTTTGAAGTCGGAACAATCGGGTAAAGGCCGGGTCTCGTCAAGCCTGGGACTATCCAATTGGCATCCGGTACTTGAATGAAAAGCACGGCGGGTACATAACGTAGAATACGTACACCGGCTTTCTCCGGCACAGAGTTCTCGCGTGGGTCTAGAATCCAACTATCAAGAAAGGCCTCCGTCCCACGTAACAAATTCTTTTGGATAGAGCGGTCAACATGTTCGGTTAATGCAATTGGCAATCCTTGTACTAGCGGTAACATGCCATATAAGTTTGCAGTCCAACGATCATGGTATTGCAACCAACGTATACGGGTGTCCGCATCCGTTTTGGTGATGCTGTCTGTGGTTGGTCGATCAAATGCGGGACACCAAGTCAGATGCTTTTTATTTGAAGAAGCGTAAAGAATGGGGCGTTGCTTGTTGGTTGCGTATTTTAGGTCATTTGTAGCCACAATCATTTTTGCACCATAAAAATGGTCGGTCGTCAAGCGGGGATCATCAGGCCCACAAAGAACGAATTGCATGAGCCAGTCGTATGTCTCATTACGTAGTTTACCATGACGGCACTCTTCCAAGGCAGCTTGGAAGCGAGGGTCTCCTTGAAACCGCATGTTTTGGATTAACTCGGTCATTCCTTGAATGCCTTGGGATGCGTTGCCCCATAAGAGGTTGAGTCCATGGGATGTTAGGGCATCAGGGTTCTTCTTCGTGGGCTCAACAATCATGGATGGTGGCAGTGACATGAGAGAGAAGTCCTCCCCAGGTGGTGGTATTTGCCAAAAATCACCACAAAGAATGATGTTGAATCCCCCAAAAGGACGTATTGTCCCATCCGGATCACATTTGTATGTTCAACGACAACACGCGGAGCAAGGCAAAGAAAATTCTCAAATGGCCATGACCGAAAAAAAATAGACACTCAGAAAGTGCCCGCCTTTTGGGTGTGTGTGCGGAGTCGTTCCTCAAATTTTGCTAGAAGGCGAGGACTTACCATACTAATTTCGTCAATAATGATCCACCGTAGAGTGCAATGGCGGAGAAATAGGAAAGTTGATTTTTCTTTCGAGGCATCGTTCCCAAATAGGTTCATGGCACCAAGTTGATGGAGAGTGGAACCACCAATCAAGCGTGCCATCTTCCCTTGAAAAGCCCCAATCTCAAAATGCTTGTCTTTGACATAACCAAGCAATTCAAAGAATTGAACTACTATACCCAGCGCTTTGGACTTCCGTGTGCCCGGGCCACCATGAAGCATCCAACGTAGAGGCTCACTACTACCATACATTCCATTAATGTCGTCAGTGACTTCCTCTTTAACACGGTTAGCAACCATTTGTAGGAAGATTTGTTGATCCTTATTCAATTGTGGAATGCAAATTGCTAGTTCAGCATCCACCTTGGAAAGGGATATTGAGGGTATGGGGTCAACAGTTGGCTCTAAATTGGTTTTGGTAGGGAATCCCTTTGAGGTGGTGGGCTCCGCACGTGCAGTGTTGCGGGCAGATTGTAGCAACTTGCGAAGGTTTGAGTATACCGGGGTGGGGCTGTTCGATTCATATTGGATGTTTGACAAATTCGTGGCACGCCATGCTTCGTGGGCGAGCTTAATACCAGTTACAGAGTCTGAGGAAATTTGTTTGTCCTTCGATTCATTGACACCTTTCTTTGCCGTTTTTGTGTTTAGTGCCGTGTCTAATTGTGTGTGATCTAGTTTCAAAGGTGGTATCGTCTTTGCTTCAGCAGTGTCTAGTATATCATCCTTGCAACGTACACGAGAAACACAGAGAAATTGTTGGATGACTCTTTTCATGTGCAGAGTCAGGATGTTCCCAGAAACATACGCCTTCCAAGAGCTATGGAAAGCGTGTTTTGGATCACTCAGGGCAGCAACATAAGGTACATGTTGCGAGGCCAAATCTTGATGCAAGCAATATGGACGAAAATACGCTGAACACACTTTGGCAGTTTGCTCTTGATCATTGTGGCGTGCCATAGGAGATCCTATCCACATGGGCACGAAGGGGCATGGGTTGTACTCCATTACCAAAAGATGCCTAACTTTTTCTAGAGTGGGTAGATCTGGAAAGGGGATCCAAGTAGTGCCACCCGCGTTACGGATACGGAAATGTTTACCTGGATGAATTTCATAACCTTCGCCTTCGAGCTTTTGCGTACAAATGTATGCACGCCCTTCCGACGTGAGATCAGCATGGTACTTTGGTTCACCATCCGCCAGTCTTGGGTTGATAGGAAAAGACACAGGAACTAGTCTCCAACGAGACACGAACTCATCAGGGCTTAGCCAATGTACTCGTGGGTCCTTCCCACGATAGCCGTACATGCATCATTGCCAAATCCGGAACAGCTTGTAGTGAAGCAGCTTTACCTGTGCGCGAGACCCGGAAAACAACTTTATCTGCAATTCGTTTTGTTGGGCGATTTCCATTTTTGCGTTCTAACAATGAAACAAATTTGTTCCCGGCAAAAGTGGTTGTTATTGCTGTCTTCACACACTCCGCGGCGGTTACATCATCTTGACGACGATTGCACATCAAGTTCACAACATCCACAGCTCCACGTGCGGTGCCCCGGGCTAATGTGTCACTCAAGAAACATTGCGTATGACGTCTTGCAATGTACTGTATGCCATTAGGACGCTTTGTTTGTTGAAGGTCATTGGATAAATTATCATGCCCACGCAACCATCTAGTAATCTCCTTTGTTGCAATAGGAGTTCCTTTTGCAACATAATCAGAGAAATACCCAATGGCACTGTCTTGTGCCAATTGAAGAGCAATTTCAATTGTGGTGTTGCTTGTTGCCAGTTCGTTCAAACATGCATCTGGAGTAGCGCAAAATTTGGAATGGGTTTCGGGACAAATAGGCAAGCGATAGAGGACTTGAACATCACTGTTACAACGGAGCAAAGAGGTTAGGAGTGGATGCGTGCCATTGAGCCAACCACAGTTTCGCGGCCCATGCAATGACCCCAATGCATTACGTTGACCCGTCACCTTCAACCCAAATTGACAACCCAGTCCGTAGCACAATATTCCTTTATCTAGGGTTAGTACTCAGGGATCCATGTGGTCTGGGTAACCCATTTCTGCCCCAGAAAACAGGTGAAGATATTTGACCTTTTTTATTTTTCGAACGGGGTAACATGCTTGTTACCTGGGTAACACATGTTACCGACGGTGTTACCAATGTGTTACCCGAGGGACTTCCTATGTTACCGGTAACATGTACGTGTTACCCGAGCGCTCTGGTTGTTAATTGCTTTTATACAAAGATGTTTTATTTCCCCAGCTAAATGTTCTCTGCGTCGACGGGTGAATTGGTCACTCTATTGGGAATTGCAGCAACACTGGTGCACAGCAGGCAGCAACAAATCCAAAAGAGAAAACACTAGGCCCGTGGCCTTGCTGCAGAGAACATAGGCAATGTACTGCGCGTCCGAGACTGTCACTCATCAAAGCTTCCCGGTGGCTGTTGCCCTTTCCCTGATCACCCTACTTCTAATCACAGGCGGGGCCCAGTGCACGCTGGGAGTGGGTCACAGTAAATCCACGCGGGCTGTGTGCTGTGTGGGAGACTGGATCGTCTGCTCAGTTGTCACCTGTGATGGGGACCTGTAACAAGTCAAAGATAACGTCACTGAAATCTGTACTCGCTGCCCCAGGTTCATGGTCACAGTTAACATCTGTTCGGGCTCAGGCTGAAGACACTGCATCTCACGGGAATTCTGCACCCACAGAAAAAACTGCATCCCTCCCCTGCGCGTTCTGCCCTGACCACTACCCTTGGTAGTCTGTCTGTGCTGCGCTGATTACCCTGCGTGCGTGTGTTCCCAGTCCATACCTGTCACTGATGCTAATTAGCTGTGGCTTCCACCATTCACCTGGGTAGTGTTTGTGTAAGTGTGTGTGGGCGTACGCAACCGCAGATCAGGCAAACCTATGCTATCAAAACTCAACGTTGCTTCAAGGAAAGGTATGACAGGTCCCAGGTTTTCGATTTTCAGGGTCATTCCTATCACTGATGAGAGTGTGGACATGGCAGCCCGCAGTTTTTCCTCCATTGGACCATACTCGCCCTGAACCCGCAGGAGGAGGAGGAGGTAGTTGTCCCTGTACCTCACCATGGGGGGCAGTGTATGCTTAGGCAGTGCGCGTTCGCGGTGCAGCACTGCCAGTGACGCGCCTTGGGCGGACATACATCCTCCTATGGCAAGTCCCAGCAGCTGGCGGAAAATGGAAGTGCAGTGCACAAACTCATCATTCACGAGCAACTCTATCGCTAACATACAATATATATCAGTGATGGAATAGCAGATGTAGGCGTCACGTGTGCGGGGCCGCCGCCGGCAATCTAGCTGCTTCAGGCCCCCAGGTTGCAACGCAAAAACAAGGTCCCCTGCTTTGGCGTTGGCCCGCGTACATGCGTCAGCGTAAAACTGCCTGACTGCTGTGGGCACTTCTGAGCGCTGGACGTTCGGGAACATCTCTTCTATGTTCAGCTCCCCGAACGCTCCCTCCACGGTGGACCCCGACAAACAGTATTTGGCTCGCCACTGCTGTATCACACGTCTCAACTCTGGCATTGCTACGAACTCCATGCTACTCGGCTGTGACGCAGTCAGTTTCCAGAGTACAGAAAGGCACCTCCCCAGGTGGCGCTGCGCTGGCTTAAAAGGGTGCAGCGCCTGGCGCAGCACCTCCCTGCACTTCACGACTGGTGGCGTTTCCAGTTCGCACGACTTATACTTTACAGGTACAGTTACATCAGGCACTCCCGAACACAGCTCTGGCTTGCGCAGTGCGAATGTGGGGGGCTGGGGCGCCACAGGGAAGGTCACAGGTCCGACCCCTTGCAACAGGTGCAGGCATCTGGCTTCAAACTCCAGTGCTGGGTCCTGCGCCTGTACCCGCGTGTCGCATGTCCCGGTCTCTTCGGCGTTGTGGGCGGGGAGTTCGGGCTGGCCTGTGGTTTTCTTGCGTCCCCGTGGCTTCGCACGCTCTGTCCGTCGCGGTGCTCGCTGCGCGTCCCTGCCCCTCGCCTGCGGCTGGGGTCCCACCCTGGGGAAGCCCGCGTTTCTGCCTTTACCGATTGGCACCAGGGGGTGGAGCAGACCGGACTGCTGTACGCACGGCGCCAGGGCGTCCCGATGGCAGCGGAGAAGCTTCGCAACGGCTGCGGTCAGGTGCTTCCGCACTCGTGCCGCGGTCCCTCTCCCTGGCCTGTGCTCTCTGTAATTCAGGAGCAGCTCCGTGACTCGCGTCTCGGGGAGGGGGGAGCGCTGCATAATAGCAGAGAAACGGCAGTACTCTCCCAGTGCTCCCAGGGCAAACCCGTCAGCGAGGCGCCAGAAAAGCAGAAACGCGGCGTCGCTGGTGGTGCGTAACCTGGCCACTTCTGTAAACCGGGGCGTGTGCAGGAACGTGTGTGCTTGCATTGTTTTACAAGTGTACGCACGCAAAATTTACCACTTCGGTTCATTTATCAAAGTGTTCGACAGAGAGAAAAGGTGGCAGCAATTTGCGTTGTGTGATCACGTGCGGCGCGTAGACTTGCTTAGGGAAGGAGCGCCGCAGGGCCTTATAGAACACTTCGCACTCACTCAGCAGGGTGTTCTTTAGAGAGGCTTTCACGTGTCCCCTGTGGTCGGGCACATCCCTCGCAAGCTCGTCCAGTGCCGTGTGTATACTGTCACGGAAAGATCGCCAGGAGGGCACAGTGGAGTTCCGCTGGTTTTGCGCAAACACTGACGTGTCACATTCCTGGCACAGGGTCAGCAGGATCGCTGGATCACGGAAGAAGGCGTGGCCATGGGGCCACGCCACTCCGGGCGTATCGCGCAGGGCCTGGCACGGGCACGGTCCAGCCATGTTTGACTCAAGCCACGCCGTGGGAAAGCGTGAGGTTAGTGTTGTGGCCAGCAGTTGCCCCACTTTCCTGGAGCGCTTAGACACTATCACGAGCGCGTCCTTTATATATTCCCTGAGATGTTCTGGCCAGTAGTCACACGCATCGATCACTGTGTGTAGTACTTTACGCAGTGTGGGTTTCATTGCAGGCTGGAGCAGGGGAATTTTCAGCGGCACGCGGTAGGGAATGTGGGCACGGAAGTGGCGCATGAAGCAGTCTGCCACTTTCTGGAAAAGTGCGCGGTGTTGTGCCGGCTCCATCAGGCTGCGTGTTGCGGAGAGCAGCGTCAGCATGAGTGGGGGGGGCAGTTGCTGTGGTGACAGTGGCGCAGATTGGCTGGCTACTGTCATGGCAGTTTTCAGGAGCCCCCCTCCCTGCGCCTTTATTTCCGCTTTCCACACTTTGCGTTGCTGTAGGAACCCCCACTTTCCCGGGTGTAGCGCTGGCAGGGCCCGATTGCGCAGGCCCCCGAGGCCCCACTTGCGCATCCAGTGCGCTTCTTTCCTGTCCGCCTCAGTCGGCCTGACGGCCTCCAGGGGGGTTAGCACAAAGTTTTCGACTCCGCGCGCCCCTACCCAGCGGTAGATATCCGAGGGGAGGCGGAGCGTAGTCCCGTCCCAGAGCCTTAGGAAATCTGCACCTGCCCTCACGTGCTCCGCACCCCGCTGTCCCACCGTGCGCCGTGAGCCCCGTCCCCCCGTTTGCCCTATGTATACCCTGCCGTCTGTTTTACACCAAAGCACATACACCCATGTGCCTGTTTTTTGTACTGATGCACGTACACTTCTTATACCGTGTATCTTTTTGATGTGTTTGTCTCCAGCCAGGTGCAGTCTATCATTAATATAATCCCACGACTCCCATATGGCGGCCCAGTCCCGACGGCTGGTTATTGTCCTGGTCTTGGCATTCCAGCGGGGCGCCAGCGCGTCTCGTCGGCGGTCCCGCTGGGCCTGCCAGATCTGGTCAAAGCTCGCGTTGAGGTCTGCTGGCCGCAGCGTCTCTGTCTGGTCGTCCTCTGGCATCGTGTCCCCCGCGCGCCACAGTGGCATCAGGGGCTTGCCGAACCCTGAGCGCAGCACTGGGCCCAGTCCGTTGAGGCGGGCCGGCCACTCCTCTCCGAACGGGCGGTGTCGCGCCAGGACCCACGGCACTGCCAGGGCCTTGGACGGGTAGGCTTCGATGATGGAGGCGAGTGGGAGGGGAGTGGAGATGGGGGCACACTGCAGGTGGGGGTACCGCTGCGCGGGGTTGGAGCGGTGATCCAGGACGGCGATCACCGTTCCTCCGTCGGCGGTTACCCGCTCGATGCACTCGTGGACGTAGTCGTCGCTGGGCTCGAGGGTCCCGGGCTGCAGTAGGCTGGTTGGCATGGGCACGGCTAATATCGAGCTGTGCGGTGTAGCCCAGATCGCTGTCGTCGCGCTGCCCGCAGTTGCGGCTCCTTCAGCCGGCTGGCGCGCTCCCGGTAGGGGCAGCAGTGGTGACTCCGGTGCCCAGATGCCCACGCAGTTCAGGAAGTTCCGGCACGCATTTGCCCACGCCCCGGTGGGGATGAGGGGAGGCCGTACTTTCGCGTCCTCCATCAGCGCTTCTCCAGAGTCAACCATGGTCTGCAGGTAGGCGTACAGCACCTCCGGTGTCACGTGGTGCCATGAGTACATACCCCTGCGTGTCATCCACCGCGCAAAGCACGTTCCCAGCGTCGCATCTTGTTGCAGCGCCACCGCCAGCATCTGGGTAAATGGACATAGTTTCAAGTGTGAGGGAAGGGAGGCAGTTATAGAGAACTCGTGAGCCATGTGTGGGTCGACGTTCTCGTGTATGTGGACACAGTGTGCATATTCGGCCCGCCGCTCTTGGGCTGCAGACTTCGCTGCGTGAGCCAGTGACTTCGCGAGGTTGAGGCGCTCTTCCCAGGTGTGGGCCACTGTGGGCTGCAGTCCTCGGGGTAGCGGGGCTCGGAGGCATAGCCGGGAGAGGCGCGCTGTGATCGTTGCCAGCCGCCTACAGTAGTGTGCGTCGCTGGGCAGTGCCTGTGACAGGCGAAGTGCGCGGGCGCAGAGATGTGCCCACTCAGAGAGCGCTTCTGGCGGCAATGCGGGGAAGCCCAGCCAGTGTTCGAGGGACTTGATTACCTCCTCCGTCGCCGCGTCTGCTGCTTCCCGCCGGCGGCGCCCTCAGAAGAGCGCATCATCATCATCTTTCGCATTGACTTCGTTGAGGGCGGTCAGCGCACGGATTGCCGTGGGCTCTTTCCGGAAGACCCAGCGCAGGCCTGTGGCGTACAGTGGCAGGCTGGGGTGTGATGTCCACGCCACTGTGATGTGTTCCTTGTCCACTGTCGCAACTGTCGCTTCTTGGTACTGCTACGCTCCGTTTGCGGCTGTGTGGATGACATATACTTTGTCTCCCACTTTCACGGACCGCACACTTCCCGAGAGCGCCTGTTCGATGGACGAGTCGACGGTCTCCTTGCCTTTCTGCTGGCGGGCTGGCTGTTTTTCCGCGGGTTCGGAGGCCTTTTTCGGTTCCGCACGGCGTCGCTGACGCTGCTGTCGCTGCTGCGGTGACTGGTCTATGTCGATGCTCTGGATATCGTTGAGCCGCTGGTTTACCTTCGCCAGCTGGCGGTCTTTTTCCTCCATGGCCATGCGCATTGTTTTAAGCTCATCTTGCCAGGACGGTGGTGGCCTTTGTGCTTCTCTGCCACCATCGCTCGCCCCGGCCTCATGCGGTGTCTCGGGGACCCTCGGGTTGTCGTCCTGCGGGTGTTGCTCGCCTTGCTCTCGTCGCCTCTCCCGCTCATGGTGACGCAGGGACTGCAGGAACTCGTCGTCGTCATCGTGGCTCGGGGCCGCTTCAACTGAGTCGGAGCTGGGTGCATCGCTGTCGTCGAAGAGGTTGGCCGTGACGTCTTCGAGTCGGATCGGTGACCCCGGCGAGTGGCGCTTCCTCGGGAGTGGCGTCAGGGTATCCTGGATCCCGAGGTGCGCTGGGTGCGTTCCCGCTTGTGTTTTCGCACTGGGGTAGCGGGCGCTGCCTTGGGGTCTCCACGGGGTGCTGAGGTTTTCGGCGCAGGGGCCTAGGGTTGCGCTGGTGGGCGCGCGCGGGGCGGTTGCATGTCGTCACCACTGTCGCTGGCGCTCTCCAATGGCGGTGGATCATCGTCGTCATCGACATCCATCTGTGTTTCGGGTACGGAGTCCGGGTTCCCTCCTGGGGCTGCCCGTACTGGTCCTCCTGGGGCACGCTTCGGTCCAGGCGCTGTCTTGGTCACCTTCTTGGTTTGCTTCGCTGGTGCCTTGGTGGGCTTCGGGGCGGTCGCGGCCGTGCTGGGTGCGTCTGACCCCTTTGCTCTGTCCGCTGGGCTCTCTGCCATTTCGATGGCACGTAGGCGCTCGGCCAGCTCTGAGACCGCTTTAGACAGTGCTGTCAGGTGCGCATTCACGTCGGCGGCTGCCTGGGGCTGGGCTGGTGAAGGTGCTGCAGTTTGGGCCGTCCGCGCTCCGGGGGTGTGTACGGTGGCGTGCGCAGTACTCCCAGGTGCGTTGGCGGTCACCGTCGTTGTGGTCGTCGCTGCCGCCAGGGTTGTGCCCCAGACCCGGTTGTATCCCATTTTTTCTGGATCCAGGCCTCGTTCCTTCATCATGGCGTTCATCTGTTCAATGCGTTTATCTTTGGCAGTGCGCCTTTTTTCCTTTATTGCCAGGCTTGTTGCACATCTCAGCTTATTTTGCTCGTACTGGTCGCACACTTTCCAGCTGTGGCCCACCGTTCCGCACGCGTCGCATACCAGTCGGGATGGGTCAAAATCCCCCGAGAACTTGCGTTCCTTTGCCGCCACAGCGATCTGGTGATTTTCTGTGCTGTGGTTTCCCCATCCGCATTCGTTGCACCAGGACTGCACTGACCCGACGGCATCCCGGTTCGTATTCACGACATCTGGACGCGGTGGCGCTGTGGTTGGCGGTGGCATGGGCGATGTGGTCGGGCTTTGCGCGCACGTCACCAGCTGTGTCGGCGTTGTTGTCGGTGTGGGCGTGGTAGATGTGGGGCTGAGGCTGGGCGGCTGCTGTCCCGGGCTGTGTGCTGCTGCCAGCTCGAGGAGCTGCTTTTGGATGTTGGCGAGGTCCTTCTTTAGTTCATCCATTGTGGCGTTGGCGTTGGTATTTGTATTAGCGGCTTGTACTACAGGTGTCCTTCTTGACAGCAGGATCTTTCGATACAAAGATGTTTTATTTCCCCAGCTAAATGTTCTCTGCGTCGACGGGTGAATTGGTCACTCTATTGGGAATTGCAGCAACACTGGTGCACAGCAGGCAGCAACAAATCCAAAAGAGAAAACACTAGGCCCGTGGCCTTGCTGCAGAGAACATAGGCAATGTACTGCGCGTCCGAGACTGTCACTCATCAAAGCTTCCCGGTGGCTGTTGCCCTTTCCCTGATCACCCTACTGCTAATCACAGGCGGGGCCCAGTGCACGCTGGGAGTGGGTCACAGTAAATCCACGCGGGCTGTGTGCTGTGTGGGAGACTGGATCGTCTGCTCAGTTGTCACCTGTGATGGGGACCTGTAACAAGTCAAAGATAGCGTCACTGAAATCTGTACTCGCTGCCCCAGGTTCATGGTCACAGTTAACATCTGTTCGGGCTCAGGCTGAAGACACTGCATCTCCCGGGAATTCTGCACCCACAGAAAAAACTGCATCCCTCCCCTGCGCGTTCTGCCCTGACCACTACCCTTGGTAGTCTGTCTGTGCTGCGCTGATTCCCCTGCGTGCGTGTGTTCCCAGTCCATACCTGTCACTGATGCTAATTAGCTGTGGCTTCCACCATTCACCTGGGTAGTGTTTGTGTATGCAGACTAACGTGAAACTGTATACATTATCACTAAAAGCGGCGTTGCAGAAACCCATGGATTGGCACTTCAGCACCACTGATGGTACGTAGGACCGCAGCATCCCTTTCGCAGAGGGGGAGTGCGCGTCCACCATACGCACAGGCGAGGGTGGGCTGGACATACCAAATGTGAATTCAAAAGTGGGCGTACGCAACCGCGGATCAGGCAAACCTATGCTATCAGAACTCAACGTTGCTTCAAGGAAAGGTATGACAGGTCCCAGGTTTTCGATTTTCAGGGTCATTCCTATCACTGATGAGAGTGTGGACATGGCAGCCCGCAGTTTTTCCTCCATTGGACCATACTCGCCCTGAACCCGCAGGAGGAGGAGGAGGTAGTTGTCCCTGTACCTCACCATGGGGGGCAGTGTATGCTTAGACAGTGCGCGTTCGCGGTGCAGCACTGCCAGTGACGCGCCTTGGGCGGACATACATCCTCCTATGGCAAGTCCCAGCAGCTGGCGGAAAATGGAAGTGCAGTGCACAAACTCACTCATTGTTACCACCGCTGTAACCCTTGGGGTGTTACCCGGGTAACCATGCCCCCTTCCAATCCCACTTTGTCTCTATTAGTTACCCCCTGTGTTACCTTTCATGTAACCCTTTCATCACACTTTGTTTTAGTTACCCCATGGTGGCTGGGCACAACGTCATGCACACATAGTCCCTTCCCTCCCTGCCCTGCAAGAAGTATCACTGCGCCGTAGGACTGCTGTTTCTTCTGAGTTCAAACTTTCAGTTCTGAATGCCACTTCTGGAAACAACCACTGTAGGAGTGCAAATGCACATGGCAATGAGCACACTTGAACCACGTGCGCCCCTTGCATACTTTGCAAGTGCCTCGGGTATCTACAAGCACCGGCGTGTGCACAGCGTGCCCAGGGGAGACAAACGTTTCCAAAATATCCCATTGGAAGTCCCAAAGGGATTTCTTTTTGGGTATCAAACCTTGGAGTCGGCAGACGGTAAAGGTATTTACCATCGCGTACCTAAACAGGAAAGCCTTCAAGGCACGGGTCCAACTCTTGAATCTGCCTGTCTCACGGTGTTCTAGTGCCATTTGATTGGCACTGTCAACACCGTTGGCTAGCTGCCTGTATGCAGCCACAACAGGTGGGAGCTCATAACCACCTCTGTGGCGCACCCACTCATTGTCGAACACACAGTTTGACAGAAATGGAACCACACGTGGTGGTTTGCTACCCACTTTTGGGTTTTTGTAGACATGGAGGCTATACTTGCCTCCTTTGACATACGTTTCTGCTGCAATGGAGGGTCGCATACTATCCCCAGCCAGGGAAACCACTTCCTGATCCCTTTTGCATAGGAACAAGAAGGGTTGCTGACGCTGTGCCATTTGGTTTGCCACTAGGTGGCTTCCAAAGTATGAGTCGCACACAATTGCAGTGCGAGTAGGGAGTAGGTCAGCCCATCGGTGTACCATCTCCCGGGCAGTCCGAGGTCCAGCCACCTGGGTGTGATCCCGGAAGACCCTGACCCTTTTGCCTGCATACAAAAAAATATCAGTTATAAAAGGGTGCACTGAGTCACCCAGGACATACAATTTAATGCCTGTGCTATGCGGTTTTCTGGGGATGAACTGCCGCATGGGTCCAGCCCTTTTCCCCTTGTGGGAGACAATGGATTCATCCCCTGCGGCAGCCCACCCCCATACCCACAGGCTGGACCAATGGGCATTAATAGCCTCAAGGAGCTCTGAAGTACCACAATTGGACAGGCGGTGTATTTTATAATACTCCTCCCTGGTTAATAGGGAGGCCAAGCCTTTGTGTGCACACAAAGCTGTGGGATGCCATACATCATCGACTCGTCTTGGTCGCCACATCCCCAGCATAACCCTGAATAGGATGTAGTTGGTGAGCTTGGGTATCAATTCGCTGGCCCCGTTTTTTTCCAACGCCTCACTCAGGCACCGCAGGATTAAGTGGAACATGTCATCCATGGCCTCGGTAATGGTGGCATACTTCTTTTCGGGATGTCCTTCAAGGGTAGCTGCTGATAGGGCCCCTCTCACATGCTTGGGGGGTAGTCCCCTTCGTTCGAACACCATTGCTCTCCGCAATGGACGCCGGCTGGGTCGGATGGGCATGGTGGCTGTGGGAAAATGGGTGGACAGGAAAACACCCCCCCCCCTTGCACACGTGCACATCGTTCACAAATTACCCCTGAACCCTGAGGCAAAGCTAGAAGGAAAGAATGAGGACGTCGGGGTAACACCCCTGGTAACTGGGTAACTGGCAACTGGGATACAAGGGTGGTAACATTCACCACTGACATAATAAGAACATAGAGGCGACAACAGGCCTGATCAAAATAAAAAGACCCCATCCGATGTCGCCGATGCATCAGTCCGTGAAGTCCATGCCTTCCTCGCAATCACGTCCACGATCCAGAGTCTCCGCCACTCACTTTTGGGCCTGAGAACAACAGAGGATCATTGCTGAACGATGTTACCACGCATGTAACCGTTGGGGTGTTACCCGGGTAACGTGTGAAAGTGCTGCCCTGGGTCGTTGATGGTGCCGGAGGGCTCGGGGCCGGCAAGACCAGTGGGGCAGGCACGCGAGGAGTCGACCTGAACGCTGCTGTTGGGGGTAGAACCGGATACACGGACACCAACGGAGGCGAGAGCAGCAACAACGGAAGCAAGATCCATGTTGATTGTTATCCGGCAGAAAATCCCAGTCTATGAAGAAAATTGATGCGGATTATCCTAAGTACATCTGAGTGTCCAAAACTATCTGAAAAGATTTATATAAATCCGATTGTGAAAAATATTTGGCCGATCTGGCCCGCGAGCGCGCGTCAGCGGCAAATGGCGATTCCAGGTAACTGATCGGAACGTGGCGGATTTACGGAGAATGGACCGCGGAATCAGATCCGGCATATCGGAAATATATAGGTCTGATCCTGAGACTGAGCTGCGAGGCGGCGATTCCGCCGAAGCAAAGAAAATGACCAAAATGTAGCCAATCTGGGGCAGATCTGCTAAAATCTGAGCAGATGGGGGTTAGCCGCACTTACACTCCCCCTCCAAAAACACACTGGGGTGTGTCGCTACGTCAACGAAGAACGTAGTGCGGGTAAGTCCCAGAAAAAAATAGCAATGTAGCCTCGATGGGGCGAAATCTGCTTGATCTGACCTGATTTGGGCTGAATTGGCACTGAATCGGGATGGATGAACCTGAAATGAGACAGAATGAGGAGTGACGAACAGTCCTCCGGTCAGTAAAACATTAGGTTAAGGGCTAAAAAGCATGTAAACGTATCGAGAATCGATACCAAACCATGCACTGGTTGAGAATGAGGTAGATTATTGGTGGATAGAGTGGGGGATTCAAGAAATGGAGTGACATCTCAGCGCTCTGGCACAGTTTCGCTGTCGCGGGCACGCTACGGTGTCCTCGCCGAACTCTACATCGTGTTACTCCCGCTTTTCTCGTTCTGAAAAGTGCAGCATGTGCTTCAGATTTGGCGCATCTGGTGGATGATCACAAAATTCAGCAAGATTGAGAGTCAACTTGAGCAGAGATGAAGGAGATTAAACAATCACAGAGAGGGAAAACAAATACAAATGTAGTCTACAGGCCCTAAGTGAACCACAGAAGGTTTCTGTTCACTTAGTTAGGCAAAGCCGTAAACAGATCTTCGAGGAATGTGAGGAGATGACAAGGAAATCAACCTAATCTGTCCTAAAATGAGGAAATTCCCTAAGATGAAGGTGAAATGAAGCGGAATGTCTAGAACTGAAACTACTAACATCTTCGTTTAGACTAAAGTTAATATATATTGTCGTTTATTCCGCTCAATTGTGCTTTCCGGCACGTTGGTTCGCAAGCATCCAACAGATTCCATGAGAATGTGGATCATGTGATGATGCATCATGATGGGACATGCTGGCCCTGGATCCTTGGCATGTAACGCGCCGAAGGTTCGCTGAAGGCGCTTTACTGACAGTATATAACTGAGAGACACCGAAAAGTTCTTTATTTACAGTGGCGACGGTGTCAATCGACTTGGACAAGGCCCATCTTTCGATTGAGTCCCACAAGACACTTGGATTCACCATTTTCGACAGTTTCAGGTCGGATTGAGCTCACATTGGCGTGTGCCAAAAATACAACGAAGCTTACGGACTTCAGAGGTTGCTTTTAGAAGTCCCTAGAGCCTCTGTCTGAAGGTTGTCTGAACAATTGACGTCGGGGTTTCGTGCAACAATGGCAGAATGAAGGACAAACCTGAGAAATTCAAAGCAAATTTGAGGATCCTGGATCTGAATCTGGACTTTGGCTTCCGAATCACGGCAAATGAAGGTAGTATCTGAGTTCCTGGCGTCGCATCTGGTGCAGCCAGTACTACAGGGGGTGCCTGTAGGGGTGAATGTCGCTGGCCAGCGTTTTTACTATGTACATTTGCTTCCATCTGCACGAGTAGCCAAATTCCAAAGATGCACAGACCAACAGAGACAAGATTACCCCGAATCTGCCTGAATTAAGCCTGAGTTTAGTTTTTTCTGAACACGGCAGCACACTCCGTGGCTTTCGGCTTTCGACTTTCGATACGCTGCCGAACGGAGACCAAAGAAAAATTGATTGACGTCAAATTATCAAACATTCGCAGTTCTCCACATCATGATGTAATCAGGAAGAATGAACAGTGGATTGAGCAGAATGTGGTTTCTTCAAGTCGTCAGAACACTCACATTGGAATAAGTGGTCGACGGGGCGAGGCTGGAGCTTTTGTAGGAGTTGGACATGCAAGGGTTTCGAACCTACACCCTTGAGCCCTAACGACGAGTGCCATGACGCCCTGGACTAGACGACTGTTACCCAGATTATGGCGTCGGCGACTCAAGTCACGACGGATCTCCCTCAATTCGGCCAAGCACGTATACATGTGACCACCAACCTGTCTGGTCGGGCCCTCGTACGGCTTGGGCGCTGCAAATCAGCGGCCGAACTCGAAGCTTGGTCCTCATTTGGTTCCTGGGCTGGCCTGACCGCAGGAGGGGGGATCGACGGATCAGCCCTGGAATGTGGCTGCTGAGGGCCGTAAAAGGCTGGATCTCGATTCACCACAGGTCTTTTTCCGTCGCTCTCCACTTGTCCGTCTGGTTTCGACAGACAGTCTGTCAGGAGTACGCCAATTTCGGGGTGCTTCTTGAGGAAGTCGATGAACCCCTTGGTGTACCCATGGACAAAAGAATGGGCTGGTTCCCAGTTGTTGTGACTGGAATCAAAGCCCCTCCACTCAAATAGAAATTCCCATTCGCCCTTTCCGTCACGTCTTGCCTCTACAATCCTCTTGAGTTCGTACTTCCCCCCTTCGATGACCCGATCTGACAAAAATTTCGAAGTCCAAAAAAGGGGTTTAACCCGATCCTTGGGGGAGGGGATCTCTCTCTTGAGGCGATCGCCCGAAACATCAATTTCCCTGCTGACATCCACACGGATCCTCCACCTGTTCTCACCAAGACGCGCTGTAACAGCGAATGGCCCCTCCCACAAGGGAAGAAGCTTGTCATCTCCGTCCAGGGTGGTTTCGGATTTTCGAAGCCAAACTCGATCATCGACTTCAAAGTTGTGGGGGTTTTTTCGGCCTTGATTCTGGACCCAAAGCCAGTCAGCTTGATGCTTATCGATTAATTTCGAGACAGTTGTATCTGCTCGTTGGACGTCGTCCAAAAACAACGAAGCATCTTTACAAGGGCGAGGATTATTCAACGGCATGTTCCACCGACACTTCTTTCGTCCAAAGACAATTTCATTTGGAGAAAGGCCATGGTACAAAGGCGTGTTGTGGTAACGGCGAAGCAATGCGAACAGAACTTCAAGCCAGTGGAAATCCTTCTCACTCGCGAGCTCCTTACGAAGCATATTTATAATAGAGCGGCCGGCTCTTTCACCAGGCAGCGCTCGATGCGAGTGGATTTCACACCTGAGGTGGTGGATTCCAAGGCGAGCACATAATTCCCTCCACCATTCGGAGGTGTACTCTTTGCCTGAGTCCGTAACCACCTCGGATGGGACGTCCCACTCTCCGATCCAGGTCTGCGCGCACCATTTGGCGGCAGCCTTGCCAGTCATCGACTCGATGTTGCAAGGCAACACCTGAATGTAGCCGGAATGACGGCACTGAATAAGGAGCACACCATTGACTTTTTTGTTGGTCCAATGGCACTCTTCGTCGTCGAGTTCACCAAGATAGAAAAAATCACTGGTGACTCTGTTAAAGAGGCGCTCCGGAATAGGATGTGGCCTCAGATGGCCGTGCTTCTTCGCGCTGGGGGGCGTCGAGACAGCACATTGGGCACATCCGGCGGCTACTTTCATGCAATGAGTATATAGCCGTGAGCCGAACAACCTATGTTTAATCATCGACCATAATCTACGGCCATGTGCGTGGGGGGACTCCCATTTGTGCCACCAGTTTAACACTCGGGGGGCCAGGGCGTCTGGTACGCACAATTTACCCTCCATCCACAGCTTCCCCCCATCCAACGAATATTCAGAAAAAATCCCATCCTTGTGAGCATCTTTGGATTTGAGATTCTCAAAGACCTCTTTAAACATGGGATCCTGCAGATAATCGGACGTCCAGTCACGGATGATAAGGGAATCTTTCGGCAGGGGTGGAGTTTTGGCCGGATCTCGACGCTTAATGCCCTGAATCAACCGAAATCCACTTACACGTCGGGTATAGTCAAACCGTTTCACACTCCCTGAGGAGGGATCGGTGACTTTTTCCACGACTTTCAGTGATTTGGTGCAGATTTCATGAGCATGCGCCGGATCTGAGATGGCCGTGATGTCATGGCACGGTAATGCGTGCTGTTTAACAGCGCATTGCATGCATGCACGTCGAATGAGCTTTTTTTCTTCCTGATTCCATTCGATTATGACATGGCGGTCCTGCTCCGTACCATGGATGTTGGTACTTTGCAGCCCCTCTGAAGCGGGGTAAGCCCATCGGCGCAGAGCATCCGCTACCGTGTTGTGTTTTCCAGGCAAATACGACACATGGAGGTCAAACAGACTGAGAAATTCGTGCCATCTGGCCCGTCGACCAGCTGGGCTCGCGACAGTATCAATGTGTTCGGTGGCCCAATACTCCAGAGATCGATGATCCGTCAGGACCTCGACTCGATTGGTGCCAACCCACGATTGGTACTTTTTCAAAGCACAGATTATGGCGTAGGTTTCTTGCTCACGCGGCGACCATTGCATTTTGCGTGGGGCTAGCTTCCGAGACCAAAATACAAGAGGGTAATGATCACCTGTGACTTCATCAACCTGTTCAAGGACAGCTCCGATCGCGTACCTAGAAGCGTCGGTTCTTATGTAGAAGGGTCGGTCAAATTTCGGCACATGCAACGTGGCGACTTCGCAGAGGGCCGCCTTCAAGTGATGGAAGGCCTCCTCGCACTTGTCAGTCCACTTGACACGAACCCTTGAACCTGCCTTGCCCGCATCTCTCCCTACCTTCAATAATTCAGTGAGGGGGGCAGCAAATTTGGCATAATTCGGCACAAAAGTGTGGTAAAAATTGCAACAACCCAGGAATCCTCTCAATTCCGTGATCGTCTCAGGGCGCTTCCACTTCTGAATAGCGACGAGCTTCCCTGGACTGGGTCGTCGAGTGCCATTCTCAAGGAGAGAACCACAAAATTCGACTGATTTTAAAAATAATTTTCCCTTCTTTGGCCCACAAATCAGCTGATTGGCATCAAGAATGTCCAAAACCTGGTTCAGCTGCTTTTCATGTAGGGCCACCAGCTCGGCTTCGGTCAGTCCCTCCCCCTCCGTCGCGATGATTATGTCATCTATGTACACACTCACGATGGCACGAAGCTCAGGATGGGCTGTAAAAAGCACATCCTCCATCATTCTTTGAAAAAACGAAGGGGCGTTCTTCAGGCCCATGGGCATGACCGTCCACTGGACTGGGCCACATGGCGTGCACATACAGGTGAGAGCTCGGCTGTCCTTCCTCAAAGGCATTTGGTGAAAGCCGTGACGGAGATCCAGCACAGAAAACAAACGACCTCTTGCCCTCTTGCCGATTTCCTCCTCAATGAGGGGCAGGGGGTGCGAATCCGCCTTAGTTTCGGCGTTGAGATTGCGAAAATCAACAACCATTCGCCAACCATCAATAGTGTTCTGGTCTGCAGGCGGCGGCTTCGGGACTGTGAAGGGTGCACAGCACCATTCGCTGGTCATACAACCCTCAAGCCAACCAAATTCCCTGAGATTTCTCTCGATTATTTTTCTGAGGATCTCATGTTTATGTCCATGGTTCTCATAAGGACGCTGTTTCTTCGCCTTGTACCCTTCACGAAGCTCGATGAAGGCTTCACCGAACTGCCCACGGACAGGGGGGTCTTTGATCAACTTCCCCGAAAGGGTCGTGTCCTTCCGTTCCTCAAAAATCTTTTCTCTTGTCCTGGAACACAACTCAGTGTCCACCTGATCGCCAGGAATTACTGTCGAAAAAACTTTGGCGACCTCTTCGGCCTTGGCAGGAAGAATCTTCTTACGGATGTCCCTAAACAGGTCCGTATCAACTGCCTCTTGAAGGTAGGTGGGTCGAGTGTCGACATTCCAGAGATTATCTTCGTGATCCAGCTCCTCGAAAGGATCTATGAAAGCTTCCACACGGGGTTTTTCATAAAAAACTCTGAATTTGCGGCGCGATTTAAAATTTTTCTTCGCCTGTGCACTGAAGATTCTTTTCGATGTCGATCGTATTGGGGAAGAGGGAGACGAGGCGGATCCATTTGACGTTGGATCACCTTGGGTATCTGACGGACAAAAATCAGAAAAAATAGATTCATCATCAGTACCACGCTCAACCTCAGATTCAGACCCAACACAGGAATCAGTACTAGAATCAGCAGAATTAGAGTCAGAAAGCTTTCCATCCACCAGGAATGCAAGCGAACTCCAGGACCGCTGTGGCAGGGGACCTGTGTCGTCCCTGGCATACAGCTTAATCTTCCTGGGAAGTTCGATGTAATCTACACAAATGTCTTGTAATTCCTGAAACCAAGGCTTGTCGTCCCACAAGGGCACAACTAAAATCGCCTGGGTTTTATCTTGCTTGATTTTGTGGATGACCTGCTGGATTAAGTGAAACGGAGGATTAATCCATAACTTCTTGTCCCATTTATGGGTCCAAGCGTCGCGAAAGTGCTTGTCAAAGCGCTTGTTCTCGCGGTTAGCAAAGGCATCATACTGTGGCCAAAAGGAATGGTGTTCATAAAAATATTCACAAATTGTATCGCGCCATTTGTCGACAACTCTGTAGGATGAAGAGTGCCAGCGCAAAGGGCGTCGTGGCTGGGAGTCCCTACGAAGACATTCTAACTCTCGGGAGTAATCGGCACTCCCATTCACCTCTGCAATGGTGACATCTTCGCCAAATTTTGGTGTAACCTTTCGCTTCAAAAATTCTTCTGCACTTTTAAACCCTGCGTGCAAAAAACGAAATTCAGGACGCTCCAAGGGACCTGACTCCAGCAAAAAACAACGCCGATGACCTACGGGCGCTACCCTGTTCTTGCTAAGCCAAGGATGGCCCAAGTAAAGGTCATACTTTATGTCGGCACGATAGAAGTAGTCATCCTTAAGGATAACTTCCTCCACATTACCTTCTTCCCAAAGGTCTTGAGCGACCAAATGAGTTGATATATAACAACCGCGTTGCCCACCTGCGAGAGAATGTCCAGAAACTCCCTCGAGGGTAACAGGATGAGGCGACTCAAACACGCAGTCGTCGGGTAAGAAAGAATTGGATTGGAGATTTACCTCTGATCCATTGTCACACAAACAAGTGGCGAGGTGGAAATTTCCCTTGCGATCAGAGACCCACAGCTTTGTGACAAACTGACGGGCCCTGTGCTTGGACTGTACACCAACCTCGTCCACTACAACAGAAGGATCCGCTGCCGGATCCAGGGGAGAGGAGTCAAGCGACCCTACATCAAGTAATGGTCGTTCAGGAATCTGGGGATCATGCCTGAAATCGCCTGGGGAGGGGCGATTTTCGTGGCTCCCCTAGGCGTTCTGACCTCCAGTGACTGCGCTAACATTGTGAACACACCCTGATTCGTCGACCCACTCATCTTGGAACGGATCATCTGCTGGATTCAAGGCATTTTCAACGTAATCTCGATCCGCATCGGACACCTGATCTGCACCTGAGACCTGATCCACACGATGGTTGCCCTTTCCACGTCCACGGCCACGGCCGCCGGATGATGGACCTCCACCGTCGCCACGCCCTCTGCCCTTACCAGAGGAAGGGGTTCCCGAAGGATTTCCCTTACCTTTACCCTGGAATCCTGGAGCATTTCCCTTGTTTGTACCGGATTGAGGGGTTTGGCCTGGATTTCGATTTCCGCCTCCGGCGTTGCTATTGGGATTTTTCTGGCCGTTCGGCTGCCCACCGGAGTCGGATGGAGTCCGATTTCCTGTGCCTTGGGACCCGCCAGGGCCTCCAGGGTTTTTGTTTCCACCGGAGGGGGTCGGATTCCCTTTTCCAGCCTTTCCACCATGCACCTGTCTGTCATTCCTGTCTGAATTCTGCGGATTACTGATATTTTCACCAATCACCTTGTGATCGTAAGGAGACCATCGGTGATTACCAGTAGAATGCGTCTTAGCTCGGTTCGTAGAACCTAAAAGAAGACAGATGCTACAGTGATCCTGAACATTCCGGGTGTCATTCACCTTTTTGTTGCCCTTTTGGGCCCCATTTTGGGTGTTTTGCTGGGTATTCTTGTTTCCCCCAAGACCCTCATGGAAATTTTGATTGGCGGAGTCAGCGAGCCGCTCAACCTCTTCCCAGAGTTCCTTTGGGGTTAAGGAAAAAACACCCAGTTTTTGGCCTTCAGGCGATGGCCATGGAAGCTTACTCCCCTGTTGAGGACTTGGACAAACAAGTCCCGATCCTCGTGTTCATTAAACTTGATTTTCCACGTGTTTTCAGTGAATTTCACCTTGATAAACGACGTGGGGGAACACTTTTGAAGTGCTTCCCTGACGGAAAACCTGTTGGCCGAGGCATCGAAGCCTTCGACCTCTGCCCACCAGGTCTTGACCTTTTCTTCGGACTGTTTGTTCCGAAGGGTGGCAGCAGTTTCGGAGGGGATCTTGTCAAAAATCAGATTTTTTAGCTCGGCACTAGAAAATTTTTCGCCTGAATGTTCAGCTTCTTCCACTAAGTTCCAGAAGCGCTGTCTCTTGTCTTGCACTTCGTGCAAGATTAATCGCGAGAATGAAGGAAAATTCTTCAACAATTGGTGGTAATGGTCCTCTGGCAGCCGGGATCCACGTACCTCCAACTGTTCCCACACCTCATCAAAGGTAAGGGGGGAACTTGTATCCTCACGATCACTCCAGGTCCTGAGCCAAGTGTTGGCCGGCGCTCCCTCAAGGCAGTCCAAGAGGGCCATCAGGAACTGATCATCTTGGAGTTTTTGAGTCTTAACCCACAATTTAAATTCCCGTTGGAACTGAGGCCAACGTCGGGGGTTTCCATTATACTTCGGTTGCTTGGCAACCTGACGAAGTCGCAATGAAGTAGGATTAAGAAGCGAATCCAGCCCAACACCGGCCGTAATGGCAGACACCTTGGCGGCATCATTCGCCACACCAGCTCCGGCGAGGGTCTGGGCGAGCAACAGCTGGGCTAAGGCATTGGAATCAGCAGCAGGAGGGGCAGTACGGGAGGCAGTTCGCTTGGCATTCTGAGCCTCAGTCCTAGCCTTCGCCGTCCTACTCTCAGAATGAGAGATTTTAACCCTTTCCTTTAGCTTGGTCCTGCTGATCCTTGCATCGGTGGTCTTGGAGTCCACCGAAGGAGCAATTAAAAAAATTTCTGTCGACTCCTCCGACGGTTCTGTTGCTTGTTCCACCGATGATGCGCCCTCAGACCGCATGTGCGTCTTGAAAAGATTTTTTATTCCCAGCGTTTCAATAATGAGGTGCATTTGATCTTTGAGCGTTTGGAGCTCAGCATCTCGCTGGAATCTGCAGGAGCAGTCGGCAGAACAGTACATACCGTGTCCTGAAGGGCCTGAGCAGGCTGTCGGACCGCTAATCTCAGTGGTCCGCAGCCAGGAGTCCACTTGGGGAGCTCCTTCAGCCCTAATTTCCAGGCTTGCCTGCCTGGCCGCCTCTAAAATTCCTTCCTCAACCGCGGCGGCTAGATCGTCGCGGATGGAAACAGGGGGATGAGGGGCGGAGGGCCCGGCAACAGGTGCCTTGGTCTTCTCCTTCGGGAAGGGACTTGCCTCCCAGATATGCAAAAAAATGGCAAAAGAGTCATCTTCTTGAGAACGCCACCACATCCTGGTATTAATTTCGTCCTGAAGGAGGAAAAAATATTCCATTAAAAAATCAGAGGCGATTCTTTCTTGTCCGATCAACTTAGACGTGGCTAAGAGACAAAGGGCTTCAAGGGCCTCAAGGTTACGGGTCACTTCTGGAGACAAATGGTCGTCCCATTGTGCCCAAGAGGCTGGTCGATTATAGCTAGGTACCTCACCTGGACCACCCATCTCAATGTCGTCAATGTCGGCGTCCGTGGTTTCAAATGTGGGACATTGGTAAGGAATGTTGGTACCTGCCAGCTCCGTAAGGTCTACCGGAGCGTTGCCATCGTCGTAGGCAGGCGGATTCCAGCTGCTCGATGGCCAATTTCGACTGGGATTGTGGTAATCTGGGTCCCCACAGCTGCTGATTTGTGCCCTTCTTGGGTAGCTTGGACTCGCGCAAGGCATTCCTCTCAAGGCCTCGTTCGCGCAGCACCAAGGCAGTGTAATCGTTACTTCTCCAGAAGCGGCGGAGTCTACGGGGCCGTACTGGGGAGCGGGCTGTGGTTGGGACACCAAAGGAACAACATTCAGGTAGCCTCTGCTACCATGAAAGTGCTGCCCTGGGTCGTTGATGGTGCCGGAGGGCTCGGGGCCGGCAAGACCAGTGGGGCAGGCACGCGAGGAGTCGACCTGAACGCTGCTGTTGGGGGTAGAACCGGATACACGGACACCAACGGAGGCGAGAGCAGCAACAACGGAAGCAAGATCCATGTTGATTGTTATCCGGCAGAAAATCCCAGTCTATGAAGAAAATTGATGCGGATTATCCTAAGTACATCTGAGTGTCCAAAACTATCTGAAAAGATTTATATAAATCCGATTGTGAAAAATATTTGGCCGATCTGGCCCGCGAGCGCGCGTCAGCGGCAAATGGCGATTCCAGGTAACTGATCGGAACGCGGCGGATTTACGGAGAATGGACCGCGGAATCAGATCCGGCATATCAGAAATATATAGGTCTGATCCTGAGACTGAGCTGCGAGGCGGCGATTCCGCCGAAGCAAAGAAAATAGCCAAAATGTAGCCAATCTGGGGCAGATCTGCTAAAATCTGAGCAGATGGGGGTTAGCCGCACTTACAACGTGTTGCCATACCCCCAGAGGTGAATACCTGTGTGTTACCGCCCATGTAACCCCTGGGGTGTTACCCCGGTAACGTGTTGCCATCCCCCCGGAGGTGAATACCTGTGTGTTACCGCCCATGTAACCCCTGGGGTGTTACCCCGGTAACGTGTCACCACACTGCCCCATTCACAAAACCAAGGGTACAAATAAAGAAACACACCCTTGCACATCATCACATCGGCGTCTCATCGTCGGCCCCTGGGTGCTCCTCACCCGGTGTCTCCGACGGCGGAGGTCCTTGCGGCAGTGGCTGGGGTGGTGGATCCTGGGGCCGGTACCTGTACGGGTCGGACCCATACGGGAGGCTCCCGGAGCTCGAAGGCATCTCCGGATCCCGACAGGTGTCACCAGCATCCTCACCAGCATCCTGCGTGAGCAGCGGTGCCCCCAGGGCCGGTGCTGGCGAGTAGACCTGTGTCAAAAACGGATGCACGATTGCTACGTTTTCTACGCATTGTGCGCGTGTCATGTCAATGGAAGGCACTGCGCACACCACCACTTTGCCGATGTCCACGGTTGCCGATGGGGTGGATCCTTCGTCCTCGGCCCCGGCGTCTTCCTTGGCCCTGAGTTCCTCCTCGGCCTTGGGTCCCTCCGCATGGGCAGCCTCCCCGCTGCTCAACTCCCTCGCCGTCAGGGGTGAGTAGGCCTTTGCCCGCTTGCCTGCTTCACCTGAAAACATAGAGAGACACACAGCGTTACCCAGAATTTTTGTTACCCGGGCTTTCGAAAGTGTTGCCGCGTGTGTAACCGATGGGGTGTTACCCAGAATTTTTGTTACCAAGGCTTTCGAAAGTGTTACCGCGTGTGTAACCGTTGGAGTGTTACCCAGTAATGTTGTTACCCAGGCTTTCGAAAGTGTTACCGCGTGTGTAACCGTTGGGGTGTTACCCAGAATTGTTGTTACCCAGGCTTTGGAAAGTGTTACCGCGTGTGTAACCGTTGGAGATTTTTGTTACCCAGCAGCAACAGAGCACAAAAAACATACCAAGGCTTGGTGGTCTGGCCTCCACTTCCATTGCCTGCACCCTCGCTGGCTGCTGCTGAATGACTGCCTGTTGCCTGCACCTCCTTGCCCCTGCCCTTCTCTTGCCCCCCTTTGTAAAATCCCCAGGTGTTCCCACACTCCTTTGCCTGAAAGGTCACTGGCCCGAGGAGGGTCTGGATGTCCAGACATTCCCCCTCATCAACGTCGTAGGCCAACGCCGTCTTCATGGTCAGGGCCGAATGGCTGCCCTTGGAAACCCAGCCGCAAACAAAGTTGGGCTGGCCTTGTTTCTTGGCCTTCAACTGCAAGGAAAGTAAGTGCAGTAAAAATGGGGGGTGTTACCACGTGTGTAACCGGTAACAGGTACGTGTTACCCAACCCGTTGAAAACAGGTCACAGCAAGCAATGGTGCAAAGGGGATACCTGAAGGACCACAGGAGCCCCGGCACGGGCAACATCACCCCAGCGGACACTGTACAACGTCGATCCGGCAGTCAGCTCCTTGTGAAACTTCTTGGGAACCGGTGGAAGGGGCATAATGAGGAAAAACAGGGCCCTAATGGGACATGATTGGCATGTGTAGTGTTACCGCATGTGTAACCGCTGACCTGTTACCCAGGGAAAATGTTACCCAGAGTGAGAGATACCTCTGTAGATCTATTGGGCACATGTGTAGTGTTACCGCAGGTGTAACCGCTGACCTGTTACCCAGGAAAATTGTTACCCAGAGGGAGAGATGCCTCTGCAGCTCTATTGAGCACAATTTTAGGTTTGCAAGAAATAGGCTCGTCAAATCAAGACAAAAAAATTCATTGTGGAGTGCAAGGGTGTTAAGATCAAACTGACAGGGTCGTGAAGGTCGCGCTTTCTTGAGGGAATTTTATTTTCAATTATTATTGCACCTCTGCCCATTTGGTTGTTGTTACCGCTGATGTAACCGCTATGGTGTTACCCCGTATACCTGTTACCGCGAAACTCAAGGCTTGCAGCAGAACACACGACGGGCAGGTAACACATTTGCGGTAACAACAAGCACAAAAAGGCAAACTTTGCAATTCTTCCTGTCATATGTGTTGAATGAGAGGGTGACACTATGTTACCAAGGTCAGGCACCTCAAAAAACCCCCATATAACCCAACTTGAAAAAAATGACCTGTTACCCCAAATTTGACCCTGTTACCGCCCTAGATAAAGGAATATGGAAGCTTCGGGCACGAGCTCCTTGTCACGGGGACAGCGATGCTTGCAAACATTTGGTTCACCTTTACGGACACACCCTGCCAAAAGTCAACGAGCCTCTGGGTCATCAGTGTTAGCCCAATGGATGGATATGGTGGTTCCAATGTTCCAAATTTGTTTGTACTTCCTTGCAATAGTGAACGTTCCATAAATGCACCATAGCCGTATCATCCGATGTTGTATCCGTAACCAATGAGCATAAAGGAGAGCGGAAAAGGAATGAGAATGTCGAGTCATATTCCGGCCAATCATCTTCTAGTATTTTCCCGCGCATGTGAAAACCACATCAATCATGATATACCTCTTGACAAACGTAACTTTTGTAAGCAGTGTATTGCTTTACTAACTTTTCGCCTTCTTTTTTGATTAACAAAGAGATGTCGTGTATTGAGGAGAATTGACTAAGACATTGGGCCCATAACAACCAATGAATGTGTAGAACCCCTTCTTTTTGGTTCTCAATGCTCCCTAAACAGGCATCTAACCTTCCAATGAATCCACCTTCGCTCGAGGCAACCGAACCAAAGATGTTTTGGCATGCCGATTTTCCCATCGGAGAGTTGCACCGTGGACAACAAAGACACACACGAACACCAAAGATGGTGGACATTGCCAAACACACTATAATGCGAAATGCGGACATGCAAGCCAGGGGGTCTTGGGAGAGCATGAGCTTGCGTTGTTCATATGATGGCAAACCCGAAATCAATCAGTCAATTGGTAATTCCAGAGATGGATGTGCATGCCCTCCCCATTGTCTCAACCATGGTTGAGCCATGCAAACCGGATCATTTCGGCCTGTCCTTGATAGGCGGAGCATGAGCGTGTTGTGTCTCTCATTTGGAGAAAATGTGACAATGAGAGGGGCTCCATAAAAAACACGGAAGGCTTGGATTTCATGTCGCATCAAGCGGCGCACCTCATGTGTGCCCTCTATGCGCGTAGAAACGTTTTGTACATTTTGCAAGATGTCTCTAGCCAGGGGGGGTAAATTTGGCACAAAGGGAACTTTTGACAAGTCACCATTTACTTGGCGAAGAGAACCATCTGTGGTGAGGTAGCTTCCGGTCAAACTTGCTGTTATTGCTTTGCTTGCATTACAATATTGTTTTGCTGTAATTTGCTCAGACTCGAAAGTAGTACCATCACAAAGCCTTCCTTTGAAAATGTATCGAGAAAGATTCATCACGGATCGGAAAATCAAGTTCCACGCAGCAAACACAAAAATCCAATCCCTCCTAAATTGACCCTCAATACGACACACTAAAGCTGCCGCGAATTGTGCGAGGTCAACTCGAGGTGCATTGGAGTCACGTCTCCATTGCGAACGATTGCGTAAATTGGGGCTACCAACACCAAACTCAAATAAGAACGCAAACGCGATTATTATGAAGCTTGGGTGTAGTTGGTCTTGCATGGTGGTTCCTGTTCGAATGCAAAAGGAATCAATGCTATCTGGCAGTGTCTCACTATCAACTGGCTGATCACCAGTGGTGTTGGTTGGTTTGTTGGCACCCTGGCTTCCGTGTGTAGAAACATGTGTCTTTGTGGAATCCACACTTTGCATTTCATATTCTTCCCCCGACATGGCACTCTTTTGCGAAGAAAGGTTTGGAGGAATGGGACATATGCTTTCCACTTCATCCTCGTCTGATGACATGTCATCTTTCGCGGTAGGGAACTTCAAGTCTTCTTCAACGGATTGGATACGCTGTATACGTTGTTCATTGATGTCAACAGCGGAATTGGAGTATCTATCCAATTGTAGGCCGTTAACATGGGACAGAAATATGTTGCCATCAATGGAGCGTCCGTGCTCGTGAGGTAACGCCGCCTTTCCGTCATGAACGTCAGGGCCATTCTTGCGAGGCAGTATGACCCGTATGATCTCGGGAGGGATGCCATCAACCGGAAGGAGTGTTGATCGTTGTTCAACATCAACCATATTTATACCCACGTACACTGGTTGGTTGCGCTCAATCATACATGGTATCAAGTGTACGACCACAGCACGACGCATGCGCCCGTGCTGTACAACTAATTGAGTGTCATCGTGAGTGTGACTTTCGACAACCACTTGCACGAGGCCAGCCAAATCCTCACCTAATCTTGGTAAATGATTCTTTCCACCATTTTGGGAAAATGTTCTGGAGGATTTCCTCCCATGGCAGAGAAAAACAAGTGACATTTCCCTTCGCCCCAAGGCGTGCGTTTGACAAATGAGATAAACTTGAGCCACTTACTCGGTCATTGAACCTCTGTAATGTCAAGCTCAACATTGCAGTGTTCACTGGACTGGCACACAACAATTCAATGTATGTAACTTGGTGCTCATAGATGTACTCATTAATGTACCCTATCCACATTTCATTTGCCAAAGCAAATGGAGGCATTTTTGGGCGTGGTCGGAATAATTCATCGGAGCAAGATGCACATATTGGCAATTCACATTTTGGACATAAGGGGCAATTCATGTCTTGTATGCCACATGCATTACTAGGACATGCAACACAACGACGATCTTAGGGACAACATAGGACTTGAATAATACCATCTGTGAAAGGAACATTGAGGCACCATTTGGTTTGTACTTGTTGTCTTATGCCACTGTCTTTGGTTCCGTAGGCATTGAAATATGTGGTGAGACCAAGTAATCTCTCCGTGTCTTCTTTGCACATCCCAAAAAAGGATCCTCCATCGTTGGATTCGAATGGGGAATGCCATTGAATTGGCGGCCTTCCATGACATTCAAAATCCACACTATGAATTTGTGCACAAATGCTACACACGAGTGATATTATGTTTGCATCTCGGTAGCGCTGCGCGAATGAAACACTAATGCGACGGTCAATTGCAAAACCAACCAAGGGCATGCGCTGACGTTCATTGTGGGCAATGGCTTCTTGGTACAAATGGTATGCATCTTGCATTGTGATACAAGCATGTGTTAATTGGTCAACGTGGGCAAAAGATGCTTTGTGGTGGCCCGTCACATGTTCGATTAAGCTAGCTTCGTCATTTCCTTGCCACGTGCAACTACGAAAAGCACAATGCTTTTGTGGTAGAACAATTCCATTAGATTTCAATTCATCCAAACAGTTTTGGAAAGCCCATGGTATTGTGGGAAATGGCGACAATTGAGCAGATAAAACGTGAATGAAGCATTCCACTTTTGCCAGTGGGGATGGTGATAGCGATGAAGGAAGAGTTGCTAGCATAGTGTGGGGTGCGCCGCCGGAAGCGCTCCGCTGGAACCCCCCCCCTTCTAGCAGAGATTTTGATCACATCTTGGTTTCCCACACAAAACCTGTTGACTTGACCTAATGCACCCCCAAATGTCTTACACTATGACCCCCTTGCTAGTACAAATCTTGGCCGTTCCCGGTCACCCCGCCTTTGTGGAGCACTGGGGGGCACAAAAAATGCTGGAACCCCTGCTAGAACCCCCCTCTAGCGGGCTTCCAGCGACTTTTTAGGCCCCCTTCTAGCGTTGGAACCCCCGCTGGAACCCCCTTCCAGCGCCCCCTTCCAGCGCTGGAAGGGGGTTCCAGCAGGGGTTCCAGCGGGGGTTTCAGCGCCGGAACCCCCCCTTCCGGCACATACCCCAACTTCACAGCAACACGGATTGGGGGCAGAAACACATTCAATGTGGATTGACTTGTTCAGCACAACATCCTTGCCGATCAACGGTGTTGTCGTTTCAAAAATGCATGACCCTTGCGTGCCACATAGTGACGCAAGCCAATTTGCATGGTCTCCATGTTGAGGATATGGCGCAAGCCCCGTTTTGACACACGGGGCTTTTGTAGCGACCATCCACGCATGGAGTTTTTCACCTGTACCTTAAATCGGCGGTGCCGGTGTTCGGCCGGCACACTTGAAAACAAATATAACGTGCGATATTTGGCAAGGAAGTAGTGGGAATAGGCCACAGTCCAATGGACCCATGGTGTGGGCTTCCAACCCAACGCTTGCCAACATGTGCCAATGCTTTGGCACAAAGTTTTGGCAGACGCCACCTCAACATCTGTTAGGGGTTCCTCCTTACACCATAGCTTTTGAAGTGCACTAAAATCGCGCCAAAGAACAGCAACTAGAACATACATACATATACCGTTGCAAAAAATAGTTGGAAAGTGGGTTTGGAAGGCGGAGATAAGCCGTTGTTGAAGCCGTGGTCGGTCCCAAAAAGTCGAGCAGTGCTGATGTCAAACGTTCCCTCCTTTGCCTTTCGAGGGAGAAGCTCCTTGCGCTCCGCGGCAGGAATAGAGCGGGCTTCATGCAGCCATTCAGCCCGAATTTCATGAAATTCGCGAGCCATGGCACGCTGGCCAACTACACCAACCAGCCACCGTGCAATATCATCAGACAACCGTTTTTTGAAAGCGTTGGTCACTCGGCAAGCACCATGGACCACATCTCCTACCCGACGATCCGTCTTGATAGTGCGCAAGAATGAGCCCCAGCGAACATTCGCAAGGACATGATCCAATGGAACTAGAATAGTCACATCGTCACAACACCAACATTTCCCCCCGCCGTTGGTTACTGCCATTAACTTCCCATCCCCAGACAAGAACACCACAAACCGCCAGGACTCACCATCAATGAACACAGTGGTGTCCCTTTGCAAAGCAACCACTTGTTCATTGAGTTTGCCAATGTCATCGATAGCCAGCAGACACCCGGCATCGTCCGGCCCATCCATGCACCACCACATTGCCCAACGGGCAATGTGGCCAGCTGCTTTCACCCCCTCCCCCCAAACATGGACGAACCCGTCCGCTTTGGAAACACTAGTTTTCCACAAAGGGGTTGCATCGGGCACCACAACCACCCAGATGCACTTTTCAGTCCCATTATGTTTAAAATTCCCCTCCGCTATGGCAAGTTGAACTTGGTTTACCGCCACGTCCTTCAACTGCGTCACGGCTGCACTCCTCTGGTGCATGGAGCCTCCACTGACAGTCAATGTTTCCGCCGTGTAGCGGGTCAACCGTGTCCTCGTGTCGGGAAGGTCGCGTTGCGTGCAATGCCGCGGCAACCGTAGTGTTTGCCGGATTGAGAGGTTGGAGTCCAAGGCGTACTTCGACACCCGAATGGCGGCCCGGTATGCGTGGCTATCCTCCCCCTTAGCGTCAGCCTTGCTGCGCACGAACAACCCATCTACGGTTTCTTGGACTAGCGGGGTGTCCTCCACAAGAAGGCAACTAGAACTTTGGCGATGTGCCCACGCCGCTCATGTCGGGCACGGTCCTTTAGTTGGGAATAGGCCGTCAGCGGTGGCAATGAATGCAGAAATGCTGCTACAGCCTTGTCCATGGGGTCCACCTAAAGACGAGGAATGGGTGGTAGAACCCCCGCTGGAACCCCCTTCTAGCGCTGGAACCCCTGCTGGAACCCCCGCTGGAACCCCCTTCCAGCGCTGGAACCCCTGCTGGAAACCCCGCTGGAACCCCCTTCCAGCGCTGGAACCCCCCCTTTCCAGCGCTGGAACCCCTCCCATTCCAGCGCTGGAACCCCCCCTTCCAGCGCTGGAACCCCCTTCCAGCACCCCTTCCAGCAGTGAACCCCCCCCCAACCCCTCTTGCACCTATTGCGAACCATTCCGTCCCCTGGCACGCTTTGTACAAAGAAAGGCTTAGCACAGTATTTTCGGCAATCTTGCAATTTGTAGTTCGTAATTCGTAATTCGCAATGCGTAATTTGCAATTTGTTTCATGAAACAACCCCCATACCATGGGACGTTAGGAGCATGGACCTCCGCCCGCACTGCAGTGCCGGCACACATCGCGCAAGGCGAGTAGAAGTGCTTTGTAATTTGTCAAAAAAGTCTTTGCCACACAGAATGCAAACTGTGGCCTCGGCGTTAAATCAGTGGATCAAAACATAATAAGGGCAACACTGGCAGCGGCAGTCTGGAAGCGCGCATGCTGTACCAAGCGCATTTGCCCCCAGTGGCCAGACTGACAAACACCGGTACCTCCAAACAAAAATAGCCTCCCTACGTCTGCTTCTCCAAAATGGTGAGGTACTTGTAGGACCGCTCCTTCTCCTCCTCCCACTTCTCTCGCATGTGCTTCAGCTCACCCCCTACCTCTATCTTCTGCCTCTTGCTATCTCCAAGTGCGTCCTGGAGGTCCTGCCCTCGCTTCTCTGCGGCCTTTGCCTGACTCTTGGCTACGGCCAGTTCATTTTGAAGCTTCTGCATTTCACGGGTCGCCCGGGTTGAGGACTCTGTCTTCATGGCCTCGGGAACTGCCGCGGGCAGAATATCCCGCAATGTGGACTGCACATTTCCCTCCAACGTACGCATCACCCCATCAGAAATGCCACGAACCGTCTCCTCCATGGGGAAGGGGATTGGGTTGGGGGTCGCTGGTGGGGCTGTGACCTTCGCTGGTGGGGCTGTGACCCTTGCTGGTGCCTTGCCCTTTGCTGGTGTGGCCCTTGGTGTAGACTCCTGCTTGACAGCGGTCCTCCCCTTGGGGGAACCCTCAGACTTCACAATCTCAGTATCATCAGCCTCATCATCGACAACCATGGGGTCAGCCTTGTACCCCCGCCCTGTCAAAGGTTCAGCCACCCGCTCAGCCACCCAATCACCGACACGAGTCTGGACGTCGGCCGGAACCCGTGCACCATTGACACCGCCAAACCGCTTCAAAGAGTGCCAAACCTCCCACTCATTCGCCTCAGCATCCCACAATTGATAGGTGTATGACCTGTGTTTCGTTGCAGTGGCAGCAGCACACAAAAATAACTCGCGCCGTGATGGATGACGCAGGTCTGTGATGCGCAAAGGCAAATGCAAAATCAGCACATGTGGAGGCTGCGTTTTAACCCGCAAACTTAGGCACCGGTACCAATTATTCTACCCTTCAAAAACAAGCTCTCCGACCAATCCTCCGGACTCAAAGAGGCTGTTGGTGGCCACGTAATTGGCTGCGTATCCACTTGCCCACCGATCTCGCTGGACACCGCCTTGGGCTTCGCAACCACACCTGTTGATGAAACCGGAGCCTTGGCTGTCTCATCGGCCTCCTTAGGGGCACTGCCCTACGTATGAGTCACCGATGGCCAGATGTCCAGTGTGGCCTGAGGCACAAGGGGAGGATGGTCAATTGACTCGGGGGATGGAATGCACCGCTGGAACCCCTGTACCCAACTGCTAGAACCCCCTTCCAGCGCTGGAACCCCTGCTGGAACCCCCGCTGGAACCCCCTTCCAGCGCTGGAACCCCCCCTCTTTCAGCGCTGGAACCCCCCCTTCCAGCGCTGGAACCCCCCCCCTTCCAGCGGTGGAACCCCTCCCCTTCCAGCGCTAGAACCCCCCCTTCCAGCGCTGGAACCCCCCCCCTTCCAGCGCTGGAACCCCCCCTTCCCGCGCTGGAACCCCCTTCCAGAACCCTTTCGGCAGCGAACCTGGGACAAATTTCATTCTCGAAACGACACCACACAGGCAAACGTAGTAATAAACGACAGTAGTGGCCGGCTACCTGCTGGCAGGCGCACCAGTACTCGCCTGCCTCCTTGGGATTCTCCACCACTAGGCCTGCCTGCACTAGGATCATGGGGTCAACGACGTTTGGGGTCTCCACTGGTACTTGATCCCATCGCAGCACGCGGAGTTCATCGCCATCTGGGTCCCCACAATAGGCCGTACCGCCAATTCTTCCCGAGCGGATGAGCAGGATGGTGCCGGGGTTTGTTCTGAGCAGTGGGTAGCAGGCACTAGGTTGTGGAAGGCGCTCCTCCTCGTGGGTGTGTGGACCAAAAGGGCAATTCTCCGGGAGGCATGGTGTTGCTTCTACGTCAACGGGCTGTTGCGAGGTGATGGGCTCCGGAGGCTGTGGTAGGTGTTGTGTCAAGAGGACAGTGTTTCCGAGCGGCATGAGCCAAGTGGCGGCGAAGCTGCACACAGAAACGTCTCCAATAGATGCTGCAGAGCCTGCAGAGCCTTGTGATAGTCCACGAAGGGGTGAATCCGGAGGAGGTGCTTCAAAGAGTTCGGGCGTGGGGGCAGTAAGTGTGGCGTCGCAAACTGAACAAGTACCGCTTGCATGGTTGGGGCACAGTGGGACCTTCTGACACATGAAGCATACGGACGAGGGCTGTGCGACCTTCTTGCCGCAACCAGAATGCCCACATTTCACCGAGTCTTGCACCTCCGATTCGGCATAGGCCCACGGTGGGGGGGAAATGGGGACGGTGTTGTGCACGTTGTAATTTGCCAGCGCAATGAAGGCAATTATGCGACGAGTGCCTGCAGGCAGCCCAACGGGAACAGCTCCTCCAGCGTGGATCAACTCCGACGTGAAGACGGTCATATCCCCAACCTCCATATTCATCGGGCACTCAAACCAGGGCTTAGGCACCCCCTCATGGGACAATGGCACGTATCTACCACAAGAGGCGTCGGCCGGGATGTCCACATTGCAGGGCACAAATACTGAAAGGTCTCGGCCCTTAATTTTTCTGTGTAAAGGGGCGATCGCGGTGCCAGTGTTGCCGCTTGTTGTTTGTTGCCCGAACATAGCCGGCCCGAACAACCACAACATCCTCCAAGTGCTTCACCTCTTGAATCTCCCGCTGCACCTCCTTGGCAAGGGCCTCCAAAGCAGGCAGGTTGTTCCCCTCTCCATCTGGTAGTGGCAATCCGGGACGACTGTAGCAGGAACTTCTACTGGGGCTGTCTTGTGCACGGCCTGGAGCCGGCGCATTGTCGTTGAAAATTGATCCCCACTTCTGGCCCGGAATGGTGAGGTGTGTCCTTGGCGGCACTGTGGACCGGGGAGTCGACGAAAATACCACAGTAGCGGCAAAGCCCAAAGTCCGAGATGGCATTGGGGTTCTCGTTCGTGGCGGTACCAGTTGCAGGGCCAGGAACAACCTTCTCGTTACTGCCAATCAATGGAAGGCGGTGACACATAGGAAAGGGTAGGAAGGGCTCCGCATCGGTAGTGGACATCATGGTGGGAGTGGTAAGGCCAAAGCGGTCGTCAGGTTTCCATTGCAATTGCTTGGACGTGGGCAAAGAGTAGATTGGGATCTGCCTGTGTGCGTCTTTGAGGGAGAGGAAGCGGAGCGTGTGGGTGGTCGGTTGGGGGAGTAAATAATTGTCCTTGCCCAGCTTCTTGCTCGTGGGGTGCCGCCTAGCAAAGAGGACGTCACCGGACTGGTCGTCCCCCACATGGAGCTTCACAGTGCCGTTCGAGTCGGTGGGGAGCCTGCAGGTGATGCTGAGGTCCAAATCCTCTTTGTCCTTGGGGGAAAGGGTGAACTGGAAGATGGGGACGTGGGGGTTCTTGCCCATGACCTCGGCGATGTAATCGCTCACCACGCGCGGCTGCCGGTCATGCATGATGGACCCCTTGACGTGAACACGACCAACGGTGGTGGTGGGCTTGAAAATAACGGCGGCACCTGTGGTTGCGGCTGTGAGGGATTCTAGTTCACAACCAACAGGGGCTGCATATCCACGCGTCCCCAGGAAGCCCTTGGCCTTGTCAAGCCATGATGCAAGGACCGGAAAGTCTGACCACTTCATGATGAAGCTATGCTGACACAACAATGTGAGAAATGTGGTGCACGCATGAGGGCAGTGGATGTACTGCGCCTAGGCGATGTAGTGTGCCTAGAATCGGTGCTGGAACCCCCGCTGGAACCCCCGCTGGAACCCCATCCAGCGCTGGAACCCCCCCCCTTCCAGCGCTGGAACCCCCCTTCCAGCGCTGGAACCCCCCCCTTCTAGCGCTGGAACCCCCCTTTCAGCGGAGTGCTGGAAGGGGTTCCAGCGGGGCTTCCAGCGGTTTTGAACCTACCTTAAATTAAGCACCCGGGCAACGGCACACCTTGTTTCCACCACAAACGAACACCATACACAACATATTTGCACCCCCGAGTGAATGTGTAATGGTAACCTCCACCCACCATGTGTGTCAAAATGGGGGGGGGTTCCAGCGGAGCGCTTCGAGCGGCGCACCCCATGGTGAATTGAAAGTCGGATGTTTGATCCGCATTAGCTGGTGACCTCGACCTAGTACTGGGCACAGACATTTGTGTGCTTCCACTTTCATTTGAGTCATCGGATGTAGTTGTTGTGCAATGCGACGTGCTGGAACAAGTATCATCTTGATCATTACAAGTGTCATCGGATTCATCAGACAAGTGGTCAGCCGTTCTCATTGCGCAGTCATGCATTGACTCATCATTCGCACCTCTGCTTTCTTGACCAGTGCAATTGTCACTCAACATGTTGGACATGTGCTCGGTTGCACTGAATGTGCAATCATGTACCGATTCAGAATCCTTGTTGGACATTTGGTCAAGTGCACTCAATGTCTTTCTATGTATGCCCTTTTCGTATAGATTGGTTTGGATACCTTTGTCACTTGGATGGGCATTGTTCAAATCTTGAATTGTGGTTTTGAACATATACATGTATGGTGTGAAGTGGTCATTGTTGAGAAGCCATTGATTGGGCGTCTCAACAAGTGTGACACCTTCATCGTCAGAGGCGTACCACAAACCGTTCCGTTGAGTCAAGCACACATAATGACCCGACAAGGTAGAGCTTCCGCGGTGTAAGATGATACTCATCAACTGCAAATGCAGCACCTTATTTGGTGAGCGTACGAAACAATCTGCAATAGTAAAATGTGATGGGCACCCATAAAAACATTGTAGCTTTGAAGGTTGTTGAGTAGCTGCATTGAAAGTGAACAAGGACAAATGTATCATGATATATTGCGATGCCGTTGTCAATTGCTTTCGACGTTTCAAGTAAGCCATCCCCGAACAAGCCGTACAATTTCCAACATTACTTTCTGTGGCAAATAAACTTTGCAGAGCACCTTGTAAACCTTGTGTATTACTTACACCGACCGTCCAAGAAGAAATGTCCATGCATACTTGTAAATTGCCATATTGACAATTTGAGCATGAAATGGAATGTAAAACTTGATAGCCTAATTTAGACATGGCTTGTGGTACAAAGGGGAATGCGAGAGTCGACGCCTCTACTTCGGTGCGAACGTCTGCACTTTGCAATGGCAATACAAGTTGCCAAATCCATGCTAATAGCAAGCCCAGAAATTCATGCACATCTTGTTGCCGGTTGTGTTGTGGATGGAAATGAACTAAGTACTCCGCAGCATGGGCAACATGAATTCCCAATTGTTGGTGACAATCATCACTATTCCCGAATGTGTATGGCGATTTGGGTGGCAGTTCTCCATTGCCACATTCCATCAAAGCAATCAAAAGATGTTCCACTGCAAGACGGATTGGAGAGTCGGTCTTATTGGATTCCAAGTCATTGCTGTCAATCAACAAAAAGTGGGATTGTGCCAAGGAATTGGAGACTGGATGCAGCAAAGCAGCTGTTGTTCATCCAACGTAGCCCATAATGCGTTGTCATTCTTTATGGAGTGGATGGTAGTTGGTCAATCGAAGATCAAGGCAAAGTTGATAGAAAAGTGCAAGAGCGCCCTAAGACAAAGATCCTGAAAGAACAAAAGACACAATGCATGATAAACATTCTTGAGCAATACATGATCAGTGAAGGGCGGGGGAAGACACGTTTAAGGTAAACATCATGCAACCTTCTTTGGAATGTCTTTGGGATTATTTGGGTCTACCTATTGGGTGCAGTAGTGGTCACATACGGCAAGCACACAAACTCATCAAACAGCAAAGGTGAATGAAGTTCAAAGTTACGTGCAGCATGTCCTCTTGGTAGAGGTGTTATAGCTCTTATAACTTATGTAAATGCCATAGGCCCTGTTGGTGCTATAGGTGCTACAGGTGTTATAGGCCCGGTACTTGTGATAGGTTGTGTATGTCCTATATGCCCTACATCTCCCATAGGTTTAATTGGTCCCGTAGGTTTTTAGGTGCTACATGTCATATAGGTGGGTGGGTCTCATTGGTGCCATAGGTTGCTTTGGTCATATGAGTGCCAGGCATTTCATGGGTGCTATAGAGCCTATGCGTGATATGGGTCTTATAGGTACAATAGGAAATATAAACCCTACATGCGCAATACACATGGGGTCATAGGTGAAGGGCCTCGTCCTCACAGTTGGGTATCCGGCCTACGAGGTTAACCTTCATAATTTGCACCGGTCCCTAATAAGAACACTTTGATGGTGTAGTTAACAAGCTAAAAAAAGCCTCATGGCAAGTAACCTAGGGAAATGTGCATATCCATAATATGCCAAACAAAAAGTGTTCTTATTAGGGATGACAGAGGGTTAGCTCAAATGGTGGTGGAGCTTTGCAATGTGGATCTCAGGACATTGCCATATAACACCCAATGGGGATGAAAGCTGCTTCACACAATGGAGATCCAAGCTGGTTCACACAACGGAGATCCAAGCTGGTTCACACAACGGAGATCCAAGCTGGTTCACACAATGGAGATCCAAGCTGGTTCACACAACGGAGATCCAAGCTGGTTCACACAACGGAGATCCAAGCTGGTTCACACAGTGGAGATCCAAGCCGGTTCACACAACGGAGATCTAAGCTGGTTCACACAACGGAGATCCAAGCCGGTTCACACAACGGAGATCCAAGCTGGTTCACACAATGGAGATCCAAGCTGGTTCACACAATGGAGATCCAAGCTGGTTCACACAACGGAGATCCAAGCTGGTTCACACAACGGAGATCCAAGCTGGTTCACACAACGGAGATCCAAGCTGGTTTCCACAACGGAGATCTAAGCTGGTTCACACAGCGGAGATCCAAGCCGGTTCACACAACGGAGATCCAAGCTGGTTCACACAACGGATATCCAAGCCGGTTCACACAACGGAGATCCAAGGCGGTTCACACAATGGAGATCCAAGCCGGTTCACACAATGGAGATCCAAGGCGGTTCACACAACGGAGATCCAAGCCGGTTCACACAAGGGAGATCCAAGGCGGTTCACACAATGGAGATCCAAGCTGGTTCACACAACGGAGATCCAAGCTGGTTCACACAACGGAGATCCAAGCTGGTTCACACAGTGGAGATCCAAGCTGGTTTCCACAACGGAGATCTAAGCTGGTTCACACAACGGAGATCCAAGCCGGTTCACACAACGGAGATCCAAGCTGGTTCACACAACGGATATCCAAGCCGGTTCACACAACGGAGATCCAAGGCGGTTCACACAATGGAGATCCAAGCCGGTTCACACAATGGAGATCCAAGGCGGTTCAAACAACGGAGATCCAAGCCGGTTCACACAAGGGAGATCCAAGGCGGTTCACACAACGGAGATCCAAGCCGGTTCACACAATGGAGATCCAAGCCGGTTCCCACAATGGAGATCCAAGCTGGTTCACACAATGCAGATCTAAGCTGGTTCACGCAACAGATATCCGAGTCGTTTCACGAAATGGAGATCCAAGCCGGTTCAGACAATGGAGATCCAAGCCGGTTCACACAATGGAGATCCAAGCCGGTTCACACAATGGAGATCCAAGCCGGTTCACACAATGGAGATCCAAGCCGGTTCACACAACGGAGATCCAAGCCGGTTCACGCAACAAAGATCCAAGCCGGTTCACACAACGGAGATCCAAGCCGGTTCACACAACGGAGATCCAAGCCGGTTCCCACAACGGAGATCCAAGCCGGTTCACACAACGGAGATCCAAGCCAATTCACACAATGGAGAACCAAGCCGGTTCACACAAGGGAGATCCAAGTTGGTTCACACAATGGAGATCCAAGCCGGTTCACACAATGGAGATCCAAGGCGGTTCACACAACGGAGATCCAAGCCGATGCACACAATGGAGATCCAAGCCGGCTCACACAACGGAGATCCAAGCCGGTTCACACAATGGAGATCCAAGCCGGTTCCCACAATGGAGATCCAAGCCGGTTCACACAATGGAGATCCAAGCTGGTTCACACAATGGAGATCCAAGCCGGTTCACACAATGGAGATCCAATGCGGTTCACACAACGGAGATCCAAGCCGATTCACACAATGGAGATCCAAGCCGGTTCACACAACGGAGATCCAAGCCGGTTCACACAATGGAGATCCAAGCCGGTTCCCGCAATGGAGATCCAAGCCGGTTCACACAATGGAGATCCAAGCCGGTTCACACAATGGAGATCCAAGCTGGTTCACACAATGGAGATCCAAGCTGGTTCACACAATGGAGATCCAAGGCGGTTCACACAACGGAGATCCAAGCCGATGCACACAATGGAGAACCAAGCCGGTTCACACAAGGGATATCCAAGTTGGTTCACACATTGAAGATCCAAGCCGGTTCACACAATGGAGATCCAAGGCGGTTCACACAACGGAGAACCAAGCCGATGCACACAATGGAGATCCAAGCCGGTTCACACAACGGAGATGCAAGCCGGTTCACACAATGGAGATCCAAGCCGGTTCCCACAATGGAGATCCAAGCCGGTTCACACAACGGAGATCCAAGCCGGTTCACACAATGGAGATCCAAGCCGGTTCACACAAGGGATATCCAAGCCGGTTCACACAATGGAGATCCAAGGCGGTTCACACAACGGAGAACCAAGCCGATGCACACAATGGAGATCCAAGCCGGTTCACACAATGATGATCCAAGCTGGTTGACACAATGGAGATCCAAGGCGGTTCACACAACGGAGATCCAAGCCGATGCACACAATGGAGAACCAAGCCGGTTCACACAAGGGATATCCAAGTTGGTTCACACAATGGAGATCCAAGCCGGTTCACACAATGGAGATCCAAGGCGGTCCACACAACGGAGAACCAAGCCGATGCACACAATGGAGATCCAAGCCGGTTCACACAACGGAGATCCAAGCCGGTTCACACAATGGAGATCCAAGCCGGTTCACACAACGGAGATCCAAGCCGGTTCACACAATGGAGATCCAAGCTGGTTCACACAATGGAGATCCAAGCTGGTTCACACAATGGAGATCCAAGGCGGTTCACACAACGGAGATCCAAGCCGATGCACACAATGGAGAACCAAGCCGGTTCACACAAGGGATATCCAAGTTGGTTCACACAATGGAGATCGGAGCCGGTTCACACAATGGAGATCCAAGGCGGTTCACACATCGGAGAACCAAGCCGATGCACACAATGGAGATCCAAGCCGGTTCACACAATGGAGATCCAAGCCGGTTCCCATAATGGAGATCCAAGCCGGTTCACACAACGGAGATCCAAGCCGGTTCACACAATGGAGATCCAAGCCGGTTCCCGCAATGGAGATCCAAGCCGGTTCACACAATGGGGATCCAAGCTGGTTCACACAACGGAGATCCAAGCCGTTTCACAAAATGGGGATCCAAGCCGGTTCACACAATGGAGATCCAAGCCGGTTCCCACAATGTAGATCCAAGCCGGTTCACATAATGGAGATCCAAGCTGGTTCACACAACGGAGATCCAAGCCGTTTCACAAAATGGAGATCCAAGCCGGTTCACACAATGGAGATCCAAGCCGGTTCACACAATGGAGATCCAAGCCGGTTCACACAATGGAGACCCAAGCTGGTTCACACAATGGAGATCCAAGCTGGTTCACACAACGGAGATCCGAGCCGGTTCACGCAACGGAGATCCAAGCCGGTTCACACTAAAGAAGATCCCTACCAGGACCGGCCCCCGCTGTGCCCCTTCCGCCTGTAACCCCTGCCGATTTGCTCCTGATCAACGATTGCATTGCTCAAAATCCAAGGTTCAAAATCCAAAAATATAGGAAATAAGATCCTCCTTCAACCCTGAATGGCAACCAGATCCCACAAATACAGCAATAACCCAATTCACAATCCAAATCAGGCTGCGGGCTTTCGTTCAGCACACCGGTCGTCCCACGGTGGCGGGCATGTACAAGAATTGCACCAAAGAGGAAAGCCCTGAAATTGGCATATGAACACATATGAAGCAAAGTTGGGGAAAGAGGTAAACCTACACATTCACAGCCATAAATCCCTCATTCCCTGGACTCAAGACCTTCCCTTGACTCACCAACACATTGCCCTGAACCAGGTCAAATGAGATGGCCGAATGCCATGTGTCACAAGTCACTACACAAACCCCAAAAATGTGTTCACTCCCAAGCTTCTAAATCCTAGCCCAAAAGGGGAGGTGGCGTGTCATGGCCTAGAGTGGCACTCGAGACCATGCCCTACCCTGACATAACCTTGGTTGGACTTGGGGTCGAATGGGCTTGGAGAACTGCCCCATGAAGATGACCTCAAAACATGGCAAAATCAGGCAAATCACACCATAATGCCCAAAATTCAATTATATACTCAAAAATACATATGGCAAATATTCAAATGCTCCATGCATGTGTCAAACCGAAAAGTAATATACAAGGGTGATTTAGACCAAATGTGTATGCCCAAGAATATCCCATCATTGGCTCCGAAATCTCTCCGGTTATGTACATGGCATGCTTCACAAGTCAGCTCATGAATTTGAAACCTAATTTTGTGAGGCCTCGTGTGCCACGCCAAAGTGACCATGTGATCCGGCATATGGTGAGGTACAACACCGAAGCATATGCCAACATATAAGCAACATACCATAGTTCACGGATCTCTAGGCACTTTACTGTTAGCCGACCAGTTGAGCACATAAAACACAAAAATGAGCAAAAATTGAGGTCAAAAACATGAAAATATGACCGAATACAAAGTTGTCATGATAGTATATCTCTATGCTCACCCATGATATCCGCGCATGGTTCAATATAAAAATGATTGAAACCATTTGCGAACAACTCCCCCACTTGGATCCCCAATCGGGCGCATGGAGATACCTTCGCCACTCGTATCTACATGCCCCATGAAAATGGGAGTGCACTCATGGATATCTTTGCCAAACATACCATGAGCAATACATACACGGTAGACTTAGTCTAGCGCTTTGAATTCCACAATTGGGACATGGGCAAAGCCCTTGTCACGTGTGGCTCCCCATCTCTTCGGCCACACGAAGATATATAACAGGGGCGTGAGCATATCGAAGCACATACCATGCATATAACACATACCCTCAAAAGTGGCTCCCACCATGGTATGCCATGCCCCTCCATGGACATAACTTCACGTTAAAAATACGTGGGAACCCAAGGAAAGTATCTATGCAACCCCAACACTCATGCGGTACACTCGAAAGTCGCAAGAAAATATTCGGTTGCACGGTCCAAGAGTTATATATCACTTTCTACCCTCTTGACCATTATCCCTTGCTACACCGGGCATGTGTACACACCAAAGGCGTTTGATGCTTCCTAAATTAAGTTAAGACTAAGGCGCTTGCAACCCAACCTTCCTTATTCTCTTTCCTCACACTCGCGCGTAGATATGGCCCTTCCAAGTGGTCCCACGATTCACTTTTGTTTCCCTTATATCTCCAAGTCAAATGGGTGGCAAGTATAAGGGAAACCTGATTCGGGCATAGGGAAAAGAGTATGACCACTCGAAGAAGACCAAATCAGGTGCGGCGATGTCGAAGTTGAAAATCCGATTTCGACATCGCGAAAAATTCAGAATAAAATTTCGAGTGCATATTTAGAAAATTGCGGAAGCAACGAACCCTTTACTGATGAAATCTGACCCTTCATCGCGGTTTCCGCCAAAATATCTGGAAATAACAGTTAACCAATCGGTTAACGCAAATCGCGAGCCAACCGACAGTCGCCGATACATTGACCATCAGAACGAAAGGCTGAAAAATTACGGAAACATTATGATAATAAAACCCTGTTGATTCCTGATATTCTGATATATAAATCTCCGCTGGCGGCGCCTCGGTACTGAATATGGCCGCTCGTAGCCGGAATGGCCAAACTTATCACACTATCACATCGGGTTAGTTCAGGTGGACGGGAGAGTATGATATCAGCCAATGGCGGCTTGCTGGCACCTAGATACACACGCCAAGTGACAACTAGATGGCCACGGGGGTCCGAACCGGCTTCACCCCCCTTCTCAGAGCGTTGTTACCGCTCGGAAGCCATTAAAGAGAGGACGGGAGGACCCCAATGGGCTCCGACCCCCACCCCCATGTCCCAAGGACACATGGAGGCCCCACACACGTCGTAGGCGTCCCCCACGCCCCAAGGGAGGGGTGAGGACACTGAAAATCGGTGACCTACGCCATATCCGGTCTCCTCTTGATCTACAACATGGACCAAGGGGATCAAATATATAAAAACGTCGTCGGTCGACCTAAATAAGTATACCACAATGAAATATATACGTGGAGATCGAGTGAAGGGGGTATATGGCCAATCAAGGCCGAAAAACCCCTGGATGAATGCCCTCACCCGTCTCCCCAAGCACAGAAAGAAACAAAATGCCAAGGGGGGATCCATTACGGTGCTACAGCAGCAACCAAATGGACCAACACGTCCTTGACATCCAAAGAAATATTCTTTTTCTTCAGGTAGTCCATCCAGACCGTGGTATACCTCGGCACGAAACTGCTCGGAGGTTCCCACGAATCCCTGGATGCGGCAAATCCCTTCCAACGGACTTTATAAAGCCTCCCCCCAGGCGTCCCCGGGTCCGGCTTGTCCGCCAGGATCTTCTCAGCGGTGAAGTCGTCGTCCTCACCCTCGTCGTCCGAGTCCACATCGCCGGCCGTGAACTCGAAGGTGACGGGACGTCCGCTGGGGTCTGGTGCTCGGGGACGAAGCTGGGTATGGTCGCGGTCCAGGATCTTGTTATCCCCCACACGAACCGCATACACATCCTGCCCGACCTTCCGCACGATTACCCCCGGCACATACCAAGACGCCTGCCGATGCCTGGACAGGACATCCTTGTGGTGCCGCTCCACCCACACGGTGTCCTGGAGAGCATACTTCTGGACCTTTCCCTGTTTGAAGTACTTGGCCCTCTTGTCATGCTCGTCCTGAAGTGCCTTGCACACCTTGGCCGCCGTGTCGTCCGCCTCAGCCATCATAGCGTTCGCATCCCGGGCCACTTTGCCATGGTTCAACCACGGGAGAGTGCGTGACACTCGATCCCGTAGGAACAGGATGCGATGGGGCGACAGTCCAGTGGGTCCCGGAAGGTCGTGATACGCTTGGAGCACTCTCCACAGCGAGTTATACCAGTTCCGGCCCGGTTCGTCAATGTGCAGCTGGCGGAACTTCTCGAACATCTGCCGCCCGGCCACCTCAGCACGGCCATTCGACCGGCTGTGGTACGCCACGGTCTTGGCGTGCCGAATCCCCATGTGCTTGCACATCGTCTTGAACCACGTCCCCACGAATTGACTGCCCCGATCGCTGCAGATGACAGCTGGGACATCAAAAATCGTCAGCCAATGCCTGATCATGGCATTGGCGACGGTCTTGGCCTGCAGCCCCACTCCATGCTTGTCCTTCTTGTCCTTCTTCTTGGACTTCTTGCCAGGGACCGCCACGATATACCCACTGTGCCTATCCACCGCCAGGATGACACAGTCGTAGATCTCTCCTTCCACGGTGACCTCAGGCATGGCGAATACATCCATGGCCACGGACCGCATAGGGGCCTCCGGTATAGCCGTATACACCGGGTTGCCCGCTGTGGAGTGGTTGGGGCTCTTCGTGGCCCGACACACGGCACAGTCGCTGCAGTACCTATCCAGGATGGCGTAGTACCCCGAAGGGAACTTGAAACGCCACTCCAGGTCCTGCTGCATCTTGTCTCGGCCAGGGTGCATGAGCTGGGCGTTGTGCCAATGGTCAATGAGCTCCTCCACTCGGTTCCCGGGCACCAGCAGCTTGTCCTTGAGGAACAACTTGTCCCCATCCTCGGTCAAGCCCTCAGGCCACTCGTCATCCGACGGGGCACTCACGGCATTCCAGTACTTGCTCGGGTGCTCGGATGCCGCGTAGTCATCCGAGCAGTCCTCTGTGAGCACGGACCTGACTAGCTCTACAGGGGCCACCATCCATTGCTCGAGGGTTTCCTCTCGAATAGCTTTGACGCGGGCACCCCGGAACTTGGCCAGGTCCGTACGGTTCGCCATCACCACAAAGCACTTGACCCCCTCTTGCTCCATGGCCTTCTCCATCTCGATGATGCGCTTGGCTTCCTCGGTTTCCTCGGCGTCCCCATGGCTGGATATGTCCATCCAAGCCTTGCCCGCGGGGTAGGCCCATCGACTGAGGCAATCTGCCACAGTGTTGTCCTTCCCCGGGACGTATACGACGCTGAGGTCGAACTTGGCGAACGTCTCATGCCATCGGGCCCTCCTTGCCGCCGGTCCCGAGGGGGTGTCGACGTGCTCCTTGTGCCAGCTCTGCAAGGACTGATGGTCCGTGCAAACCACCACCGGTTGCAATCCGATGTGGCCAGACCACTTCCTGAGCGCACAAACAATGGCGTACGTCTCCTTCTCCCTCGCGGTCCAGGTGCGGCGTTGGCCCTCGGCGAGGATCCGACTCCAAAACGCCACGGGTACGTGTGATCCGTCGTCCCGGATCTGCTCGAGGACTGCCCCTACAGCATAGTCCGAGGCGTCCGTCCGTAGCACGAATCCCTTGTCCGGGTCCACCAAGAATAGTCCCAGCTGCCCCAGGAGTCGCTCCTTCAGGCGGCTGAACGCATCCTCGGCCTCAGGGGTCCAGGCAAGCTTCTTCTTGCTCCCCTTCCGGCCATCGAACTTGCCCACTTGCAGCATCTTGTGCAGCGGCCCCGACAGTTCTGCATACATCCGGACATAGCCCGAATAGTAGTTGCAGAACCCCATGAAGGACCGGAGTTCGCTGATGGTCTGGGGCTTCTCCCAGTGGTGCAGGGACGCCAGCTTCCCAGGCATGGGACGGCGTTGCCCGTGACCAACCACGTGACCCGCGAACTCCACTTCCTTCACGAAGAGTGAGGCTTTGGTGGGCTTGCACACCATGTTGTGCTTGTCCAACTCGCTGAGCACTCGGCGCAGATCCTTTTCATGCGCGTCGATGAGCTCGTCCTCCGTCATGTTCTCCGTGCCGGACCCGATGATGATGTCATCTACGAAGGGATCGGCACAGTCCCGGACAGGACCGAGTAGGTCCTCCATCATGCGCTGGAAAGCGGCGTTGCCATTCTTGGCGCCCATAGGCACCACTTTCCACTGCATGGGCCCCAGCGGCGTCGACATCGCTGTGCAGGGCCTGGAGTCCGGGTGTAGCGGCATCTGGTGATAACCGTGTTTCAGGTCCAACACCGTGAAGATCCGCTTTTTCTGTTGTTTTTGGAGGATGGAGTCGATCAGGGGAAGCGAGTACGAGTCGTGCTCGGTTTGCTCGTTCAAACCCCTGTAATCCACCACCAACCTCCACTCGCCCTTCTCCTTCTTGGGCACGATGAAGGCTGGGCTGGCCCACTCACTGTCGGAGGGTTCGATCCATCCCCTCTCAATGAACTCGGCCAACAACTTCTTCATGGCCTCGGCCCGACCGCCCTGAAGTTGGTACTCCCGATGACGATAGATCTTGGGGTTCGGCTTCAGCTTGATCTTCGCTGTACCAAACCTCCCACGATCTGGAGGGTTCTTGTTGGCGACGCCACTGAATAGCCGCGGATAGGCATTGATCAGCCTCTCCTTCAGCTCGGCGACCTTCGGGTTCTCCTGGGCCTCCTCAGCCGCTTGCTTCGGTATCGATGAAACCGACCGCACTGCGGTATAGGCCCCTTCTGGGTCCGAGTCCGACTTCTCCTCGTCCGATATGCCGTCTTCATCGTTGTGGGGCGCGCTTCCCACCGATAATCTTCGAAAATTTGCGGCCTCGGGCTGGTGCTCGTCGCTACCGGTTCCCACTCTTGGAAAACCCCACGTTGGTGGGTCCGACCCAACCGGACCATCGTATTGGTCCGCGATGTGATCCATGACCCTCGCCACGAACTCATCCTTCTCGTACTTGCCGGTGACCAACATCTTGTCATCCCACCAATGCGGAGATGTGACCATGGCCCGCCTCTTCTTGGCTGCCACACGGTCGTGCATCCCCATCCGCATGTAGTTGACGACGTCGTCGATCTCGGCGTGGGACAGGACGTCAATGCCATCAATTGGCTGATCCGTCCCCTCCTTGGGCTCAAACATGACCTTCATGGGCACCGCCTCCACCCTACGGATGAATGCTTCATCACCCGTGGGCTGGGCTTGCGCCCCATCCACCAGGAAAGCCTTGGTACCCCACGCTTGACCCGGGGAGGGCATTGATACACCCTTGGCGTCGATGAACAACTCCTCCTCTGGCCCGAATGACATCTCGTTCAGGGTGATGGAGTCCAGCGTCGACTTGAGACCTTCCAGCGGACATGGGTTGGATCCTATGCCGGTTATGACCAGGATCCCCTTCGCCCTATCCGCGACGATCTTCTCCACCGTACGTCTGGTGTTATCCAGGGAGCCATGCCAATACATGGGCCCCCACTCCTTCAAACCCCAATGCCTGTGCCAGGCTGAGTCTCCTCGATGCCAATGCCTCCTACACTTCCGCAGAAGTGGGGCATCCCGGGAAGCGAAGACGTCCGTCTTGGGCGCTTCAGCTCCCATGGTCTGAATCATCCTGGCGTACACTTGCGGCGCCATTCCATACTCCGTGAGCTGAACTCCACGGTCTCCTCTGGACTTGGCGGCCACAGCTTGCACCGCTTGGACGATCCTATCCTCTTCCTCAGCATTCCATTGGGATGATCCGCATGCATAGTCCGTGGACAGCCATGTTAGGCATTCATCATCCTCCCGGACCAGCGTTGCACGATGGGGAAAGGCTCCAATGGCATTTGCCACCATGAAGTCATACCCCATGATCATATCCCAATCGGTAATGTCGGCCACATAGAAGTTCCCGGAAAGAGTGCTTCTCTTTGCCTGATCAGGGCGGTTCAAGCGCTCATGCTCCCAGAATTCCATACTGATGGTAGCCTCATGGGTGCCGCCACCCATAATCTCTCCGTTGGCGACCTTCAGGTGGACCGGTCTCCGGCTGGGCTGCAGGAGTTCCTCCTTGAACAACCCTCTCCGGACCAGGCTCACCTGGGCACCCGTATCCACTAACACATCCACCACCTTCTCCTCTCGTCCGCACCGTACTCGCACTTTCAAGTGCAACTGCCGCTCGTCGCCATGAGGTGTATGGACGACTCTCACGGCATGCAACTCTAGCACATCCGGGTGCATCAGGACTTCAAGGGTATGGTCACGGATGGTGTAGATTTTGGGTTGGTCCTGCCCGTCCACGGGGCTCTCCGTGGTCGCTCCTTCCTTCTTGCCATGTCCCATACCCACATGTACTTCCCTTGGCAGGGCGCTCCAGGGGTTGGGAGTGGCGAAACTCAGTGGTTTTGGCTCTTCTGGAGCCTTCTTCGGCACCCGATGTGCCTTCGCTTTCTCTGGGATTCCACTGATTTTCGGAGGAGAGACCTCCGAGGTCCCACTCTCGTGGGGGCTCCTCTAGACTTGGCTTCCCGCAGCCCCTTCCGGCTGCTATCCGCCAGGACTTTGTCCTCCACGTTGCTGGGCTTTGAGTGCCTCCAACGTCCTCAACATGTCCTCAGCAACTTCCTCGATCGACCTCACTCGTCGGTCTTGACCAGGTCCACCACCATAGCCTCTTCCTCCGCCTTTTCCTTGGCCTTTTCCCCCGTCTCCGCCCTTCGCCTTCCAATCGGAAACCCGCTGCTCCTTGGGCTTCTTCTCGGGGTGGGCGGCGAAGTAGGCCCTCTTGTGCGCCTCATACACCTTGCACTGACGATGGTCGTGTGCATGGTTGTTTCCCTTGCCATAACTGACCCAGCACCGGTCGTGCTGAGACCTGTACTCTCGGAACGAGAGCGGTTGGTTCCCAATCCTCCTTGGCTCTTTGCCCCTTGGTCCCACCCGGCTCCATCTGGACCGATCCTGCCCATTGTTCTTCACGTTGTGCGCCACAAATGCGAAGAAATGGGCCTCCTCGTGATCCTCCCGGGACCAGTGGTCTTGGCCACTTCCACTAACATCCTCCGCGGAGTTGGCCGTGTCCTCCTGGATCTCCCGATGATGGCGGTCTTCTTGGTGGCCTCGTTGTCCATGACCATGTCGATCCTGCACGTGGGCCTCGTTCTTCGCATTGAGCTTCAACTCCACCGTGATGTACTTCACGATCTCGTCCAGGCTCATGCGGGCGAAGATGACCTGCATCCTCAGCGGCTCCCCGCGCCTCCACTCCACGTTGTTGAGGCGCAGCAACCTTTGCCCCATGGAGTCTCCAAACACCTCCACATACACGGCGTTCTTCAGTCCCAACATCCGGTTGGGCTCGCCGAGGTTCCTCCTGAAGAACTCCATGATACCCGCATGGGTATCCTCCGCCGCCATGATCCTCACCGCCACCCGCTTCTTGGCGCGCTTCTTCTCCTCGTCCTCCACTCGTCTCTTCCAGTGGCCGGGGGGGACGTCCTTCAGGAGGTGACGGATCTCGCTGGCTTCGTTCCAGTCCTCCACCAGCTTGAGGCATCTGCGGTACTTCCGCAGATACCGGTTCCACTCCCGGACCCGCAACTCACCGCGGTCCAGCGGCAGCGGGATGGACCACAAGTCCTCCAGCCTCTGATTCGGAGCGTCCACCCGCTCCTCATCCTCCAACCACTGGAGGCAGGCCTGCTCCGTACGGATCAATCCTTCCCTGATCTGATCCCGCAGCTCCTCCTTCAGGTCCTGCGCCAGCCGGTGTGGGAATGTCCGGCATACCCACTTGTCCCGCGGCGCTCCCCGCATCTCGCCGACGACCTCCACGGCGAAATCCTCCCAATCTAGGATGAAGTCATCCAGGTTGGAGGGGTTGCCATCGTAGTAGGGGATTTTGATTCCCCTGGGGTCGTCAATCCTGATGGCGTCTCCGACGTCCCCAGCCACCACTCCACCGAGACGGATACCACCTGTGGCCGGGGGGGGTGAGTACACTCCCCGTACATCCCTCTCCTCCATGGAGTGCGGTACAGTTGGGCCTGAACCCATGGGGTTTGGAATGCGGGAAGGACTTGCTCCATCGGCCTTCCATATCCCCGTATTGGGGTCCTTCGCCCAAAGGTTTCCGCCTGGATGACCTCGACCATGTCCGTCGGCGCTTCCCATGGTTCGCCCCTGCATGGTCTGGCTCTGGATCTCCTCTTCCGCATAAACTACCATATTCGTCGTGATCGGTACATTCTGGGCGGCATGGGACATCTGTACCGTCAAGCTCCTCGGGTCCGTGGTTACGTGCCCTTCCCACATGGACCCAGCCGGTGCCGTGTGTTCCCCGAGCATTGTGGATTCGCTGAACATGGGAACATACGGCAGCGCACCCGGGTCAACACGCGGAGGCGCGTAGGGTGCCTCTGCAGGGCCGCCGATGGGTTTATCCATGGCGCTCCTGAGGGTCTTAACCCGCTCCACCAGCTCTGCCGCGGCCGGCTTTGCCGGGAGCTCCGGACCCGAGGCGAGGGGCTGTAGCTCCGCTAGCCTTTTCAGGCGTCCCGACATGTCCTCCACCAGGTGGAGGAGGCTGTCCACCACTCGCTGCTGCTTCTCCAGGGCCAGCTCCAGATTCTCCCGGTACCGGTCCTGTTCCGCTCGCAGCTCCTCCATGTCTTTCTCCGCGGCCGACTGGTCATCCAGGATCCCGGCGACGTCCTCCTCTAGACCGTCCTTGGCGTTGTCCAGGCGGTCTAGGCGATGCACGATGGCGTCCATCCCCATCTTTGGGTACTTGCCCATGAGGAAGGACACGTGCTCGCAGTGGCACTCAGCCTGCTTTCCGCCTGATCCGGCGCATCCCGCGGTTCCCGGCACCTCAGACTCGTCGCCCATGGGCGTATCGCCTATGGCGTCCGTCTCTGGTCCCGTGTGCCGGGCCACAGGTGCCGTCCGGGCCCTGGCTGGCCTCTCCAAGCCCTCGGCGTCGTGCTTCAGGGCAGGCTCGGGGGCCGTATGCGCCCTGGCGATCAGCGCGGACATCTCTGACTCCGAAGATGGCTCGTAGGCTGTCCGATAGCCCTCGGAGTGCCCCTCGGATTCCCACAGCCTGACCAGGCTGGGGTCCGTGTCCATAGCCCCGGCGTCCCTTGCCGCGGACTTGGGTGACCCGCGCTTCCGGTAGCGCCGGGTCCGTCCTCCACTGCTGCCTGAATGGCAGGCCTCCTCAGAGTCCTCCGCGGCGGAGCGGAGGTTGCATGCCTTTCGGCAGCGACGCTCACACATGGAGACCAGATCCTCCATGTCAAGTCCTCCTCTTCCCGAATGTCGTACTTCTCTTCGGGCCTCACCTTCCGGAGTTCGCCATGCTCTTGAACGTCTTGGCTCTTCTATGGCTCCAATCTCCGGCGTGGTCTCCACCGAGTCCACAATACGCACCCGGGGCGTACTTGGGCAGGGCTCATAAGGGCCCAAGTCCCCGGGTTGGCGGTAGGTAGGGGCAGCAGGTACGCCTCTGCTACCAAAGAGAAGGTCCCTACCAGGACCGGCCCCCGCTGTGCCCCTTCCGCCTGTAACTCCTGCCGATTTGCTCGCGATCAACGATTGCATTGCTCAAAATCCAAGGTTCCAAATCCAAAAATATAGGAAATAAAATCCTCCTTCAACCCTGAATGGCAACCAGATCCCACAAATACAGCAATAACCCAATTCACAATCCAAATCAGGCTGCGGGCTTTCGTTCAGCACACCGGTCGTCCCACGGTGGCGGGCATGCACAAGAATTGCACCAAAGAGGAAAGCCCTGAAATTGGCATATGAACACATATGAAGCAAAGTTGGGGAAAGAGGTAAACCTACACATTCACAGCCATAAACCCCTCATTCCCTGGACTCAAGACCTTCCCTTGACTCACCAACACATTGCCCTGAACCAGGTCAAATGAGATGGCTGAATGCCATGTGTCACAAGTCACTACACAAACCCCAAAAATGTGTTCACTCCCAAGCTTCTAAATCCTAGCCCAATAGGGGAGGTGGCATGTCATGGCTTAGAGTGGCACTCAAGACCATGCCCTACCCTGACATAACCTTGGTTGGACTTGGAGTCGAATGGGCTTGGAGAACTGCCCCATGAGGATGACCTCACAACATGGCAAAATCAGGCAAATCACACCATAATGCCCAAAATTCAATTATATACTCAAAAATGCATATGGCAAATATTCAAATGCTCCATGCATGTGTCAAACCGGAAAGTAGTATACAAGGGTGATATAGACCAAATGTGTATGCCCAAGAATATCCCATCATTGGCTCCGAAACCTCTCCGGTTATGTACATGGAATGCTTCACAAGTCAGCTCATGAATTTGAGACCTAATTTTGTGAGGCCTCGTGTGCCACGCCAAAGTGACCATGTGATCCGGCATATGGTGAGGTACAACACCGAAGCATATGCCAACATATAAGCAACATACCATAGTTCACGGATCTCTAGGCACTTTACTGTTAGCCGACCAGTTGAGCACATAAAACACAAAAATGAGCAAAAATTGAGGTCAAAAACATGAAAATATGACCGAATACAAAGTTGTCATGATAGTATATCTCTATGCTCACCCATGATATCCGCGCATGGTTCAATATACAAATGATTGGATCCATTTGCGAACAATTCCCCCACTTGGATCCCCAATCGGGCGCATGGAGATACCTTCGCCACTCGTATCTACATGCCCCATGAAAATGGGAGTGCACTCATGGATCTCTTTGCCAAACATACCATGAGCAATAAATACACGGTAGACTTAGTCTAGCGCTTTGAATTCCACAATTGGGACATGGGCAAAGCCCTTGTCACGTGTGGCTCCCCATCTCTTCGGCCACACGAAGATATATAACATGGGTGTGAGCATATCGAAGCACATACCATGCATATAACACATACCCTCAAAAGTGGCTCCCACCATGGTATGCCATGCCCCTCCATGGACATAACTTCACGTTAAAAATACGTGGGAACCCAAAGAAAGTTGCTATGCAACCCCAACACTCATGCAGTACACTCGAAAGTTGCAAGAAAATATTCGGTTGCACGGTCCAAGAGTTATATATCACTTTCTACCCTCTTGACCATTATCCCTTGCTACACCGGGCATGTGTACACACCAAAGGCGTTCGATGCTTCCTAAATTAAGTTGAGACTAAGGCGCTTGCAACCCAACCTTCCTTATTCTCTTTCCTCACACTCGCGCGTAGATATGGCCCTTCCAAGTGGTCCCACGATTCACTTTTGTTTCCCTTATATCTCCAAGTCAAATGGGTGGCAAGTATAAGGGAAACCTGATTCGGGCATAGGGAAAAGAGTATGACCACTCGAAGAAGACCAAATCAGGTGCGGCGATGTCGAAGTTGAAAATCCGATTTCGACATCGCGAAAAATTCAGAATAAAAATTCGAGTGCATATTTAGAAAATTGCGGAAGCAACGAACCCTTTACTGATGAAATCTGACCCTTCATCGGGGTTTCCGCCAAAATATCTGGAAATAACAGTTAACCAATCGGTTAACGCAAAATCGCGAGCCAACTGACAGTCGCCGATACATTGACCATCAGAACGAAAGGCTGAAAAATTACGGGAACATTATGATAATAAAACCCTGTTGATTCCTGATATTCTGATATATAAATCTCCGCTGGCGGCGCCTCGGTACTGAATATGGCCGCTCGTAGCCGGAATGGCCAAACTTATCACACTATCACATCGGGTTAGTTCAGGTGGACGGGAGAGTATGATATCAGCCAATGGCGGCTTGCCGGCACCTAGATACACACGCCAAGTGACCCCTAGATGGTCACGGGGGTCCGAACCGGCTTCAACACAACGGATATCAAAGCCGGTTCACACAATGGAGATCCAAGCCGGTTCACACAATGGAGATCCAAGCCGGTTCACACAACGGATATCCGAGTCGTTTCACACAATGGAGATCCAAGCCTTTTCACACAATGGAGATCCAAGCCGGTTCACACAATGGAGATCCAAGCCGGTTCACACAATGGAGATCCAAGCCGGTTCACACATTGAAGATCCAAGCCGGTTCACACAATGGACATGCAAGCCGGTTCCCACAACGAGATCCAAGCCGGTTCACACAACGGAGATCCAAGCTGGTTCACACAACAGGATCTAAGGCGGTTCACACAGTGGGGATCCAAGCGGGTTCACACAAGGGAGATTTGCTTACCTGGTGTTACTCCACAGCCCATCTTGGTGCATTTGATACACCCTAATGCTCCAGCCTTGTAACCTAGAGTGGCGTGTTCCCGCGAAGGCAAGACTTTTTTTGGTGTTTTTGGCATTTTTTCCCGGACTCTCTTCTGTTTGGCTTTTTGGCCTTGGCGGAGCTTGCCGGTTAATTTTTTTTTCGTTTTTGGCCCATATTGGTATCTTTTTTTGTTTTTTTTTCCTTTTTGCCCCGGCTGGGGTTCTTTTTTCATCAAGTTGACTTTCCGCAGTTAAGAAGTAAATGATGTGTGTGGGAACCAATGACTTCAAATGTCCTGAGTGTATATTAAGTGCTGCAGGCTAAACATAGTTCCATACCCACAACAACCTAGTGACATTCCGAACAATCCCGGAGAAAGAAATAGTCTTGCGTATTGGAACCAATGACATGGGATGTCCCAAGTGTATACCAAGTGTCGCAGGCTAAACATGGTTCCATACCCAAAACAACTTAGTGACATGTGGAACATCATTTGAGAGTATATAACACTTCATTTCACTCCACGGAAGAGGCAATTGAAACTTTGTAGCAGTTGGGAAATTTTAACGAAATGTTTTGGGAGGCGTCAGTTGAAATCATGTACATACCAAGGGTTGTAGGCTAGACATTGTCCCGTACCCACATAGCATCCAGTATGCACAAAGTTTTTTGGTAGCACGTGATTGCACATTTTGTCACAGGCAAATCGCATTGAAGTGTTGACATATCGCCAACTAAGATGTGCAGTGGATGTTCCATGCTTTAGGACATGCCGTGTATGGTGAGCATAACCTGGCATACCGAGAATACCCCCCGAAAACAGCCACTTTGGCACATGTTTCTAGTCGTTCCGTGTGCCGATGGGATAGAAAAAAATTAGTTTAGCACCCTGAAAATAGGGGGGGGGGGTCAAAAGACCGGAAAGCCAATTCCATACACCCACACCTGTGTGTGGCAATCTACAGGTTTTGAGGTATTTGTCAGTATACTCGAAGTATTGGAGAAGTATTCTTGCCGTATACTTCGGAGTATACGGCCGTATACTCAGAAGTATACGGCCGTATACTTGGAGTATACGGGGACTTTCTACCTTCCACCCATGCCACCATTCTCATCACCTACCCCTCCCCCTTGCATTTACTCATGACCCTGCAACCCCCAAACACATTGTACACACAAAAGAGAACCATATGAGCAAAGCAGAAGACCACAAGAAGCAACCTTGTTTGATGTCCCATCCGAAATGTCAAATGTGATCGGCTTCCCCATGTTATATATACCTAATATACACACTTACGCATATTGCACATCACATGATATATACCTACATGTGCTTTTGTGCACGATGCTTCTTCCGCATGCGTTGCATGCCAAACTTGATCCCCTCTCTACCCAAACCCTTTTCCCCAAACCACAACCGGATGCCCCAATCAAGGGCATCCAGGTGCAGAGCATGCCTTAGTCCCCATCGGGTGACATAAGGCTTGCTCAGCTTCCACCCTTGAAAACAATGGCGGATGTCCCTTTTAAAACTTTTGTTCCTCCATTCCGTGGGAATGGAGGAAAACTTAATAAAAATCCCCCACCTTTGGAGGTGTGCCCCACTGTGGCACACCACCCAATGCACCCAAACCAGAACACCCCACCCCAATGCCCCCCATGCCTTGGTGAATTGTGTAACCATGGATGCATAACGTTGGCGTTGATCCATGGGAACAGGACCCACATGGCGCCAAATCTTTTGCATATAGTAACAGGCCTGCAACATGAGGTGCAGGACGGCACTGGCTTTGAGCCACCTGTTGCCCTCCCACTTCACAACATGGGTACAATACATTGCAACAATGCGCACCAACTCGGCGTGCAACTCAGGTGTTTCGAAAAAAAGACGGGAGGCGTTAATGTCGAGAGTGTGTTCCTTCTCTTTCGAGGGAGCACGCATCACTCTCTCAGCCACAGGGATGTGCTTTGCTTCTTGCCGGAGGTTAGAAATGAAATGGGACACGGCCCTTAGAGCTCCTGGTGAACCCCATGTGCGGGCGCTGTCCTTGAGACGTTTCCCAATGCCTGTCCCCACCCTTGCACAACAATGTGCCACATCTCCAACATTGCGGACAGGAGGGATGCAAGACATAAGGGACCAAATGCGAGGAAGCACGGGAAAATCTGCAATTGCAAACAAATGGGCTTGAAATTGGTCATACTTGAGATTGCCATTCCAACATTTCCCACACGAACCCGACATCATGACTTTCCCATCCCCACTTTTAAAACACAATAATTTTTTGGGAGTACCCCCAATTTCTATGCCGCCCTCGGCTTCAAGTTTCTTGACTTGGTCATTCAATTTCCCCACGGCATCCATCCTTTGCAGATGGGCCATATCGTCCCCCCCATCAAAAAACCCACCATGAGGCCCCTGCCTGACCATCATGGTGTGCCCCCCTATCCTCCCATAGGTCCACAAACACGTCACAACGTGTGGCACTGGCATTATGAAAAACAGTGGCATCAGAACGGATTACAACAGCCAAAGATGTATTCTCCTCATACTTCCGAATGCTGTCTTCGGCATGGGCACATGCAACCATGGTGGTAACAATATCATGCAATTCCACCACCCCACATGTCCGGGTACCCCCTTTAGTGGCCACCTCCAGAACCCCCCCCTTTGGACAGGTAAGGTGTGAGGGTCTTACGCATTGCCATCACATGGTCCTAAGTGCATGTGGTCCTCATGCAACCCTTCAATGCCCGGATGGAAAGGTGGTGCCGCCGCATCCATCGGAGTAGGTTAATTGCCTCCTTGTCGGCCACATCCACCTCACCATCTTTTAAAATAATCATGAGGCCTTGGGCATGGGGTCGCAAAAGTACATCGTCACCAAGCAATGCTGATGCTACCGATTGCATCCACAAACGTCTTTGCCGTTGCCCTCTTTCCCCGCAATCCTATTGTAAAAAAAACAGGGTGGGCCATAACATGTGAAACCAAATAGGGTGCTGGCGTTGACGTTTGTGGATGCAGAGCACATACTGCATAGGGGGTCAAATGCCGGCGTTTGATTCCCTCACAAAAATCTTGAATGCTCTCCAAACAAAGCCGCTTCAATTTCTGATGGGCATTTGCAAACATATTGCTTACAATAATTGCTGTGGAGAGATGTGCCAGGCATATGTGGGCCAGCTGCCCAGTGAAACCGTGCGCACAGGCGCATGCAGCAGGCGCACAGCATGTACGATTCATCACAAATCTTTCGCCGTATACTTCGAGTATACGGCCGTATACTTCCAGGTATACGGCCGTATACTTGGAGGTATACGGCCGTATACTGGTAGTATACGGTGCTCACTAGTGGCCCGAAGGACGAAAGCCATACGCCAATAACTCATCAACAGACTCATCCGGGAGGTAATCTGTGTTGCACCCATTGTAGAAAACAATGGCATAGCGCTCCCCCCTCCATGGGGCAGGCCCGTGGTGGGCTTTGGAGTTGGAAACCACACCCGACCAGCCCTTGTAGGCCTTTGTATCCACGACACCACCTCCATGTACATCCAACCACATCGGGGTCCCTTGCATGGGACTATGGAGCACTCCACCTGTTTCAACACAGACCTCCCCACCACTATGCACCCCGACAACGCAGATGGCGGAAAGCGAAGAAGGATCCCTCATATGGCGATGGCCCGGCATTCTTTGTGAAGTATCGCATTGTACCACTTGAATGGTGCTCCAATGGAACCACCTTGGAAAATTCGCATGCGCATGTGCATTTGAAAGGCAAATTAGCTCCCTTTGCCTTTCATTGCCGCTGCACAAGCGCGCACGGCGCCAATCCTTCCCCTGCCTGCGTGTCCCTGTAGTCCCAAACTGCACATTGTGCACTTGTACACCCAAGATATGCACCTTGCGGTACACCAGCTCTCGGCATAAAGCTGCAAGGGCGGGGTTGGATGGGGGTAGTCATTGCGGCTTTGGGGGGAGGCCACGTGCCGGGGAGGCGGCCTGACTGCCCTGACTCCCACTGCCCTGACTCCCAGACCCTTGGGGTGGGGGTGCACTCCGTGTGACACTATGGGCCACAATGGACCTCGCCCACTCCTCGTTGGCCTTGGCCGCTTGGAGTTGTGTCTCCAACTCCTTGGCCTTGAGATGCCAGTCATGGGCACTTGTGGTGGCATCGGCCAACCTGGTCTCCAGGTCCGCAATCCTCTTGTCCTTGGCGTCACCGTCAGCATGGGCAACCTTCAGCTCCTCCTTGAGGGAGGCATTGGCCTCCCTCAAGGAGGTCAGGGAAGTCCGGCTGAACTCCCTGATCTCTCGGGAGATGTTCAGCCGGGACTTCCCCAAGCCCGCCACAACACCGCTGACAATGTCAGCGGTGCTGGGCACATCGAGGTCCCCCAGGGCCTGGCATGTGCCACGGCGGGCAGCTGCTTCAATCCCCGCCACCCCCCCAAACCCCTCAAGCCCCCCCGAGACAACAGCAACAGCAGCAGCAGCAGACCCGGAAGGCTTGGGGGCCTTCCGGGTGGGGCTGGGTGCAGGGGTGGCCCTTGGCTCAGCGGGCTCATCATGAGCCGGCTTCAGCCCCCTCCCCCCAAGCTGTTTCCCCGCCCTCGAGGCCAACTCGGCCTGGAGGGCCAGGGAGTGCTCCCTGGGGACAGGCTCCCCCCCAAAACTTTGGAGCACCATAATGGAGTCCAAAATGCTCCATTTTCCCCCCGTGGTGCTAAAAAAAACCCGCACCTTCCCGGAGCTCTTGCTCCACACCGCAGCCCCCCAAATGGCCTCCACAACCCTCCCCCCCCTTTGCGACATTCGCCACAACCCTAATGGGCAGGCGAATGTCGTAAAGTGCACCACTGGCACGGACATTCAAACGGGAATAGTATCCCGTGTCCTTGCCAGTGGTGCACGCCAGGTCGGAGGGCGCACTGGCAACATCCCCCTGACCCACAGGAATGGGGTCCACGTACTCCCGACCGGAGATCACTTGTCCTGCGGCAGCCTTTGGCGCCACCAACTCCGCCTCAGGCTCGGCCACCTCGTAATCGGTGATGCTCCGCAGTGGCCAGGGATCATACTGGACCTGAATGGGAAGAAGGGTGGAATTCTAACAAAGAACTAGGCAAAATAGATTGAAATTGGCAACAAATACTATGAGTATACGGCCGTATACCTCCGAGTATACGGGCGTATACCTCGGAGTATAGGGCCGTATACTCAAAATGGGTGGGCAGGTATACGGCCGTATACTCGCGGTATTGACGCCTTCCCGTGGGGGGGCCTGGCCACGGGACGCTGCGGTGACACGCACAGGCAAGCAGGCAGGCAAAGCACTGCGCTCACAGGGGCATCATTACGCTCGTGTCATGAGACAAAGCGTTTCAGGATCCTTGCCACTCTGAAACAAGGGAACAAAAGTATGTACAGCAACACATCAGGGTAGGTACACATGGGGTTAAGACTGGACTGGCGTAAGGGCATCACAGGACAACAGACACTCAGTCGCAACTCATATCCCAATCCCAGGTCCGACCCTTCCAGTGGCTGGTGGGGGCGGGGGCTCAAACACAACTAATGCCCTGCTCAGTCCGGACCCTGAAACCCTGCCAATAGGGGAGGTGTCGCGCCCAGCCACAGGCGAGTTCCTGGAAACCAAGCGACTCCAAGGTCTACCGACAGTGGCTCCCTATGCCTCCTTAACCGCAGGTCCCAACCCCCCATCTGAGCCAGAGATATGGCCCCGCCATTATCCCCTAGGAGTTGGTAGCTGAAAATGGGCTGTTTCAGCCCAAACTGATACTGGCTGAAAAATCTCCAAAATTGACCCCTCGTCTGGACCCGCCAGAGGTAGGGACGAGGCAACTGACCCTATGCCCTTCGAGTATCAACTCCGCGGAGCCCTCACCCAACCTGGTTCCCTCTGAGGTCCCAGCATCAGGGCACCACGGGTTCGTCAAGTGGGGTCATGATTGCCAAAATGGCAAAATCGGCCGTCTCGGGCGACCGTCCAGGGTAGGAAACCTTGGCGATATTGACGCGCCAAGCCTTGATTCACAACCCTTGATATCCCCTCTGGTCCCATGCCCTGGGTTATGGCTTGCTGTCACACTGGCTGCTTGCTGTTCATCGAGGGGATGAACACGCGGATGGGGCAGAAAGCAGCATGCGGTGCAAAGGGGGAGATCATGGATCGCACCAAAAGTTGAATAACTCCGGATGAGCCGGAGGAGCAAATACGAAACTCAATGGCGTTCAACCCTTGGTCATGAGCTACAATAATCGCCCACTCCTTCCTGGCTAGATCGCGTGCCCCATGGAGATATGGTAATTCCAATATGGCATACAACGGCAAAAACAGCGAAATTTGGCCAAAATGGCCCGCACTCATGATTCCATATCTCCATGGCCACGGCGAGGATCCTTTCAATCAAAGATGCTATAGACATATGGGACTTAGGTCCGAATATATGCCGCTTGCCAACCCTCATGGTCGCCTCTAGCAAATTTTCCATTGGAGAGAAAGCGACACACAAATGGCAGAGAATGGCAACATACCCCAAATTGGGTGACTCACAACTCTCCCATCGAGAGGCGAGGCCACATGGGGAAACATCCCATTCGATGCGGGTTTATGTGCCCTCTCCGAATTGCCCTTACCCTTGGTCAAGTGGCGCACGCAACCTCGGGGGTGAAATCAGGGGGAGAAGGGGTTTGTGGCCATTTTGGGCAAAACGGCCAAAATTGACCCAAAAGTGGTCCCTCCAAATATCGTATCTCCGTATCACAAGAGTAAGGAGCCTCGGGCTTTTGCATGGATGCAAACCGAAGCTTCGCTTCCCTTTTGCACCAAGGGTTGAGGTTCAAAGCACAATGGAAGCATCGTTAACACCTCAATCCTTGAAGCACACTCTTTATGGGAAAAAGTGCATATATCGGCGATATTGGCATGAACATCTCTTCGGACCTTGAGGAGCAAAAATATGAGTAAACACCTTTGGAGTAGGCCCATAGTAGGTGCTTTCAAATATGCACACTATGGTTAGATTGTCGCCGCCCACTCGTGTCATTAGTGCTTGCATATGAGCGCGTGTGTAAAGAGGCAATATGGCACGCGTGCTCACAAGGCGAAATTATATAAAATAGAAGACAAGGTTGTAAAAATCAACCAAGCCATCCACCATGTCCTTCGTGGTCTCTACTTTACATATTGCTTTAGTTCGAGGCTCAACTCCCCATAGGCTTCGAGTACGTGCCTCGGGGGTTTGGCCATTTTGGCCTAATTTTCGACCAAAACTTGCCCTCTTTTGAAAATAGAGTTTTGGTACGCATTGAATTGCGTGGAGCCATCGTTGAGTTGGCTCGAAAATCAAAAATGGCCTGGGGCCTTTGGTCTTGTGAGCATTGTGTTCGGTTATTAACGTTCATGCTCACATGGCCACAAAGTTAGCGTTTGCGCACGTAAACGACTTGGGTTGGCGAGACCCATAGGCTGCCTAAAACACCGCCATTACCCGCTTCCCTATACAAAATGATATGCCCGCGTGGAAGGGGCATGGATGAAAGACATAGGGGGGAGATGTAATGTTCCGTCCGAACTCATGGTCCTTGAGAAGCATGACTTCGCACGATCGACGGAACGCCTTGCGCGTTGATTTTCTCGAAAACGCAACGGCGAAAAATTCTGGTGAACACACCAGATGAAAGTACATTAAATACCCTCTAGATTCAGCCCTTAGGTTCTTTCAGAACCTCACAGGTACTCGAGAAAAGTTCATCACAAAACTCGCCACGGAGAAGCGACGAAGGCGCGCGAACAGGCGACATCAGGCGGCGATTTCACGACAATTAGAAATCGCGGTAGAAATCGGGTATTTCACCGATTTCTGATCGAAAATGGATCAAGACAAAAAAATTACGGTAATTCTACATCGATTTATTGGTTAGAAATTGGACTCCAGATTTCGCGGGTCAGAGAACAGGGATATCCCGATGACAGCCGGTATCAACGGCTTCCGCACGGGTTCTGACTGCTCACAGGCCTCCGGGCCATGGGCCATAACGGGTGTGACGGCTCACAGGCCTCCGGGCCATGGGCCCTAGGTTCTGGGTACCGCTTCACCCCCCTCCTTAGAGCAAACCCTGGGGGGGGCTCGATAACACCCAAGCATGGCAGCGGGTACCCAGGACCATCCCCTGAAGGGGGGGGGGTGTCACATCCTCACTTCAGGCTGATTTGCAGGTTAGGCTGCCCAAATCCCACAGTAAGACAGGTACGGTGCTGTAGCTGTTAGTAACTGCAAGTATAGTATCAAGTATCAAGTCCCGGGTCCTGGCGGTGATTGTTCGGCATCCAAAGGACCCGTTAACCCATACCAGGCGCACCGGGTGCCGGCTGCGACGGTCACTACCACAGTGGCAGTGGCATACACGGCCAACATAGGCGTCACATGACGACCGAGGTGGTCCCACAGGTCGAAAGCGACCATGAAGATCCATCAGGCTACCCCAGGCTTCCCAAGGCCGCAGGCTGGGGGAGAGTCCCCACGGGTCCTTGCTTGGGCGCACTATGTCCATATCCATGACGCGAGTCCAGAGTGGTACAGCCGAACGAGCTCCTCCATAAGGGATCGGGCATCAAGGCCGTCTTTTCCCTCGCCCTATTACCATGAAGGCCATGCATGAGGGTGTCCTCATGCAGTGTGGGCGGAGGCGTCGACTCCTCAAACCACCAGTTTCCCAGGCAGACTGACCGAGGTCAGGACACCGGAGGTCGCCACCCGACTGCAAGTGCGTCTGCGAGTCGGTAGGCTCACACTGGGACTGACAGTCGCGGACCGCTGGGAGTGCATTCAGGCAACTGGGCTTCCCGCCTGGCGCCATCAGGATCTCAGCACATCACAGCCACTAGGGCACACGGTATCACGGGCACTGAACAGAAGAATCTGTACTTAGGTACTGGTCCAGGCTCAACCTTATGTAAGAGCAAGTACACGGCGACTCAGGGCGCTGTATTCCGATTCGCATCCCGTCGGGGGGAAAAACAGTCCACACTCGGTGATGGGCTGACAACACTGAACATACAGACGCACATATCCTGGGGGGGGCTGAAAAATAAGCACTAAGCGGGGTAATAGGCGTGTAAACACACTCTGGACAGAGCGCCAAACCACGCCCCGGTTAGGATAAGGCATATGCAGGAGGGTGGACAGGAAAACCCCTGAGTTCAGGCCATATATAGTCTGCAGACACACGTCGACTGGTCTGGATTCCGCAAGTGCCATGGAACCAGACCACACACCAACAAAAAATCGCAATGCCGATGACAGCGGCATCCGTTGCGGAACGTCGTATGGGCTTCAAGGCCCTAAGAGCTCAAAAAAATGGTTAGTCGTCCTGCCTGGTTTCCCAAGGATTCAGCAGGCGGGGAGTGACGAATAGAAGTTGAAGAGAGGGGCCATCCTCCTCTGGATTCAGCAGGGGGGGGTATATGGCCACTCCGATGGCAGGTAACCGGAAGATGGAAGAGAGCAAGCAAGTAAGGGACGATCCGTCGACCAAACAAGCGCTCAAAATGCATCAGGGGAGAGCTCAGGGCGATGATCAGGCGCCCCTGGCTGCAATCGCCCGGGTGAGTGCTGCCAAGTACGAGACATGGATCTTGGTCTTGTGCTTGCGGATGTAGTCCATAAAGGGGGTGTTAATCCGCGGCACGAACGAGGAGACGGGTTCCCAGGTGTCGTGGGACGGCCCATAGCCTCGCCAACGAACCTTGAACTCCAGGCCTCCGGGTGCCGAGGCGTTCGGACGCTGAGCCAGCATCTTCTCGACAGTATAGTCGTCCTGCTCAGCATAATCGTCGTCCGAATCAGCGTCATGTGCGGCGTAGTTCAGGGACACATGTTCGCCACAGAGGTCAGGTTCCCGCACACGGAGTTGACTCTCGTGGCGCTCCCGGAACTGTCCCTGACCCACCTTGATGCGGTAGGTGTCCTCACCAATCCTGCGGACCACCTCTCCGGGTGTGAACCAGGTCTTGGTGCGGTGGGTGCCCATAGGGCGGGGTCTGATTACCCACACCGGGTCTTCCACCCTGAACCTTTGCGCTGTTGAGCTCGGGGCGGACTTCTGACGCTCAGCATGCTCCTTCTCGAGCTGCTGGCGGATGTCCCGCGCCGTTGCCTCTTGCCGCGCAAAGAATTCCTTGGCATCCATGGCCATACCATCACCAGACAAGGGAAGTCCCCGACCCAGGGGGTCCCTGCCGAACAGAATCTGGTGAGGGGACAAACCACCCAGAGTGGGGGTGTCATGATGGGCCTTCAGAGCAGGCCACATCTCCTCAAACCAGTTCTGCCGTGGATTGGTGATGTGAATCTTGCGCAGCTTCTCGAACAGCTGCGGTCCAGCCACTTCAGCTCGGCCGTTAGACCGGCTGAGATAGGCGACGCTCTTGGCATGACATATTCCCATGAGGGAACACATAGCCTTGAACCAGCCACCAGTAAACTGGGGCCCTCGGTCACTGCAAATGGTGCGGGGGATGTCAAAGACGGTCAGCCAATGACGAATCATCATGACTGCCACTTCCTTGGCAAGCAACCCCTTTTTGCGTGCCGGAACGGCTACTACGTAGCCGCTGTGGCGATCCACACAAAGGACCACACAGTCAAAGGTCTCCTTGCCAATGTGCACTTCGGGCATGGAGAAGACGTCCATGGCCACGCTCTCCATGGGCTGGTCAGGAACCGGGGTCCATTGGGCTTCCCCCTTGACGTTCCGGTTATCGGGATTGCAGGACTGACAGACCGAGCAACCCTTCCTGACCTTCTTGATGGCGGTGTAGATATTGATCTGGTCGATCTCAAACCGGCGCTGCATGTCCAGGGCTTGCTTCTTGACCCCTGGGTGCAGCATGTGGTGGTGCCAAGCTTCACACAGCTCGAGCACCCGGGCCTCGGGGACCGGCAGCTTACCATTCCGGTAAAGCTTGCCATCCTCTTTGGTCAGCCCCTTTGGCCACTTCTGCCCGTCATCAGGGTCGGTGACAGCCCTATACTCGGCCGCAAAGGCCTCAGACTTGGCGTAGTCGTCGGTCCAATCGTCCTGGAGGCAAGATTCAGGAAAGAGGTGCTTGTCGGACTCAGCTCCATCAGGGGCGAGTACTCTGACCGCTCTGCCCATCCTCGTTCCGAGGGGGGCATCCGCAGCCATGACGACGAAGCATTTAACACCCTCCTCCTCCATCAGGCGCTCCATTTCGATGATCCTCTTGGGTTCAGCGGTCTCAGCCTCATCGCCATGGGCAGAGACATCCGTCATGCCCTTGCTGGCGGGATAGGCCCACCTACTGAGACAGTCCGCCACGGTGTTGTCCTTGCCAGGAAAATACACAACCGTGAGGTCGAACTTGGCCAAGGTCTCATGTCATCTTGCCCGTCGGGAGGCGGGACCAGAGGGGGTGTCCACGTGCTCCTTGTGCCACGACTGCAGACTCTGATGGTCGGTGCAGACGGTGACAGGATGGAGGGCTATGTACCCAGCCCATTTCCTGAGAGCCATGACGATGGCATACGCCTCCTTTTCTCGGGGCGTCCACGTCCGTCTCTGGCCCTCCGCCAGGACTCGGCTCCAGAAGGCCACGGGCACGTGCCTCCCATCGTCAAGCACTTGTTCCAACACAGCGCCAACGGCGTAGTCGGAAGCGTCGGTGCGCAGGACGAACCCTCGGTCAGGATCCACGAGGTGCAGACCCACTGCGGATAGCAGCGCCTGCTTCATCCCCTCAAAGGCACGGTCGGACTCAGCAGTCCAGACCAGAGCCTTCCTGGACCCTTTCTTGGTCTCCTCTCGGTTGCCCTTGAGCATGGTCGTCATGGGGGCTGCATACTCGGCATACATCTTGATATACCCGGAGTAGTAATTGCAGAACCCCAAGTACGCACGCAGCTCAGAGACCGTTTTGGGCTTTTCCCAGTGCTCGATCGCAGCCACCTTGCCAGGTATGGGCTTTCGCTGCCCGTTCCCGACTACGTGGCCAGCGAAGACCACCTCGCTTACCGCAATGGTGGCCTTGTCACTGCTGCCCGTGAGTTTGTGTCGAACCAGAAGGTCCAGCACTCGAGTGACGTCCCTCTCATGTGCCTCCAGGAGCTCCTCGTAGCTCATACTGGGGTCCCCGGACGCGATGATCACGTCGTCCACGAAGGGGTCCGCACAGTCACGCACCGGCTCAAGCAGGTTCTCCAGCATCCGCTGAAAAGCCGCATTGCCGTTGGTAACGCCCATGGGCATCACCTTCCACTGGAGAGGTCCAAGTGGGGTGCTCATGGCTGTGCAGGCACGGGACTCCTCGGTGAGAGGCATCTGATGATAACCATGTTTCAGGTCAATCACCGTGAAGATCCTCCGCCGGTGTTGTTTTTGCAGCATGTCCTCAATGAGGGGCAGCGTATAGCTTTCATGCTCCGTTTGGGCGTTTAGGCCGCGGTACTGGACCACGAGCCGCCACTCACCGGCCACCACCCTGGGGACGACGAAGCACGGAGAGGCCCATTCGGAGTGGCACGGCTCCAGCCAGCCTCTCCCGATGAAGTCACGGAGGATCTTCTCCATGGCCTCCTTCCTCTCGCCCCTCAGGGCAAACTCCCGGTGCCGATACACACGAGGGTCCTGCTTCAGTCGTATCTTGGCCTCGCCATACGGTCCACGCACCGGTCGGGGAAACACAGGTTTTCCGCTGAAGAAGGTATGACCATACTTCTGCTTCAGCCTGGCCCTCAATGCCTGGATCTTGGGGCAGTCATCGGACTCCGCCTTGGCTTTTCCGGGCACCTGGACCACTGAGCTTACTTGAGGGGTAGCGACCCCGCTCGGTTTCGGCTCAGGTGGTCTTCCCAGGTGGCCCAAAGGGCCATCTCTGTTCTTGCCTCGGAACAAGTCGCCGTAGATGGGTGGGCTACCGCCGACTGGCTCGTCCTGGCTGGACAGGTGGTCCAGCACCCTCCTTACGAAGGTGTCTCCATCATAGGAACCAGAGACGATCGAGTCCACTTCCCACCAGGCTTTGTCCTGGCCTTTGCCCTCACGCTGGCTTCCCCAGTCGTGAAAGGGCTGATCAATATACCCCTGAACCAGATCCAACTCCTCTTCAGTGAGGGGGTCTTCCGGTTCTCCGCTGTCAACAGGGGAAACCGCAAAGCATTGCCTCAATGCCTCCGCTATGATGCGGTTGACACACACGAAATCCGTGGTGTCGGCCTGATCAAGGCCCCCATCCACATAGTGGAATTCCGTTGGCCATCTCTGGGGTGGCATGGGCTGTCCCTTAGCGTCCTGATAGACACTCTCTCCAGCTGGTAGGACGACCTTGTTTAAGGTCATGTTGGTCAATGAGACCACCCAATGTCGGGTACTTTCCTCCTCGGTGCATCCCATAGGAACAACCAGCACTGCCTTGGAGCGGTCCTTGCGAATCTTCGCTATCGCTCTTGGAATGTCCCATCGGGGGCAATGGATCCACATCAAGCCCTGATGCGGACCCCAGTGCTTCTTCCACGCGGAGTCCTGGGCGCTCCAGTACTTCTCACAAACCCGAAGATGGGCGGAGGTTCCTGAAGAGAACGCATCCAGGGCCAGATCCAAAGCTCCCAGGTCCGCAACCACTCGGCTCGCCACTTCCGGCATTACGCCGTACTTCTGGTTTGCTGGTCCAGTTGGCTCAGTGTCCAGCGCGGCCACTTCGAGCTGATTGCTTTCCGGGTGGATCCATTGGCATTCCACATGGTGCTCAGGTGACGAAAGCCACGAGAGCTGGTCGTCCTGGTACAGGGTCATGGAGGCCTGGGCCGGGAGGACGCCGGGGTCCGTCTCCATCATGAAGTCGTACCCAACGATCATGTCCCAGTCCATCTCGGCCTCGTAGAAGCGACCTTGCAGGAAGTTTTCCTTGCCGAGGTCTGGGCGGCTCAGCTCACGGTGGTTCACGAACTGCAGCCGAATGGCCGCTTCCTTCGTGCCTCCCACCATGTACTGGCCGTTCGCCACCTTCAGCCTGACAGGTTTCCGACTGTCGGTCAGACACTCTGGCGGAAGTAGGCCAGCCTTGACCAAGCTGACCTGAGCTGCCGTGTCGACCAACACGTCGAAGACCTTCTCCACTTCCCCGCATAAGGCACGGACCTTAAGGTGCAACTGCCGCTCACGCCCCACTCGGCGCACGGCGTGCAAGCTCAGGATCTCCGGCCGTTCCAGAAGCTCAACAAGCGACTGGTGCAGGTCGTGGACAATGGGCTCAGGCTGCCCATCTGCAGCATCCAGCTGCGGTCCGGGTGATCCTCCGATACTCTCAGATAGATCTTGAAGTACATCAAACACATTCTTGGTCGCGAAGGATGGACGGGTGCAAGGGTTCGTGCCTTCACTTGCCCTCACCCCGCCACCGCGACTGTCGGGCGCCGGACCGGGCCTTTCGCCCGCGGCAGTCCCTTTGTGCTTACCGACTCCCGACAGGGATGGTGTGGCGCTCCCCACGTCACCATCCTGCGACCGCCCTAGCTGGGGCCCTTGGCTGCAGGGGCTCCGCTATGGGGCGTTGGTTGTGGAAGTAGGGGTATTCTCCTCCGCGTCAATCTCGTTGACACCCTTCTTCTTTCCCCTATTCCTAGGCTTCTTGTCCTTGTCCTTGTCCTTGTCGTTCTCGTTGTTTTCCTTGTTCTTGTTGTCCGACCTGGGGACCCAGTTCCTCTTGATCTCCTGGATCTCCTTGGCCAACTCGGTCCCCACCGACATCACCTTGGAGACCTCGTCCTTGTCAACCTCCACTTTGGCTTCCCGGATACCCGCGGGCGCACGCTTCTTCGACCCGTGCGCCTTCTTGTAGGCCTCCGTGTCGGCCTGGTGGATGGGGCATGTCCGGTGGTCATGGTTGAAGCCTTGCTTCCTCCCATAACACACGAAACAGCCCTGAGGGTGAGCTCGTATGAACTCCCCAAAGGACAGCGGAGGGCTGCCAATGCAGCGGGGGTCCCTCTTCTCCTTCTTCTTCCAACCCGGCTGCGGGGGCTTCCAGCTTCCCCGGTTGCTCCCCGCGTTCAGGTTGTTGGCCACGAAGGCACAAACAGCCATCTCGGCGGGCTCATCGTCGTCGTCATCGTCGACGAGAGTCTCATCGCCGTCGGCTCCCGCTGGGTCCATGGCAGCTTCCCCGCCAGGCCCCTCGCCAACGTAGTTGACGCCACGGTCGCCGGGCCTCAACCCGCGGGTGTGGTGGAGGTTACGGTACTCCTTGAGTACCTCCTCTCCAACCCACTCCAGGATCTCGTCGCAGCTCATCTGCGCCGGGATGGCCTGCAGACGGATGGTCTGGCTGCTCACGTCACACTCGTCAAGGCGCCACATTGCGGCCTTCTCGCGATCGCCCGAGACGGTGATGAGGAGAGCGTTCCGCAGGGAGTGCCGTTTGACATCCCGGGCCACGTTCTTCCTCGTCCAAGCCACCACGTTCGTATGATACTCTTTGGGGAGCATCATCTTGACCGTGTGGTTGGACTTGGCCCTCTTGGCTTCCTCTTTGGTGACCCTCTTGATCCATGCTTCCGGCAGCATGGAGAGCAGGCGAGCCTGCTCGTCACCCTCGTTCCAGTCCTCCACGTTGCGGCGGAAGAGGGTGTATTGCCCTCGGAAGTCTCGCCAGTCCCGTAGGCGGATCTCCCGTCCATCATGCTGAAGCTTGATGGACTTCCACCGCTTGGCAGCCACCTGCGGAGCGTCCACCCGCTCCTGCTCGTTGAGCCACTTCCTGGCTTCCTTGAGAGTCTTGATTTTCCCCTCCTTGGTCGCCACGAAGTATAGCTCTTGGAGCACTTCCGGCAGGCGGTACCTGAACCGTCTGAAGACATATTTCTCTGCATCTGCGGGATCCATGTCCTCAGTGACGGTCACCCCCAGATCGTCCAGCTTCTCCAAGAAGCGGTCGAGGTTGAGGGGGTTGCCATCGTACATGGGGGGCTTGATGTCCTTCAGGTCTTCCCACACGGCGGCATCCGCGGCCTTAGAGACCATGAACACCGGCCGCGAGGTCGACCGAGGTTCCCATCGGCCTCTCCCACGGACTCCCACGGCTGCCACTTCCATCTCCTCCCCGGTATCCGCGTGGCCACGCCGTGGTTCCTCCATGTACGCTGAACCTAGATGTTCACGCCGTACTCCTTCCATGTATGCCTCCTCATCACGGCGCCGGCAGCTGCGTTCAGCGGTCTCCCGTCGTACACCACGCGGCAGGGAAAAGTCGAACTCCTCCAGGTCCAGATCCAGGTCCTCACCTCCTCCGACATCCCACTCCACGTCTCCTCTGGGGACCTCATCCCTGAGTCCACCATAACGTCCTCCAGCCATTGGGATTGGCTCCGGGGCTGGTGCGGGGCGTCGGGGGAGTACCGGTGTCCGCGGTGGAGCACGGCGGTTGTGGTACTCCGCGCTGAGCCACTCATCACGCCAATCCTCACTGCCACTGCCGGGCGGCACGCGCTCGTTGCGGCGGCCCGCGCTGTGGTGAGAAGGGGCGCTGAGAGAGGGGGCACTGGCGCTGGGGCGACTCCTGGGGCCTCCGCCCGGGGCGTGGGGTCTGCCTGTACCGGGTCCGGGTCCCCAGCCGTCGTCTGACGAGCCAGACTTCAGGGGTGGGTGGTCGCTGCCGACGCTCCCACGGCCTTCCAGCGCGTCCAGCCTCTGCTGCAGGCCGCTGATGACCTTGTTCAGCTGCCTGGTCTCGCTCCTGGCGATGTCCAGCTGCCTCTGGGTGGCGGTGGCGACGTTGGCGCTCTTGACCATCTCGATCTTGGCGATGTCCAGCTCTCTCTGTGCGCGCGCGGCGACCCTGGCTATGCGAGTCATCTCGCCCTTGCCCGTGTCTACCTCGCGCTCGAGGGACTGGACCCTCCTGCGGAGGTAGACAATCCACCGCCGGGTGGCATCTGGGTCGCCGTCCCCTGGTGGGTCCTCGGGGTCCCCAGGGGGGCCTCCAGGAGGGCCTCCGCCGGGTCCGCCCGGTCCAGGGGGTCCTCCCCCGCCCTGTGGTCCGCCTCCAGGGGGTCCAATTGGTGGGCGTCCTCCAGGAGGTCCTGATGGTCCTCCCCCAGGGGGTCCCGGTGGGTCTCCGCCGGGTCGCCTCGGTGGGTCCGAGGATGGGGGCTTCTTCGTGTAGTCGAAGTCCATGTCATCATCCTCGTCCATGTCGCCCCAACTAGGCGTCTCGGTCTCGGAGGACTCCGAGCTCCGGTAAGGAGGAGGGGGATCCTCATCCTCACCTTCCGGCTCCTCCGCCAGCCACTCCTCAGCGATGTCGGCGGCCTCGTTCATCCCCGTCGCTGGCGGTGAAGAAGGGGTCGGAGTCGTGGGGGTGTCTGCCCGCTGGCCTCCGTGGCCTCTCAGGGGTTTTCCCCTTACCCTTCCTCCGTCGGTAGGCGGTGGGGCCACTGCTCCTGAAGCGGTACCCAGAACCCCATGGCTAGGCTACGGCATACAACCGGTCTCCGGTCCACTAACCCCTTGTACGGAAGGGAAGACGCCCGTTGACGCTCCCCTCCGTGCCGTAAAGCCCCGCATCGGCAACCGATGCACCGCCAACGGAGATTTGTATATCAGAACATCAGGAATCAACAGGGTTTTATTTTCATATTGTTTCCGCCAATTTTTATGCTTCCGTTCTGATACTCACTGTTTTGACTGCTGGCGGTTGGATCGCGACTTTACCGTAACCGCCAGTTTAACTGTTTATAATGGAAATCTTAACGCAATCCGTCACGAAGGCTCCAAAGCCTTCAGGAACTGCATGGACGCTTCCGCAATTTTCACATCTTACACTCGCAACCTTAATCCGAATTTTTCAGGATGTCGAAATCGGATTTTCGACTTCGACATCCCCGCACTTGATTTGACCTCTTTCGAGTGGACACACGTGCTTCCCTATGCACGAATCAACTTTCCTTTTATCTTGCCCTCCATTTGTCTTAAGGATATGGGCAAAACAAAGTTGATTCGTGAGGCCACTTGTGAAGGTCATATCTCGTGTTGCTTGCGAGGAATTACGATAAGGAAACGTGGGATGTATTCACAATACTCCCGACGTAATTTAGGAAGCATTATATGCCTTGCGTCTCCACACGTGCGCGCTAGTGTAATGGATCATGGTCAATAGGGTAGAGTTTGCGTTATAACTCTTTGGCCATGACATTGCGTGCGTTAAGATAACTTTCGAGTGTAGCGCGCAAGTGTTGGTGTTGCATAGGAACTCTCTTTGAGTTCCTATGAGCGATTGACACAAAGTTATGCCCTTGGAGGGGCATGACATATCGTGGTGGGAGCTACCTTTTTGGGCAATATGTGGTATGTGCCATGTGTTGTGTTGCGTGCCCATTTGGCGGGTCTATCGCTCCAAGCCGAACCCGCCAATGGACCTCATATTGTGCAAGCCCCTTCCCCATACTCCCTACAATCAATTACAAGCCTAACCTTCGTGAGGGGAAGCTTGTGTGGTGATCCCGAAGCGATGGGTTGGGAGCAAGGTGTGTGTTTTGCAATTTTCCATAATATCATGTGCCCACTTGGGAAGTAGCGCTCGTAACCTTTCAAGGCGCCCCAAGTGGAGCACATATGTGGGATCAAAGGTCATTGGTGTCAAGTCATTGTGTGTAGAGGGATTAGTTGATTGTACGATCCCATCCGAAGATATTATAATATAATTGGGCACCTTTCAAGGCACCTTTGTGTGTCTTTGTACCAATTTCGCCGTTTTTGGCCCGTCATGATGTCAAGTGGCGACCGTGTATCTCAACGTTGCGCTCAGTTGACATCATGACCCAAGTATGTTATGAGGGTACATACTTCGGTGCCCAACATATCTTGGACCCGGCGAATAACTCCTCTTAGGCTTGGCATACCGTGGCCGCCATGTTGGCGATTTGGGACTATCCCAAATCATGGGCTCACTTGGCGACCCTGCCATTCCCAAAACCGGAGGAGTTGGGCGACGCCGAAAAGATATGTTGGACACATATGACTTGATACCAATCCTATGGCACACTCCGGTCCGAGTCGGGCATGTGCCTCATTTGCCCCAGCAATGAGTGTGCGCATTTTTGGCCATTTTGAGCAATTTTCCACTTTTGCTGCCCGCCGTGCCCCATGTTCTAACCTTCGTGCACGCCGGACGCATGGACCAATGGACCATATATGACATGGGTGTTATACAAAAAGGTTCCCATGGTCCACACACCGCGTGGGCGAAGCGGAGCCACCTTCGTTAAGGCGCTAGCCCAAAGTGAGTGTGGGCAATTTTGCAATTTTGACATTTGTGGACCCAATTGGGATCGTCACCACGCCGAGTGGCATGGAGATCTTTGAGAGCCAAGAGCATGGGAGTCTCCATTGGACTCCCGGTGCATCGCGTATGGAATGGCGGATCAGATCTCCAAGCCGGCGTGGAGATATACTATTGGGGGCACACCAAATTTTGGCTCCTTTCAAGCAGCCAAAATGACCCCATTTTGGGACCCCAATTTCCCCCTCCCGTGTGGTCAATTGGCGGCCCCATTTCTGTAAGCCCATAGGGAGCCCGGACCTAATCTCAGGTTGTACACTCAGATATAAGTCTTAGGTCCCGCCTCCTACCCTGTGTGCCATTGGCCTTACCTTGGCCGGGCGAGCCACGCGTGGGAATGACGCCAATTTTGGTGATTTTGGCATCATGACCCCACTTGACTCATCCGTGTTGCCCTGATGCCGGAACCTCAGAGGGAACCAGGTTGGGTGAGGGCTCCAGGGAATTCGTACTCGAAGGGCATAGGGTCAGTTGCATCGTTCCTACCTCTGGCGGGTCCGGACGAGGGGTCAATTATGGGGATTTTTGAGTTAATTTCAGTTTGGGCTGAAACAGCCCATTTTCAGCTACCAACTCCTGGGTGATAATGACGGGGCCATATCTCTGGCTCAGAGGGGATCTTGGACCCGCCGTTCAGGGAGCATAGGGAGCCACTGTCGGTTGGTGTTGGAGTTTCTTGGTTCCCAGGAACTCGCCTGTGGCTGGGCGCGACACCTCTCCCATCGGCAGGGTTTCAGGGTCCGGACTGAGCAGGGCATGGGTTGTGTTTGAGCCCCCGCCCCCACCAGCCACTGAGAGGGTCGGACCTGGGATTGGGATACAAGTTGGGATGAAGTGTCTATTGTCCTGTAATGCCCTTACCCCAGTCCAGTCTTAACCCCATGTGTACATATCCTGATGTGTTGTTGTACATACTTTTGTTCCCTCTTTGCAGAGTGGCAAGGATTCTGAAACGCTTTGTCACATGACACGAGCGTATTGATGCCCTTGTGAGCGTAGTGCCTTGCCTGCCTGCTCACCTGTGCGTGTCACCGCAGCGTCCCGTGGCCGGCCCCCCACGGGAACGCGTCACTCCCACTGCTGCCTGTGTCGACCTCGTCCAGCGTCATCTTGGAGGAGGCGTCCCCTTCTAAAAGCCTTCGAAGGGTCTCCACTCGGGATCCTCCCGGGGGAGTCTCGCGGCGGAGCTTGGCCTCCGCCTCCTCCATCGCGGCGGCTGTGGCTGCCGCAGCTCGCCCTTCGGCTTCCTCCCGGGCACGAGCCGCCTCGGCTTCCCGGGCCTGCTGCAGCCGAGCCTTCTCCGCTTCCAACGCCGCCAGCTCCGCCTCCGTCTTGGCCCTCTGCTCAGCGACCTTCCGTCGTGCGGCCTCGATGGCGTCCTTCTTGGCGGCGTCCGCCTGGGCCTTAGCCGTTGCCTCGTCGTGGGCCCTTCCCTCCGCCTCCTTCTTTGCCCTCTCTTGGGCAAGCGCCTCTTCCAGCGCCTTCACCTCGGCCTCCTTGCAGGCAATGGCCTCCTGCGTCAGGCGGGCTTCCTCGGCGGCTGCCGCCACCTCACCCTTGACCTGGGCAGTCGCTGCCTCATGGGCGGCTCCGGCCGTGAGTCCGGCCGCAATGGCCGCCACGGTCGAGGCGTGGATGGCCATGCCATGCTGCCACTCTGCAGCCTCCTGCTCGGCGATGCCGACGGCGCCCTCCATGGCAGCGTTCTGCTGCGTGGCCCGTTGCCGGGCAACCCGAAGGTTGCAGGGCACCCCAGAGGCGCGCTCACAGGCGCGCGCCACTTCCTTTTGGTCGGGAGCAACGCTGCTGCTGGAGCTGGCATGGTCGGCCGGCATCCTCCCCCGGTGGGCCGACTCCACGTCGCTGCTGGGGCCTGACTTCCTCAGGAGCAGCTGACGGGGCTTGGCCTTGGCGTGCTTGGCGACTGTGAGGAAGTCGCCGAGGGTGGTGTGGCCGGGCTGGTGACCAGCACTGGCCCGTTGGGGACTGCGGGCTGGGGTTCCGCCCTTGGCGCCTTGGGCGGCTTCGGCGGCCAGGGACTCCTGGTACTCCCGCCACTTTCTGTCCCGCCTCCTGTCCCCGGCGGACCGCTTCTCCTTCCCCGGAGACGCGCTGCTGCTGCTGCCCTGCAGCGTGCGCTCGCTCCCCGGTTACGGGAAGTTCTTCTCGATCATGTCTCACATGGAGACATTGATCGTGGCGCCCGACGGGTATTCGTTGGAGTTCTCGTCCTCCTCAATCCCGTCGGGGCGCAGCCCTTCGCCGGGCCTGTCTGGCCGGGTCCAGACCCCCCAGCGCCTCTGGCGGAAGCGGAAGGCAAACCCTTCCACGCGCAGCCAGTCCTCTACTGCCTGCAGGCGGTCGGGGCTAATGTCCTCGCGGAGCTCGAAGCTCCCGGGCATGCCGCCTTCGCACTGGGGGTGGCTGTGGCGGTAGTGCTGGTCCCACACAAACCCACGCAGTAGGCGCACCGCATGGGGGTGGGGCCGCGGCCACGTCTTGCCCGCTTCTTGCCAGTTTACCATGGCAGCGGGGGGCGTACTTCGTCTTGAGGTCCTTGGTGGGCTCTCGTTTCGCTCAACGGACTGGTCCTGGTGGTGGTTGTTGAAGCGGTTGACGTAGCACTGGACTGGGAGTGCGGCCGGTGCTGGTCGGCCGGTGGTTGTGGAAGTGGTTGCTGTAGCTGGGAGTGCGGCCTTGCTGGTCGGCCGAGGGAACTCGTTGGTGACGGAGTTCCGGTCCCTGCACTTCCTTCACGGACTCGGCGTCGTCGCTGGGCGGCGCTGCGAGCCGCTGCGCTGCACTGCGAGCTGCGAACTGCGAGCTGCTGCGCCGCGCTGCTCGGGGTTGGTGGCCCCGAGTGGCACGCGAGGGATGGGTTACCCCTGCGGCGGTGAAACGCTTTTGACGCGTCCCCTGGGGGGGCCTGGCCACGGGACGCTGCGGTGACACGCACAGGCATGCAGGCAGGCAAAGCACTGCGCTCACAGGGGCATCATTACGCTCGTGTCATGAGACAAAGCGTTTCAGGATCCTTGCCACTCTGAAACAAGGGAACAAAAGTATGTACAGCAACACATCAGAATATGTACACATGGGGTTAAGACTGGACTGGGGTAAGGGCATCACAGGACAATAGACACTCAGTCCCAACTCATATCCCAATCCCAGGTCCGACCCTTCCAGTGGCTGGTGGGGGCGGGGGCTGAAACACAACCCATGCCCTGCTCAGTCCGGACCCTGAAACCCTGCCAATAGGGGAGGTGTCCCGCCCAGCCACAGGCGAGTTCCCAGGAACCAAGTCGCTCCAAGGCCAACCGACAGTGGCTCCCTATGCTCCCTGAACGGCGGGTCCAAGCTCCCCTCTGAGCCAGAGATATGGCCCCGCCATTATCCCCTAGGAGTTGGTAGCTGAAAATGGGCTGTTTCAGCCCAAACTGATACTGGCTGAAAAATCTCCAAAATTGACCCCTCGTTCAGACCCACCAGAGGTAGGAACGAGGCAACTGACCCTATGCCCTTCGAGTACGAATTCCCTGGAGCCCTCACCAAACCTGGTTTCCTCTGAGGTCCCGGCATCAGGGCACCACGGGTTCATCAAGTGGGGTCATGATTGCCAAAATGGCAAAATCGGCCGTCTCGGGCGACCTTCCAGGGTAGGAAACCTTGGCGATATTGACGCGCCAAGCCTTGATTCACAACCCTTGATATCCCCTTTGGTCCCATGCCCTGGGTTATGGCTTGCTGTCACACTGGCTGCTTGCTGTTCATCGAGGGGATGAACACGCGGATGGGGCAGAAAGCAGCATGCAGTGCAAAGGGGGAGATCATGGATCGCAACAAAAGTTGAATAACTCCGGATGAGCCGGAGGAGCAAATACGAAACTCAATGGCGTTCAACCCTTGGTCGGGAGCTACAATAATCGCCCTTTCCTTCTGGCTAGATCACGTGCCCCATGGAGATATGGTAATTCCAATATGGCATACAACGGCAAAAACAGCCAAATTTGGCCAAAATGGCCCGCACTCATGATTCCATATCTCCATGGCCACGGCGAGGATTCTTCCAACCAAAGATGCTTTAGACACATGGGACCTAGGTCCCAATATATGCCGCTTGCCAACCCTCATGGTCGCCTCTAGCTATTTTTCCCATTGGAGAGAAAGCGACACACAAATTGCAGAGAATGGCAACATACCCCAAATTGGGTGACTCACAACTCTCCATCGAGAGGAGAGGCCACATGGGGAAACATCCCATTCGATGCGGGCTTATGTGCCCTCTCCGAATTGCCCTTACCCTCGGTCAAGTGGCGCACGCAACCTCGGGGGTGAAATCAGGGGGAGAAGGGGTTTGTGGCCATTTTGGGCAAAACGGCCAAAATTCACCCAAAAGTGGTCCCTCCAAATATCGTATCTCCGTATCACAAGAGAAAGGAGCCTCGGGCTTTTGCATGGATGCAAACCGAAGCTTTGCTTCCCTTTTGCAACAAGGCCTGAGGTTCAAAGCACAATGGAAGCATTTTTAACACCTCAATCCTTGAAGCACACTATTTATGGGAAAAAGTGCATATATCGGCGATATTGGCATGAACATATCTTTGGGACCTTGAGGAGCAAAAATATGAGTAAACACTTTTGGAGTAGGCCCATAGTAGGTGCTTTCAAATATGCACACTATGGTTAGATTGTCTCCGCCCACTCGTGTCATTAGTGGTTGCATATGAGCGCGTGTGCAAAGAGGTAATATGGGACGCGTGCTCACAAGGCGAAATTAAAGAAAAAAAAGAAGACAGGGTTGTAAAAATCAACCAAGCCATCCACCATGTTTTTCGTGGTCTGTACTTTACATATTACCTTGATTCGAGGCGCAACTCCCCATAGGCTTTGAGTACGAGCCTCGGGGGTTTGGCCATTTTGGCCTAATTTTCGACCAAAACTTGCCCTCTTTTGAAAATAGAGTTTTGGTACGCATTGAATTGCGTGGAGCCATCGTTGAGTTGGCTCGAAAATCAAAAATGGCCTAGGGCCTTTGGTCTTGTGAGCATTGTGTTCGGTTATTAACGTTCATGCTCACATGGCGACAAAGTTAGCGTTTGCGCACGCAAACGACTTGGGTTTGCGAGACCCATAGGCTGCCTAAAACACCGCCATTGCCCGCTTCCCTATACAAAATGATATGCCCGCGTGAAAGGGGCATGGATGAAAGACATAGGGGGGAGATGTAAGGTTCCGTCCGAACTCATGGTCCTTGAGAAGCATGAGTTCGCACGATCGACGGAGCGCCTTGCGCGTTGATTTTCTCGAAAACGCAACGGCGAAAAATTCTGGTGAACACACCAGATGAAAGTACATTAAATACCCTCTAGATTCAGCCCTTAGGTTCTCTTAGAACCTCACAGGTACTCGAGAAAAGTTCATCACAAAACTCGCCACGGGGAAGCGACGAAGGCGCGCGAACAGGCGACATCAGGCGGCGATCTCACGACAATTAGAAATTGCGGTAGAAATCGGGTATTTCACCGATTTCTGATCGAAAATCGATCAAGACAATAAAATTACGGTAATTCTACATCGATTTATTGGTTAGAAATTGGATTCCAGATTTCGCGGGTCAGAGAACAGGGATATCCCGATGACAGCCGGTATCAACGGCTTCCGCACGGGTGTGACGGCTCACACGCCTCCGGGCCATGGGCCATAACGGGTGTGACGGCTCACAGGCCTCCGGGCCATGGGCCCTAGGTTCTGGGTACCGCTTCAGTATACGGCCGTATACTGGGGGTATACGGCCGTATACCGTGGGTATACGGCCGTATACACAAGGTGTACGGCCGTATTCCAAGACCATGGCACTGGGAGGGTGAGAGGTATGCATGCTACACTTGCAAACGAAACGTTCCTGGTTCAAACCCCACCGCCCTCAAACATGCAAAAACATGTGTAGGCCATTGAAGAATCCTGGGAAGAAGTTGAAGAGGTTGATGATCAATTCAATTCAAGAACTGCAACCATATAGGGAGGCGCTGAAGACAGGCCAAACAAAAAAACCCACCAGTGACCCTACCTTTGAGATAAACGGGACTTAATGAATAACAACAACACAGTTCAACCCATGCCCGGATCCCACAAATACCTGATTGCAGATGCACCACAGCTCTTGCTTCTCCTCTTCCTCCTCCTCCACGGCCTCATCTTCTTCTCCGGCCTTCTCCTTGCCCTTCCTTGACTTCGCCTTGGGCTTCGGCTTCGACTTTTTCTTCCTCGAAACCTTCTTGAATGGCCACCACTTCACCCAGCCATAGCTCTCCGCCAGGGCAACATCCATGAGGTGGTGCTTGTGCCCAAGTGCAAACGAATGCAAAACCCCGCCAATTGTGGTATCGGTGGAAGCCAAAGCTAAACCACCAATCAAACCCCGCGAAAACACCAATGAACCGGGGGGACAAGCAAGGAAAGTGCCATCCGAGCCCACAGAAGGCAAGGGGTTAGCATGCATTTGCCGCAATGGGCACTCCTCATATGAAGGGTGACCCTCAACCCCAACTCGAAGGGGGCTAGGGGGACAAATGTTCATGAATTGCAAAAAAAGTAGCCCCATCAACGGGCATGTAGAACTGAAGTGGGGCCGGACAACGACCCCCTGCAACACCACTGTGTTGCGTCATTGTCTCACCCTGATTCCAAGCGCCCTCTTCACAGGCACCACACTGCCCCTCCAGGGCGTGGGTGGCACACAATGGCACGTTACCACATGTAACACAAAAAACTGTGGTAGCATCACTCACATCCAACAACACCTCACAACCAACTGCACCACAAGTGGCATGAGGGCCTTGAGACCCTTCGGGGGATGCAGCTGCTTTGCCAGCCCAAGGTAGAACAACAACAGGGCAAGTGTTGTTGTAGTCCAACCTGGAGGTACCAACCGAAATGAAACCAAAAACACGGGGCCAATGGGGGTTTGTGGTAGGGCAAATACCTCCGCGATGCACAGTCAGTGCATTGCCCAACCACACATGGCCAATGTCCAATGGGGCCATTGGGGCCACCACCCAAGGGTCCGGAAGGCCCGTGTGGGATGCAACCACGAAATCCCCAGCACAACCATCATCGGGTGTGGGGGAGAACATCGGAAACAAGCAAATAACATGGTGTTGGTCCGGGCCCGCAACATAGCTGAGGTTAATGTCACGGTGCCAACACTGTTTCTTTTCCACATCCACTGTACCGGCCTTCAACACAATAAAGGTGGTAACATTCACGACCGGACACTTACAACCCAAATGAGTCTCCAAGTGGGGTATGAGGACCTCCCTTGCGAAACTGTACATTGCAGCCCCCTCCGGTGGAGTCATTGTGCGGCGGGTGTCACTGTCCCCTGCACGAGTCTCGGCGGGCCAATCCTCATTAAAAATATTGAGCCCCGCATCTGCCCTAAGTTCCCCATACTCATCCTGAAGCTTGTCCATCCAACTGACAGAAATGAAGCCAGATTGGAAAGCATGGCCCCATTGCTTGAAATCCTTGAGGTCGTCGACATGACGATGATCGACGACGTCAACGGGGATGGAGACACGATGGTGTTCAACACCAAAAAGGGGGGTGGTGGTGACGGGGAAGTAAAGGGAGGGGTGCATCCCAGTACCCTTGTACCAGTTGGGGAGGTTGTGGCCCTCCAAATCAGCATGCCAGGACCATGGCGATTGGGAGTGGAGGGAGTAGAGGGGGGCGGTGTCCTCCCAATGCCCCCGCTGCACTTGCTGGGCCTTGCACTCCCATTTGCGCCAGCCAGCGGCCACGTCCCCGGAGACATGAATCCCCGGAGAGCCATCCTGCATCTCCCATTCCCTCAAATACAAACTCATCCCCCTATTGGGCTCCCCACAGCTTTTTTTAACATGCTCCACGACAGCGCGGGCATCCGAATCATGGAGCTGCAACACAATAGCTTGCAGATTAGGGTTGTTGTCAAACAACGACAACAAAGGGTCAGTGAGGCTGTGGGGTTGGGCAACGCCGGGGTGCGTTAGTTTCACCAGGGCCACAGGGGTGTCCAAGGTGGACCAAGCACAATTGTCAAGAGAAGGCCAAGACACGGTGCGTGTGCTGTCGGGGCTGTAAACACCTCTGTGCACTGTGCGGAGAGCTACGGCATCAGCCCACTTCTTTGACAAGGCATGAGTGCCCGCACTAGTCATGGTGGCAGAAAAAGAGGGCCTGGGAGAGCAAGAAGCAACATAATATGGATTGGAATGGACACATATGGAGACATACATTGCAATCTTGAGTGAAGTATGAGCCTAGATTGGTTTCAAGTGGTGTGCAATTCTTGGGCAAAGGCAAAGCATGCAACAAGATGGGCACAAAAGGCCCAACAATGGAATTTTTCAACTTGAAACAACCACATGGTGCAAACAAATACCCCCAGTATACGGCCGTATACTCCAAGGTAGGTAGGTAGGTAGGTGCACTCAGTCGTGGAGAGGCGCCTCATGGTTCCCCCTGGCGTCGCCCCTGTGACGAACAGGAAGAGGCTCCGCGCGTGAAGAGGGGAGGCGGCTTACTTCCCGCTAGACCTGTCTGTTGGCCCCCAACAAAGCGGCCCCGGGCAACGCCGGGAGAGCTGATCGCCGCCAGCGTGACATGCTTGTCTCGCCGGGAGGGTGTGCCCCCGTGCTTGCGCACGTCCCCTCCTTTGAGCGGAACCCTAGGGGTTCACCGGACTTCCTGGCGTATCCCGTTCCCAAGGCATGCATGCACGTTCTTGGTACTAGGGTTCCGAGGTGCTTGGGTGTCGCACGCTCCGCCTCGAGTCCCAAAGCAGCGCAGGCCTTAAGATGCAGCCTTACCCCCGGTCTCCGGATCTCGTTTGGCCGGGTCACCTGCATGGCACGGGCTGCCTCAGTGCCCGGGCTGTGGGCACTGGGTTTCCTACTGTTGTGCGGCGTTTGTGTTTGGGTCCGGTTGGCGGTTGGGTGTGGGTTTTGTTAACCCCGCCAGTCCTGGCTGGGGTCTTGGGTGGGTGTGTTTGGGCACGGTTTGTGGCGTTGTCCCTCTAGTGTCGGCTGTTTGTGGTGTTCGTGGTTGGGCTTTAGTTTCGGCCTGCTTTTGGGACGTGTGTGGTTTCGTGGGCGCCCCGCTTGCCCCCCGCCGTTTCCGGTTCCGGCGTGCGGTGTGGGCGTGTGTGTTGGGCCCGGGTCTCGGCTGTGCCCAGCCCTTCTTGGCTGCGTTGTCGGGGTGTGTTTTTTGCGCTTTTGTTTTTTCTTTTGTTTTTTTTTTCCGGGCTTTGTGGTCTCTGTCCCTCCATCCCCTTTCTTTCGGGCTGGGCTGGTGGCTCTCCTTTTTTTTTTTTTTTTTCCGTTTCGGTGTCACTTTTCCCTGTGGGCCGCTGTTACTGGCTTGGTGTTGCCAGTTTTGGGTGGGTGGTCCCCCTGTGCCTCTGTGGGGGTCCTGTCTTCGGTGCCTTCTCGGGCGGGGTTTGGCCGCCTGTGGTGGTGTTGGCGGGCGGTTTTGCGGCTGTGGGCTGTTTTCGTGCCTTTTCCCATTCACCCCTCCTTTTTTTGGGGGGGGGGGCTTGCCTGTTCCTCCCTCTGCCTTCCCTGGGCTGGCGCACGCACTGGCCTGCATTCAGTGTTGTTTTCCGGGCTGCTGTCTTCAGTTGCGTTCTGTGTGGCCGCGTTCCGGCCCCATGGGTCGGGTGGGCTATGTACACGGTGGGCTCGGCGCCCCATCCTGCCGGGTTTGGTCCTGGCTCGCCGGCTGGGCGGCTGCGCCAGGCGGGTGCTTGTGGTTTTGGGTTAGGGGGCAGGGGTTGTTCGTGTCCTTTCCCCTCTGCTGTGCCGGCTGTAATTTTCTGGGTGGTCCGCCACCGTTGTCGCCTGGCGCGCTGTGGCCCCGTGTGTGGCCTGCGGTGCTGGTGTGTGGCGTGCTGGCGCGGCGCCTTCCAGGGTGTGCGGTGGCTGGCTTCGGTTAGTCCCTCAGGTTAGGGTCAGTTGTGTCGTGCTGTGCCGCTCTGTGCCGCGTCGCGTCGCGTCGTGCTGTGGTGCGTTGCACTGTGGCGCGCTGTGGTGCGGTGTGCCGTGGTCTCGCGTGGTGCCGCGGTGGGTCAGTGGAGGTCAGTCTGGCCTGTGTCGTGGTGCGGAGTGCGGGCCGGAGTGTGGCCGGCTGGTGGTTGGGGGGTGCGGTTAGGTGTGGGTGGCTCGCTGGGTCCGTGCTGTGGGGGCTTGGGCGTGCCGCTCGGGCTGGTGGGTCGGGTAGGTCTTCGGGAAATTCCGCTGAATGATCACGGTGTCCTTGGGGCGTGCACACTGACTCTCACCCATGGACTCAATCTTCACCGGGCCTCGCAGACAGGCAGGCGTACTCGGGGTGTAGGAAAGGGATTCCTTCTCCAAGGCAGACAAACAGAAATCAGGAGTCGGACGGTGGAGGTGGCTTCCGAACGCCGTTTGAGTGGCGAAAGGCTTGCAGTGCAGCTCGGCTGCGCTGGCAGGGACATGAGGGTCCGGGTCGGTGCCGCCGGCAGGCATGAGCTCATACTTCAGGGTCAGGGGGATGTCCATATCTCCGGTGCTGAACTGCAGGGGTCCGGGGCACCGGTAGTAATCTTGGCACTTCCAGTCTTCACGGCGCTCGGAGAAGGCCTTGAAGGGGGCACCGTCCAGCAGCACCAAGGCCTTCGCGATCACAGCCTTTCACTTCCCTTTGCGGCGCCCGAAATTCATCATGGACGGGATCAGCGTGCCGCCGCAGTGCCATTCCTCCACTGGACGCAACAGGTTGGTGACGGACGCCATCACGGACGTGAGACCAGCTGAGATCAAGCCCCCGGCCGTCAATCCAAGTGCATAGCAATACTCAGCGTTGAACCGCGACGGTAACGCAGCCCGGCCCTCAGAGCCAAAAGCGTGGTCGCGTGACGGTCCGTGGGGTTGCCCTCCCTGGGGGCCTGTGCCTTGGTCCCGTGTCCTCTGGGGGTTTCGGTCCCTAGTCGTGGATGCCGTGGCCGTGCCTTCGTCCTCTTCCGGTGCCTGTGAGGTGGCCTTTGTGGTGGCCAGGGTCGTCGCCTGGCGGTGAGGGCGTGGTGGTGCGCCGTGCGGCGGCGTTCCCTGCGGCTTCCTCTGTGGGTGTGGCCCGTTCTCCCCGTGTAGGTGTGCCCTCCGTTCTCCGTGTGGTTTCCGGTGGCCGGTGGGCGTGCGCTGGTGTGATCCGCATGGCGTCCGATGTTTGTTTCGGTTGTGTGTGTTGGGGTGTTTGGTGGGGCTGGGGCGGTGCTTGTCCCCCCGTGGTGGTGTGCCCTTCCTGGGTGTGGGTCCTGGTGCCTGCCGTGGTGCCCTTTTCCTCCGTGTCTTGGTCCCCCCTCCCGCCCCTTCCTGGTTCTTGGGTGTTTTCCTGCCCCCATGTGGTGTCGCTTCCGGCGTCCTGTCCCTGCGAGTGCCTGCCCTCACTTGGGGCCCTTCCGTGCCCTCTTGCCTGAGTGCTCCTTGGTGCCCTTTGCCCTTCCCTTGCCCTTGTCCTGCCCCTTCCTGGTGTGGTGGTGGCGGGAGGGGCGGGGTGGGGAGGCGGCGCCGGCGGCCCAGGCCTGGGGGTGGTTGGCCTGGGGCCACTGGCGGAGGGCTTGGGGGGTGTAGGGGGGGCGGAGGCCCTGGACCGCATCGCGGAGGAGGGCCTCCCATGCCGCTTGCGGCATGATGGCCTCCGGGGCGGCCTCGTTGGGGTTTGCGGGGGTGCGGGTGCGCACCTCCTCGAAGGTATGCACCATGTGCACCCCTTCGTGCCTTCCCGCTCCTCCGGCCCACTTCACCCAGCGGCGGAGCTCCTGCAGAGCGGGGGGAGACCACCAGGCGAGGTGGGCGGGGGCCCGGGGGGGGGAAGGGTCCGTGCCCGTGGTCGTGGTGCGGCGGGGGGGGGACGTGGACCTGCGGTGGTGGCGGGGGTGGCGGTGCCTGGGGGAGCGGGAGCGGCGGCGGCGGGGGCTGGTGGTGGAGGACGGGTACGGGCGGAGGGGGGAGCGGGAGGGGGAGGTGGACATGGGGCGGCGGTGGCGCGCTCGGTGGCGTCCGGGGGAGCGGGAGTGGTGGTGGCGGGGGCTGGGGGTGGTGGATGGGTACGGGTGGCGGGGGGAACGGGGAGCCTGGCGGGGCGTGTGGGGGGAGGGGGAGGTGGACGTGGGGCGGCAGTGGCGTGCCTGGCTGCGTCGGGGGGAGCGGGAGTGGTGGTGGCAGGGGCTGGGGGTGGGGGTCTTGTTTGGCCGTCGGGGGGAGGGGGAGGGGGACATGGGGTGGCGGTGGCGCTCGTGGTGGTGCCCGGGGGAGCAGGAGCGACGGGAGCGGGGTCCCGGGGGGTCGTGGTGGCACCTGGGGGAGCGGGAGCGGCGCGAGTGGGTGGTTGAGGCGCGGTGGGAGTGTGGGCGCCGTGGGCGAGTGTGCCGTGCGGGGGGGGAGCGGGAGCGCCGCCGTTTGCGGGACCGGGCCTCATCGCTCGAGTCGGGCCAGTCCGGAGGCGTCGTCGGCCCCTGGGGGGCCTCGCGCGGTGCCGCCTGGTACTGGGGGGGGGGGGGGTCCCCCGTCGTCCATGGATCCGCCACGTAGGGGTGTGGTGGCGGCAGTGGCTGGTGGTATGGGTCGAGTGGCTGTCCTTGGCGGGGTTGGGCCCGGGGGGCCCCTTCGGCCATCGGATGGTGGCCGGGGCTTACGGATACGGTTCCTGGTACGGGGGTGGTGGTTGGTACGGGGGGGGTGGCTCCTGGCGGTAGGTGGGGTATGCGGGTGGAGCGCTCGGTGGCTGCCATCCCGTCCGCTGGTGCTGTTCGTGCACGGGGGGTTGTGGCCCGGTGGGGTAGGGCGGTGGGCAGTGGTAGTGGTGGGGGTGGTGTTGGTAGTGGTGGTGGTGGGGCCGCTGGTGGTGGTGGTGTGGGTAGTGGTGGGGTTGGTGTTGCGGGTATGGCCCATGGACCCCTTGTGGGTTTTCCGGTCCCCCTTGTGGGGGTGGGGGGTTGGGCATCGTGGGCAGTCCCCGGGGCTGCACTATGTGGTGGGCATGGGGGAAGGGTTGGGGGCCGGGCTTGAGGGTGACGGTGGTCGAGGGGTCCCACGTCCCTGGGTCGGTTTGGCCGGCGGTGGTGGTGGTTTGTGGGGGATGGATGACGGGGCGCTTGGTGACGGGGATGCGGACGAGGGCTTGGACAGGGTCGTGCTGGGTGGCCGTCTCTGCGGTGGTGGTGCGTGCCGGCGGGAGGGGGGCGCGGGTTGCGGTGGGTGGGGGGTCCTGGCTTGGGCGAGGGCCCGGGCGGGGGTGGTGTCGGGTGGGTTTGTGTCGTTGCGTCTGCGGTGTTGTGTGTGCTCGCGTGGGCGCCGGCTTGGGTTTGGGGTCGGGTTTGGGGTTGGGGTCCGGTTTGGGTTTGGGGTCGGGTTTCGGGTTGGGGTCCGGTTCCAGGTTGAGGAGTACCTCTGTCCGGAGGTGTGAGGGCGCCGATGTCGGGTCGGGGGTCGTCCCGGTGGGTTGCCGGGGTGCCTGAGTCGCCTGTGTGGGGTTTGGGGGTCGGTGCGTGCGGCCGCGGCTTTGGCTTTCGCCGTGGCCTTGAGGATGAGTTTGGCGGGGAGGGGGGGGTCGGAGGATGAGGTGGAGGAGGTGGACGAGGCTGAGGATGAGGAGGAGGTGGTGGACGCGGGTTGGGCTGTGATGCGGGCGGGCTTGTGGGCGACGGCTTCTGCTGCGGCCACAGCGGGGAGGATGGAGGGCATGTCCTCGGGCCGTAGGTTGGGGGCGGGCGGCTGGGGGGGCCCGGTCGTGACCTGGCGGCCCGGCGGGCCGATCTGGTCGGCAGCGGCGGGGGAGGGAGGCGCGGGGCTGTGGCCTTCTCCTTCTGGGCTCGCCTGGGCCCGGGTCCTGCAATGTGTCAGGTCGTGTGGGTTGGTGTCCGCGGGGGGGAACAGTTCGCGTGGGCTGCATTCAGGGGCCGGGGGGGGTGGGCCTGGGTCCTCTGGGGTGTGTGTGGGGGGCGTGGGCGGGCCACTGGGTGGGGTGGGCGTGCCGCGGGGCGCGGGGGCTCCCCTCGGCGGTTGTGTGTGGGTTGTCGAGTGTGGGGGGCGCTGAAGGGTGTCCGGCGGGTGGGTGTGTGGCGGGCGTGTGCTGGTGTTCGGGCGGGTGGGGGAGGCCAGTGTCGCGGGGCCCGGGGGTGCGCGCGATGGTGGGCGTGTGTGGGTCTCCGGTTGAGCAGCGAGAGGGGGGGGGGCATGGGCGGGGATTGTGCGGCGGGGTGTGCTGTGTCGGTGTATGTGTCCGCTTGCCGCGCGCTTGCGTGGGCAGTTGTAGGCCGGGCGGTTTGGAGGAGAAGCTTGCCGTCTTCTGCTGCCGCGGCAAGGATTTCGCAGACGAGCTTTCGTATCTGTTGGACCTCTTGGTCAGTGGTGGGAAGGGGGTATGCTAGCTTTGGGCTAAGACCCGCGCGGTTGAGGACCCTGTGGATGGCGTGGTACCCGCAGGTGAGGGACTGCTGCGGTCTGGGGGGGGGGTTTGGTCGTGTGTCCGGGCCTGCCTCGACTTGTGTGTGGGCGGTGGGGATGGCCCAAACCCAGGGCACGGTCCCCGTGGGTGCCCAGCGGCGCTGGATCCAGTGGGTTAGGCAGAGCATGGCCAATCCCAGGTGGTAGCCCGCCTTCCCTGAGGTGATTTGGGCCAGGGCGCGGGCTGGGGGGTTGTCCCCTGGCTGGTGGACACCCCTGAGGACCCTGTGCTGGGTGGTGGGGTCCCCCACTGCCCCTGGTGGGGCGGTCTCCGGGGCGAACATGGTGTCTGTCCCCTGGATGAGCCAGTGCGGGCCGGGGGACGTAGCCGTAGCGGCTATCACGTAGTAGTGGCCGCGCTCGAGGACTGTAACCCAGACCTCCGGCGGGGGGTGGTCACTGTCTGTAGGTGGGGGGGGGAGGTCGTCGTCCGGGGTGCGGAGGCCGGCGGCGCGGAGGGCGGTGTCGCGGTTGGGCGCGGTGGCCTGTTCCCACTGCTCCGGGCGGTTCGGGTCCGCTGGGTGGTCCGTCTCCGCTGGGGCCCGTCGTAGGCGTACGGTCCCTTGACGCGTGACGTTGATGCCGGTGTCGTGCGTCAGGGCCTGGCCCCACTCGATGGGGGGGATCCAGATGTGTTGGCCCCGGGTGTGTTTGCGGGCTCGCCAGAGCACGAGGTCTACGATGGTCTCGTGGAGGCCGCTGACTGGGGTGGTCAGGTCCCGGAGGGCTTTGACGTTGAGCTTGGTCCAGTCCTCTTGTAGGCGGTACCAGCCCAGGGGGGTGGTCGGGGCCCTGTCTTGGAGGGTTGCTCGGAGGAGGTCGGGGTCGCGGATGGTGGCCGGTGTGAAGGGGGGGGTGCCCCGGGTCCAGGGGGGGGTGGGCTGGATGGGCTGCCGGGGTCTTGCGCGTCTACGTCGATGGATGGTTGGCCCTGGTTGGGCTCGGCTGGACTGGGCGGTGCCGGGTGGCTTCTTGGGTGTGAGACGGGTCTCGGGGCGCTGTGGTGGTGCCTTGGAGACCTGTGGATGGAGACGGGGGGCGCGTGCGGGGCGCGGAGCGGGTTAGTGGACGTCTGGGTCATGCACGGCATGGTAATGGATGAGACGCTGCATGTGTTCCCTGGCGGTGGGGTCGGTGAGTTGCTCCGCGTGTGCTAGCAGGAGGTGTTTGCGGTGTACCATTTGGGCCGCTGCTCTGCGGACTGCTTCTAGCTGGAGGTGTGCTGCTGCCTCCATGGGGCTTTCCGTGTGTTTGGTGAGGTTTCGGTGCAGGGCCTGTGTCACTGCCCCTCCCATGGTGGCTTCTTTGATCAGGGGGTCCCGGAAGAGGTGTTCGGTGGCCTGGTGTGTGTGGCTGTGGGTTGGCCATCCTTCGTGTTGTCGCAGGGTTTCCGCCGGGGACCAGCCCACTAGGGTGTCCCTGTCTGTATGGAGGGGGCATTTCTTGAAGTGTTCCCAGTCCTCCGGGGTGGTGTGGTCGCATGGGCAACGGGTGTGTTCGTCAGGGACGTGGATGTGCTTGCGCGCGAGCCATCTGGCGACCCTGGTGAGGAATGGCAGTTGCTCCCTGAGGAGCTGGATGCGTCGTTTTTGGAGGTGGGCTGGGACGTTTGCTGGGCGGAGCGCTGAGTGGTAGAGGGGGACTTGCAGTCTGTCCTGGAGCTCCTGGATGTGCGCCCGGCTGTCTGCGTCGCCGAGCACGCGGGCGAGATGTTGGATGGGGTTGGGGTAGTGGTATGCTCTGTCGTGGGAGGAATAGGGGGCGTCCTCTGGTACCCAGTCCGGGGTCTGATGGGGCTCGGGTACAGGGGGCACGTGTTGGAGGTGTGTGTGGTTGCGGCCGAGGTCAGGGATCTGGAGGGCTGGTAGGTGTGTTGTGCGCTGGTGTACTGCCTGGTTGTCGACCTTACCATTTCCGTATTGGTGTCTGTGGGACTCTTGTTTCACGATGTGGAGTTGGACGTAGGGGGGAGGCTGCGTAGGGCTTTCCAGAGTGGCAGTGCCTGGGTGCCGAGGCCCGTCGCGGCAGCTTTGTGAAGTGGTTGCCTTGCTATGCGGAGGAGCAGGTGTGTGTCGACAGTGGCGTCTACCACGAACCAGACCCGGACGATGTGCGGGGAGTGGGCGGGTAGGTGGGCCGCGACTTCGGTGATGGCGTCGGCCATGGCCCCTAGCTCCCGGTGGGAAGAGGCCCCATAGGTGGTGTGGCCCGTGTGGTGGTCCATGTGGTAGTGTCCCCCGGTGTGGGTTAGCTGCAGGGTGGCCCTCCCGGTGATGGGCGTGAGGGCGGATTCGCCTGAGGTGTCGGTGAAGAAGAGCCGGTCCGCCGGTGATGGTTGTGGGAGGCGGCATGGGTTCATTGGCAAGTAGGCGTATATGGCAAGGCCCGTGGCGAGTTGGGCTACTGGGGTTGTGGGCTGCAGGATGGGGGTGGCGTACAACCCTATTCCTTTGGAGATGATGTGCTTCGCTTGGGGGGACAGGGCTATGAGTCCCTGCTCTGGCTGTCCTTGTATGAGGTAGGAGTAGATGTAGTGGAGGGTGTAGGCTGTGTCGGGGTTTAGGTCGTGGCATGTGAGGGTTTGTGTTCGGTGCTCCGGTGTGTGGCAGGAGTGGTGGAGCGGATAGTAGGGGTGCTCGTGCTTGCCCGTTCTGCCTGGCTCGTACATGCTGTAACGGATGGCGACCCCTGCCGGGTCGGGGCGGGGGCATGTGGGTGTAGTGGTGAAGAGCCATTTGGGCGCGTGGTCGGGGTTCCATGCCATCGTGGGGTTAGTGTCGGTGCGGTGGAACCATGGGGCTATCCATGCGTAGGCCTGTGGTGGTAGGTGGGTTGTGGGGTGGGTGTGGTGGCGTGCTATGAGGTGTAGTACGGGCCATGGTGTGGTTGGTGCCTCGGGGTCACAGGCCCAACATGTGCGTGGCATGCTCTGGGAATCTTGGGGGACCTTTGGTAGGTCTTGGGCGGTCATGTGGTGTTTTGGTATGCGCCATTTTGCCCCGTGGTGGATGACGGTGGTCTGCGTGGGTTTGGCTTCCTTCGGGGCCAGTAGTAGGGTTAGTGGTGGGACTGGGCCCGTCACCGGGGGGACGGGTTCGTGTTTCGATCCGGTGGGTGCGTAGGGCGGTGTCGCTGGGATGGGTTGCGGGTGTTGCTTTGTGAATTCTCGGTAGGCTGTGCGCATGTCTTTGGTGCCCGGTAGAGTGTGTCCCGCTGCTCGTGCCGTCTGCGTGAGGTACTGGTGGAAGAGGCGGTATTGTGGCCATTCGGGAAGCTGTAGAAAGGGGGTGTGGTGTGCCCCGCTGTGGTGCAGGACCCGCATTTGGGGGAGGGTGACGTATACTACGGTGATGGAGGCCCCGACAAGGTCTATGGTGTGGATGGTGCCCTTGGGGTGATGGTGGAGGTCCCCGCAGAGGACCGCTAGTGGCCCTTCCTCTGGGCACGTGTGGTTGGTGAGTATGGCGTGGTGTGGGGATGGGAGGAGAAGCTGCAGGTGGCTCCACAGGCGCGTGTTCATGTTGGTGGGCATGCCCGTCTGGTGGAGTACCCAGCGCGGGCATGTATTGCGGGCCCGTTGTGCGGCTTGGAGGCGGATGGCGGTGACCTCGCGGACCTCCGGTGAGTGGTTGTGGGTCATGCGGTGAAGGAGGAGGGCGGTGTGTCTGGTGTAGGCCGCTTTCACCTCGTCCCCTATCGCGTCTCCATAGTGGGGCCATGCCGCTCGGATGGCGCGGGTGGGTATGGAGGTGGGCCAGCCCCCGTGTGCTGCCCATGCCTTGGTCACTGCGCGTGTGGCCGGCTGGAGGGCGGTGGTGGGGTGTGTCAGGTGGAGTGCTTGGAAGCCTATGGAGGCGTTCAAGACCCCGGTGAGGTAGTACGCCAGGCTCTGGTGGGACAGGGAGAGGGCCTTGGTGGTCGGGGACGCATATCTGGGGAGATGGGCGAGGTGTGATTGCAACTTGGGAGGGAGGGTGGCGTCCTCAGGGTTGGCGGCCTGGACTACCCCCAGGTGGGTGGTGGTTGTCACGACTTGCATGGGGGGTCCCTGTGGCCCTAGGGTGGGAGGTGTGGCAGACCCCTTGATCATGGCCACTGACTTTGTGGGGTGGACGATGAGGTTGTTGTGGGAGAGGTAGGAGACGGTCACGTCCAGTAAGTCGTTGGCCTGTTGGGTGACCGTTGGCCCGGGGTCCGGGGCATGGGAGTCGTGTGGGGTGTGCGCGACGGTGAGGTTGGTGTCGTCCGCGAAGCCGACCAGGGGGGAGAGGAGGGGGTAGGGTGCGTAGGCCGGGTAATCCTGCTCGATTGCGAGGGCCAGGGGGAGCGTCACTAGAAGGTACAGGAAGGGGCCCTCTGCTCCCCCTTGGGGGACCCTGCTGCCTGGCTCCAGGAAGGGGTCGAGGCCTGCTCCAGTGCGGACCGTGTATTTGCGGGTGCGGATGTAGTCGGAGGTGAAGTTGTAGAAGGGGAGGCCTAGGCGTTTCCACACCGCTTCTAGAAGGAGCCAGGGGGTGTTCGGGAAGGCTCCTTTGACGTCGAGGGAGGCGATGATGAGGTCCACCGGGTCCATGTCCGCGATGGTGTCCTGGAGGGAGATGGCCTCGTGTGGAGACCGGCCTGGGATGGCCCCCCAGAGGCTCGCTGGTATGTGGGGGTCCAGGTGGGGGCGGATGCGGCGCAGGAGGATGGTCCAGACGATTTTGACCTCCGTGACCGCACAGACTATGGGGCGCCAGTTGTCCGGTTTTGCCCAGTCCCCTTTTTTGTAGAGGGGGCGGACAACGTTTGCCCAGTCTGGTGGCAGGGGGGTCCGCCCCGTGACGATGTCCCAGAGGCGGAGGGCGAGGACGCGGAGGAGGTGGGCGGGGAGGTGGTAGTATGCCTCTGCAGGGAGGCCGTCGTAGCCTGGGGTTTTGTGTTGCCGGAGACTGTGGATGGCCTTCCGGACTTCGTGGATGGTGAAGGGGCGTTTTTCCAGGTGCCTCCTCTGGGCGTGGTTGAAGACCCGAGAGAGGCGGTCAATTTTGGCCTGGGTGTCTGGGTCCAGTGTGTCTTGGGTGGGGGTGTGTTGCCGGAGGAAGCTGTCTTGGGTGGCTTGGAGCACTGTGGCTGGGTCGTTGGTGAGGGAGCCATCCTCCTGCCGGACCGTGGTGATGGTGCGGTGGCCGGTGTCGGTCATGGCGTCCTTGAGGTGGCGGATGGCCTTGTAGGGGAGTTCATGTTGCGCATACCGTTCGTGTTCCTGGGCGATGCGCTGTTGCCTGTGGATGTGCCACCGCTGCAGGTCCGCCCTGATGTGGGCTATCCGTGTCCTGCAGTGGGGTATCTGGCGGCGGGTTTGGGGGCTGTCGGTGTGGAGGAGGGTCGCCAGTTGTTGCTTCGCATGCCAGAGGTCATGGAGCATGTCCCCCAGGGCCGTGGGTGGTTGGTCGTCGTCTGTGTGGGGGTGTTGTTGGAAGGGGCAGGCGACGGCGGCCGTGCGCATCGCTGTGAGTAAGTCGGTGGGGTCTGGTTGGATGCGCCGGGCGCGGTCTATGGCCCTGTGATATTGGGACCAGGCATGCTTGTCATGCAGCGGGGGCATCTTCAGGGGGGGTGGTAGGCCTTGGTCCGCATCCTCTGGGGGGCTGGGGGGAAGGTTGGGGATTGTGAGGCGGATGTGCAGGGGGCTATGGCCTGTGGGTCCCAGCGGGAGGGGTACATATCGGGCCTCCGCTCGGATGATGGTGGTGGGGTCGCCATAGCATACGTCGATGCGGGATGGGGCGGCATCCGTTTGGTGGGGGAAGTGGGATGGTTGGCCTTCGAGGTTGGCTGTCAGGTCCACGAGCCCCAGCATTTTGATGGTGTCGCGGACTGCTTGGTCCTGGGGTGTGGCCTGTCCCCCTCGGTCCGCTGGGGTGGGGGCGGCGTTCATGTCGCCGATGATGACTGTGGGGGCGAGCATGGCCATCTGGCGGTATGCCTCGGCCAGGGCTTGGAGGAAGGGTTCCGTGGCTTCGCCGAAGGGGACGTGGGTGTTGATGACGTTGAGTTGCCATCCGTCCCCGACGACCTCATAGACACCTAGCCTCCCTGGGACGCTGAGGTGGTGGATGAGGTGGACGTGGATGCCGGTTTGGGCGTATAGGGGGGTCCCCTTGTGGCAGTAGCATTTGTACGCTTTCTGGTCCGGGGTATATATGGGGGTGGTTTCTGGTGGGTCGTCGCGCTGTAGGCCTTGGTCCTGGAAGGTGAGGAGGTGGGGAACCCACCCCGGCCCCTGTGCCATCGGGAGCTCCTGGAGGGCGGTTGTGGCCAAGCACAATTCTCAAGAGAAGGCCAAGACACGGTGCGTGTGCTGTCGGGGCTGTAAACACCTCTGTGCACTGTGCTGAGAGCTACGGCATCTGCCCACTTCTTCAACAAGGCCCGAGTGCCCGCACTAGTCATGGTGGCAGAAAAAAAGGGCCTGGGAGAGCAAGAAGCAACATAATATGGATTGGAATGGACACATATGGAGACATACATTGCAATCTTGAGTGAAGTATGAGCCTAGATTGGTTTCAAGTGGTGTGCAATTCTTGGGCAAAGGCAAAGCATGCAACAAGATGGGCACAAAAGGCACAACAATGGAATTTTTCAACTTGAAACAACCACATGGTGCAAACAAATACCCCCAGTATACGGCCGTATACTCCAAGTATACGGCCGTATACTCCAGAGTATACGGCCGTACACTGAGGTATCGGAGCCTTGAGTATACGGCCGTATACCCCAAGAGCCCAAAATGGGGTAGTTTCAAAGACAACATTGACCATCACAATTGGCAAACTAGAGGTATTCACCAACCCACCTATGCATGCATTGTGCATTATACATTCGTACCCAACTGTACATGCCACATACCGCTTTCTCCCAAAACCCCCTTTTTTACCCGTATACTCCCAGGTATTCCTGGTATGCCAGGTTATGCTCACCATATGACGAGCACATTTCTGGCACCATACCAATTTGTCAGAGCTACAAACGTACACTTGTGCCCTAATGTTTGTCCCTCGGTTTGGAGTCCCTTTTGGGCCGTTTTGTCAATGGATCGGGGTTTGTAATGTGGCCTTCAGGCTGCTTTCTTGTACTTGGGAAAGTATGAGGTTCACTTGCAGTTGCACCTTCTTGTTCAACATTCACATCCTTAGAGGTTTGGTCCTTTTGAAGGCTCTCACCGTCATTCTCATCGGATCCCTCATCACCGGACAAAATTGGAACGGACAGGAAATTGTCCTTGGTCGTCTTTTTGCAGGCCCCTTTGGGGCTCTTTGGATCGGAGTCTGCAATTTGGCCCTGCTGCTGCTTTTTTGCCTTTGGCGAAAGCTGAGGTTCACTTGCAATTGCAACTTGTGGTTCAACGTCCACGTCCTTAAAGGTTTGGCCCTTTTCAAGGGTTTTCACTGTCAATCCTATCAGATTCTTCATCCCAAGACAAAATCGGGGTGGACAGCAAATCGACTTTTTGAGAGGAGGACGTTTCTTGGGCAACCAAGCTATCAAAAGAAGGACCCAAAGACTTTGGGTTGAGATTGGCGAGGTTCATCTTGGTGCTTTTGGTTGGAGTGGGTGTTGTATTTTGTGGGGACGATGCCGGCAAAGCAAGCTGAAGGCACTGATCTAACCTCACTTGGATCCACTTGGGTGAGGTTTTCACTCATCTCAAGCAGTGCCATTGTACGTGTTTGGGGAAGAAATTGAGCAATGTGCGTCTCAATAGAGGCCATTAGCATGTGTGTAATGCTTCCAGAAATTCCAAAGTCGTCGTCACTGGTGGGATTGTCTATCTGAATATCTGTTAGCAAATCCATCACCTTCTTTGCATCACCCAACAATGAACGCATGTGCGTGTTCCACACGCCCTCCAATCGCTGATGTACAAGTTTCCTTGTTTTTGGGGTCGACGCAGATTTGAAAAACCGAATGGCCGTTTCAAACTGGCTCATGACTGCAGGTTGTGTTGTTGATTCGAGACGCACCGGAGTACATGGTGACATCGTTGCATCCATGACTTCATCTTGTACATCTTTGAAGTGCGTCAAATAGAATTTGTTTGCTTCCTTGCCACTTTTGTTTGGATTTTTGCGAACATAAAAGTCAAAGAAAACTTGCTTGTCCATGAAGCTTTGCAACATTGCCACTTGGTGCGGTGTGGTTCGGTAAAACAAACGAAACTTTCCGGCTTGCATGCCAAATAGCTTTTCACCTAATGCGTTAGTTCCCACACCTGCAACTTGCGTACGACACATATCCGTTGCATGCAACGTAAATTGTGGCTTGAAAATTGCGATTGTCTTCACCTTTTGTCCGCATTGGCAAGTGTAATCACGTTCAGTTACATCCGATTCCCTTTCGCAAACTGGATAACCATCAACGACAATTTCACGCAATTCGATACCTTTTATCATGCCTGCCAACCTCCACAAACCATCAAAGGCCCATGTTTCGGTGTCGTTGAAATTTGCCCAATCAATATGTGTCGCCATTTTCTCGGGCAATGGGAGCGTGGCCAATGTACAAGTTGGGACCCAATTTGCTACCTTTGTGTAGGAATGGTCAGGAATGCTATTACGGTCTGCAATTCCACGTGTATGTGCCATGAGCTTGCCTTCTGTCGAACTGCAGGCAACGAAACCAACCACTTCATCTTGCTTGTAAGACGTTTCAGCATGGTCACCCCAAAGGGTAACAGGCTAGCGACATGTAGCCTCAGAATGTGCCAAGGTGATTTCCCTGCACTTTTTACGTTCATCGGACATGATATCTTTGACTTCTCCAACACTAGCAATTTTGCCCAAAATATTTCCAACTTTGTCCTTGATGAATGTATCGAAAGTCTCAAAGATGAGATGATTTTGTGGGAAGCCTGCCCCATCAATGGCAATCTAATTGGAGGTTCCTCTCGTTGACAAGAACCACTTTTTATGCGAGTAGAACCTTTCCTTTCCAATAGGAATGGGATTAACCTCCAAACCACTCCACCGATGTACATCTCCAACCACCAATGTCTGTCGTTTTTGGACGGCAATCTCGGTATTGTTGCACCAAATTGTTACATTGACCCGGTCTTGCTGGCCATCCATTATGACAACGTCAACAATTGCTCGTTCCCCGTATTTTGTGGTGATCAACTTTTTTTTCTCCGCGACATCCACCAAGCGGCCATCAATGGACACGGTCTTTCCCATGGCGGTGATTTCCCAAAATGAACATTTTGTGCGGTGTACCTAAGAGGAAACAGAATTAGTTGGTAAAAACAACAAGACTGCTATACTACTTACTTACGAAGATAATGATAATATGGCCTTGTCGTGCTACGTATGACATTGTGGTGCTACGTATCATTGCAAATCAAAACGTTGTTTGGAAACTTGATTTGTTGATAGACCTTTGCTGATTTCGAAAATCCTCAAACTACTTCATTTTTGTTTAGTCATCCCTTGATCACTAGAACTACAGCTTTCCTAATTTCGAAAAACGTAATCGTATCCAAGTACATTTTTTTGTTTAGTCATCCCTTGATAGCTAGAAGCATAGTTTTGACTTTATAAAAAACTAACTGAAGACCCATTCTACTCATCATGCAGTCATGCTACAAAGCACCCATGCAACAGGAAAAACAAATGGTGGCAATAGCAATTTGATTGTTCAATGCATTGTTTGATGGCAAAAAAGTAACATTCGACACACCATGATTTATTGCACAACACATGTAGTGAACACGCAGTCATGCTACAAAGCACCAGTGCAAAAGCAAACATGTTTGTGGTAATAGCTATTTGATTGTGCATTGCATTGTTTCATGGCAACCAATGAACATATGACACACCATGATGTATTCAAGTGATCAACCACAACAACACACTTCTGCTCAAAGAGTGGAGATTACACATGACGATCCAAGCCAATTCACACAGTCGAGGGCGGTTGATGAGCGGAAGAGATTTGTACTGTGTACTGGCAATCCAAGTGTTCGATCAAATAAAGAATCTAGCTGGACTGATTGGAATGCGAGGTCGTTTGCAGTACAAGAATCCATACGTTGTTGGACAACAGAGATCCAAGCGTGTTTACACGATCCAGATACAAGCCGGTTCCCACAAAGGAGATGCAAAGCACATTACACAATGGAGATTCAAGGCGGTTCCCACAACGGAGATCCAAGCTCGTTCCCACAATCAGAGAGCCAAGCCGGTTCCCACAACGGAGATCCAAACCGGTTCTCAAAGCACATTACACAATGGAGATCCAAGGCGGTTCACACAACGGAGATTCAAGCCGGTTCCCACTATGCGTAATTGCCCCGGTGGGTGACCTAAGACCCCACCCACCCCTGTGTGAAGAGAGGTGCCCGGCCATTGCCTGGAGGGTCCGCACAGTATACAAGAGGACAACAAAGAGGGGAGTAGTGGTAATGGAGATCCAAGCGTGTTTACACAATTAAATCCAAGCCGGTTCCCACAACCGAGATCAAAGTCCGTTTTTCAAAGATCCAACCCGGTTCCCACAATGGAAATCCAAACCGGTTGTCAAAGCACATTACACAATGGAGATCCAAGGGGGTTCACACAATGGACATCCAAGCCGGTTCCCACCATGTGTAATCGCCCCCGGTGGGTGACCTAAGACCCCACCCACCCCTATGTGAAGAGAGGTGCCCGGCCATTGCCTGGAGGGTCCGCACAGTATACAAGAGGACAACAAAGAGGGGAGTAGTGGTAATAGGGATCCAAGCGTGTTCACACAATTAAATCCAAGCCGGTTCCCACAACCGAGATCAAAGTCCGTTACCCAAAGATCCAACCCGGTTCCCACAATGGAAATCCAAACCGGTTGTCAAAGCACATTACACAATGGAGATCCAAGGCGGTTCACACAACGGAGATCCAAGCCGGTTCCCACCATGTGTAATCGCCCCCGGTGGGTGACCTAAGACCCCACCCACCCCTATGTGAAGAGAGGTGCCCGGCCATTGCCTGGAGGGTCCGCACAGTATACAAGAGGACAACAAAGAGGGGAGTAGTGGTAATGGAGATCCAAGCGTGTTCACACAATTAAATCCAAGCTGGTTCCCACAACCGAGATCAAAGTCCGTTTCCCAAAGATCCAACCCGGTTCCCACAATGGAAATCCAAACCGGTTGTCAAAGCACATTACACAATGGAGATCCAAGGCGGTTCACACAACGGAGATCCAAGCCGGTTCCCACAATGCGTAATTGTTCCCGGTGGGTGACCTAAGACCCCACCCACCGCTACGTGAGGAGACGTGCCCGGCCATTGCCTGGAGGGTCTGCAGAGTATACAAGCGGACAACAAAGAGGAGAGTAGTGGCAACGAAGATCCAAGCGTGTTTACACAATCATATCCAAGCAATTTCCATCCATCCCATGCAAGCAAAGTAGCGGCTTGCACATTGCATGCAAATCAAACCTTTCGCTACAAATTTGATTTGTTGATAGCCCTTTGCGAAGTTCAAAAATACCAATCTTATGATCAGAGGCTTGCAAATTGGATGACATGTTTCCATGTGATGCTACATACCATTGCAAATAAAAACTTTCTCTGCAAATTTGATTTGTTGATAGCCCGTTGCGATCTTCAAAAAATGTAATCTCATCGAAGTACCTGATCACCAGCATAGCTTGGACCCATTGTACTGAACAACAAAAAGCACAAAGCACCAAAGCAATGCAAGCAATTATTGATGATGGCAGTTTGATTGATTGCTCAATGTAATGTTTGATGGCACACAAGTAACATTGGGCAGTCATTCAAGAAATCACCAATGCAGGAACAAAACCAATTCTTGGCAACAACAATTTGATTGTGCAATGCATTGTTTGATGGCAATCATGTAACATTGGACACACCATTATGTATTGAACAATACATATACATACCAAAGCGAGCACCGCCCCCCCCCCCCCGGGGACAGCCCCCCACCACCCCCGCGGCACACAGCTCCCGCAGGGCATGCAGGCCAAGGGGACAGTGTTGGGCCCCCACACCCACACACCCGCGCCCACAGCACGTGGGTGGCTGACCCCAACGGCCCGCTCAGCGGGCGGGCAGTCGGGGGAGGTACAGCGCCTGACCTCAGACGCCCCTCACAATGGTGGAAGGCATCCCCCCCGGGGACGCCCTTCCGCCAACCACACAGCGAGCAACGCCCGCCCGCAAGGGCGCACGCTGTGGGGCCGGTGCTGGGTCCCCACGCATGCAATGACCGCGCCTGAGACACACGGGTCGCGGAACCCCGGCTACCCGCTCCAGAGGACGGGCGGCCGAGGGAGCGACCGCGCCTAACACCAAACGCCCCTCGCAATGATGGAAGGCATCCCTCCCCGGGGACGCCCTTCTGCCACCCCTACAAGGAGCAACGCACCACCGCACCAACGCACCAGCCACGGGACATCCAGGAGGCCGTCGACCGAGTCACCCACGCGAGACAGGCGGCAGTGGCCTTGCACACCCGGGGTCGCCACGGCGGGGCCGCAGAGGGGATCATTGTGGAACCCTCGGGAATGGTGCTGGTCCTGGCGGCGGACATGGTCCGAGGGGTGCTCCACGCATCCCGTGTGCGGCGGGCGTGCCCACCGTTGACCATCCGGGTGTACACCCCCCCACGGGCGTGGCCCTTCTCCACATGGGCGGTGCTCGCCGTCATGTGGCACCTGGCACCGGAGGACGCCCCCACAGGGACCGCGGAGGAAATCGCCCGAGACCTCCACACCTGGCCAGCCGACCAGGATTACCCCTGGCGCAGGCCCCAGGGTGGCCTCCAAGTGGCACCCGCGGCAGAGGGGCTCAGCCTCGCGGCAACCCTCCAACTGCACCCCGACAAGAGGGCACGCCACTTCCTGCAGACAGGCACGGTCCCGGCCGCCCCGGGAGACTGCGAGTGGCGATGGGACGCAGGGGAGGCGCAACCGCTGCCGCGCCCTTGGGTCCTCCCGTTGTGGTATTTGCCCATGGGCACCCTGGCCCACGCCACTCAAGCCGTCAAGGGTGCTTTCCCGCAGCTGCTCCTCCCCGGCGTGGCCCTGCTCCGCAGCCTGCAGGCGGGGGCCGCCTGGGTACGGTGGAGGGAAGGAGGCGGGCGCACGAGCCCCTATTTCCCCCTGGTCCAGGGCCAGGCGCTTCTCCACGCCGAGGGCATGGGGACCGTGGAATGGGGGGCGATCGTGCCCGGCACGGCGTGCAGGTGGATCACAGCGGCCGCCCCACAGCCCATGCGATCGCCGCCGGCGTGCCACCGCCTCCTACGGATGGTCCCCTCTTTGGCCCCCCAACACGCCTTTACGAGGGACGTGTGGAAGGCCATACTGAGCCACACCAGGGAGTGGCTAACGAACTCGGGTGCACGGTACCCGCTGGGGCCGGTGCTCGAACAGCTCACGGCCCCCACACCCGGGGTCCGCCACGCCCTGCACAGGGCGTCGGCTCTCACGGAGCAATTCAACGACGAGGTGCTGGACCTGGCGCTGGAGCCGCTGCGGGTGCTTCCCCCGCAGACCCACATCCCACCCACGGGCACGTCCAACCGCCTAGGCCGCCTGGGGTTGCAGCGCCGCGTCGAGGCCACGCAGCCGGGAGGCGTGGTTGAACAGTGGCTAACGCTCCGCAACCCGTCCGCCGCGGAAGGCCACTGGTACCTACACCAAGTCCTCTTCCTACGGCGGGCAGCCCCGGAACACCGCCGGCAAAACCCGTACCACACGCACCCGGAGCGCCGGGGCGCGCAGGGCTTCCCGCAGCCAGTCCTGCCCGCCCTCTTGCCGGGGCAGGGCCCGGAGGCGCTGCAGCAGGGCCCCCCGCTCGACACTGCCACCACGGTACAACAAAGGGGACGCGACGGCGCGGATGGAGCCGAACCGGACGTCACAAACTGCGGAGCGGTGGGCTGGATGGCAGCCTGCAGGCACCTTGCCCGAGATACCACGGGGCTCCGGCAGTACAGAGCAACGGACTGCACGGCGCTCGCGTCCGCGGTCGCGGCCGTCACCATGGGTCCCGTGGCGGCGTGGCTGGCGCAACTGCTGCCCCACGTCCCCTGCCGCGACACACAGCCCCGCCGGCCGGCCGCAACGCACGCGCCAACGACACCCCTCACGGCGGAGCAGCTATACGTCGTCGCGGCCGCGTTGCTAGCGGACGGCGGGGAGAGCTTCGTCCACCACCACGGCCTGGCGCAGATTGCGGGAAGCATACAAGGGCCGCAGCGCGATGCACCAGACCCGTGGCACGCCACACTCTGCGGGCGCACCCGCGTCTGGGATGCGGGCGATGGCACACCCCCACCCGGGCCTCAGCAGGGGGAGGCACTGGTGCTGCAGACGGCAGGCTACCAGGCCATCCTGCACGGCCACGCCGCAGGGTACCGGTCGCACGTCCCCGCCAGAGGCCGCTGGACTGTCTGGCACAGCACCGCCAGGCAAGGGGCATTCCCGTCCCTGCCCCACGTCGACTGGCAGCAGGGGCCCCCCCAGGCCTACTATATGTCTGCGGACCCCTGGCCGCTGGCAGTCCTGCTACACACCGTCAGCGCCCCCAACAAGAGGCAGGAACCAGGGTGGGTCAACCCCCCCGCACTGGTGTGGAGCCCCGACCAGGAGGAGCATCTACGGGCCGCGTGGCAGGGAGACGCCATCAGGGCCACGGACGTCCTGGACCTCCACGCGGGCCCAATCACGCACGCCCGCCCGGCGGCTACCCTGGCGGTGGCCCAACGGGGACAGCAGAACCCGCAGTGGGTGGTCTGCATGTTCAGCCCGGCGGACGTGCACATCGTCGTCTGCGACCCCGAGCCCCTGCCAGGGCCCGAAGCCGTGGTCCGCGTGGCAGACTGTACCCGCATGATCGTCAAGGCGCTACGGGAGGGCGAACACCACGCCCTCCTGCTCCAGGTCAGGCTGAAGGACAACGCCCGGGCGGCGAGGCCGGGGCGGTGGCCGGCAGCGGCGCACCCCGCCGACCTAGAGCTCCAGCTGGCGGTCCCTACCACAGTGTACCACTAGATTCGGGCCACGCGAGGCAGGCGACGGTGAAATGCGGCAGGGAGCGACAGGAAGGCGACAGGGTGGCGACAGGAAGACGACAGGGTGGCGACAGGAAGACGACAGGCCAGCGGCAGGAAAGCGGCAGGAAAGCGACAGGAAGCGACAGGAAGCAACAGGCAGGCGACAGGAAGGCGACAGGGGAGGTGCGACAGGAGGGCGACAGGAGGGCGACAGGGCGGCGACAGGGTGGCGACAGGGAGACGACAGGGAAGCGACAGGAAACAAGACATAGCGACAGGACAAGCGACAGGAAAGCGACAGGAAGACGACAGGAGGGCAACAGGGCTAGCGGCGACAGGGAAGCGACAGGGAAGCGACAGGGAAAAGCGACAGGAGAGCGACAGGAGAGCGACAGAAGAGCGACAGGAGAGCGGCAGGGTGTTTTTTTGCGACAGGAAGGCGACAGGAAGGCAACAGGGGTGCGACAGGAGAGCGACAGGCCTGTGGAAGACAACAAGTGGGACAAAATAGTACATGGATTTTTATACAGGTGGAGATATGTAAAGAAAATGAGAACCAATGTTTTACCTTTATTTGGATTCTTATGAAGATGTCATTTCATTGTTAGATGGATAAACTTTTAGCGTTTGGTGAATTTTCATCTTTTATCGATTCATTCCGCAGGTAGATTTCGCCTGAAACTGAGAACTAAATGATAAAGATAAGTGTCAACTGCAAACTTTCCCGATCAGAAATGACCCCGACAGGTCCCGACAGCAAGAACTCGTCCCGACACCAAGAACTTTTATTTATGCAAGCATTTCGTTGAGTTAATCCAAAAATTGTTTCTGATTGCGTTTTTGTCCTCTTCTTTTCACATTTTCTGTTTATAGTTTCTGTTATGAACATGCTCTCCGTTATCTCAGACAAGGCCGCAAGAAGAAGAAACAAGAAAGAAAAGGTACTTGTGTGTGTGTGTGTGTGTGTGTGTACAACGCCCGCACAGCAGAGCGCAGCACCATTCAGCACCGTACGGCACAGCACAGCACAATTCAGCACCGCACGGCACAGCACAGCACAACTCAGCACCCCACTAATCTTCAACCTGCAGCGACACGCTGAAGCAACTGACGGAGCAGTTTGAGAACACACAACTGGTTGATCAAGTCCAGGTAATTCACTTTGCCAAAGTGCACTGCTTTTTCAGTTTGCCGCTTCCTCTCTTTCAAACAATGAACCACTATCTCAGACTATTATGAACAGTCTGTTGACGCAGTTTGACGATCTGAAGACTTTAACGGCTGATGCCGTCGACGCTGCTTGCGCAGAACTGAATGTATGTCGCAGAGGGTAGTAGCGTTGAGGGCTTACACGTGCTTCGCACTTGTGCATTTTCAGGATTTGCACAAGGAAAACGTTGAGAACGATTTGCAAGTTTGCCGCACACGAGAGGACACAGGGGGCCTGCTCGACGATTGGCTGGCTGCTGTCAAGAAGCTACGGGAAGAGGTGTTGAAAAAGTACACGAAGTACGACACCCCGGCTTGGAACATCAAGTTTTCGTCCTATTTCTTGGACGCAAGTACTAGTACGCCCAAAGCCAAATAAATGTACGTTTGATTCCTGTAGTACATTGCTCTTTCATCGTTGCACCTCAAGAGCGCATTGCTATTGAGAACGCATTCTCCAACATCAAGAAGTTTGGTCTTTTTCATCGAGTTAAGAGCCGAGGTGGATCGTACGAATATAATGAGTTGACCTACTTCTTCTTGGCGGCGTGTGTACTACATAATTGTCAGATTTAGTTTGATTTGCAAAATGGTTGCGAGCCTACAGCTGAGCGGCCATGCAAATGTGCATAGTAGATCACCAAGAGTGTTAGGAATTTAGGATTGTCAAACAATGCAAATGATTGAACCATCGATCTACAATTTGCATCATTGCTTTGCACACCTTTGGGGAGGTTTGCTAAGGCGAGATCTCACAATTTGGCATGAATAAAGAACATTTTTAGTACTATCGAACTGCCTGTTTGAGGTATCTATGGCTTTCCATCGATAGAGTAACACATTGGGCGACAAGGAGGCGACAGGGAGGCGACAGGGAGGCGACGGGAAGGCGACAGGCAAGCGACAGGCAAGCGACAGGCAAGCGACAGGAGAGCGACAGGTTACCACGTTGGGCGACAGGGAGGCGACGGGGAGGCGATAGGGAGGCGACGGGGAGGCGGCAGGAAGACGACAGGCAAGCAACAGGCAAGCGACAGGCAAGCGACAGGAGAGCGACAGGTTACCCTGTTGGGCGACAGGGAGGCGACAGGGAGGCGACAGGGAGGCGACAGGGAGGCGGCAGGAAGACGACAGGCAAGCGACAGGAGGGCGACAGGGAGGCAACAGGAAATAGCGACAAGAGAGCGACAGGAGGGAACGACAGGAGAGCGACAGGAGAGCGACAAGAAAAGCGCCAGGCAAAAAGTAGCATGGCGACAGGAAACGACAGGAAGCTACAGGAAGCGACAGGATAGCGACAGGAGGGCGGTAGGAAAGCGACAGGGAAGCGACAGGGGAGCGACAGGGGAGCGGCAGGACAGCGACAGGGAAGCGACAGGCAAGCGACAGGGGAGCGACAGGGGGCTGAAAGTGCCGAAACAGCGACAGGGAGGCGACAGGGAGGCGACAGGATGGCGACAGGGGAGCGAGGTGGCCCGAATCTACTGGCTACAAGCCTTCCACGACCTGCGATGGCGGGGCAAACCCGACCGCCAAATCGGCTCCACACACTGGCAAACGTGGTTGCAAGCAGACGTGCAGCGCGATGCCATCCGGGGTCTCGGGCCCGCGCCCGCGACACGAGCCCTCGATGCGGCGGCCCCGGGCCGCACACTGGCGCCGCACACGGTTCCACTGGCCAACCTGCCCTTCGAACCAGCGGCGGAGGGCGCCATCCGGAAGTCGGTGCCGCTCCCCCCGGCGCGAGGGGCCACGGAGCCGAAGAAATGCCCCCTGTGTGCAGACAAGTACTTCACAAGCGGGGCAATGCTGGAACACCTGGCGTGGCACGCGGTGCACGCTGCAGCCCCGGTTGACGACAAGGAGGCGGCCTCCAACATCCTGCAAGGGAGGGCACGGAGGTCCCCATGGCACGCCCCGTACGCCCGGCGCCCCCCACCCCAGGCGGCCGACCACGCAGACGGCGATGAGGAGGCACCCGGGGCGGCCCCAGGGACCGGCGGTGCGGGCCAACCAGGGTCCATCCCCGCGGGGCTGGCCCCCCTCGCCCCCCTGACTCTGCCGGCCCCCCGGGCCCCCCTGTGGGCCCCGCTGGGAACGGGCTCAGCGGATGCCGCGCACCCGGATGCCCTGGCTGCGCCGACGAACCCAGCGGCGATGCTGATGCGGGATAGCTGACTCCAGGAGGACACGGCGGGCGTTGCCCTGTGGCTCCTCTCGTGGAACCTGCGCAACGGCCTCGTACCGCCAGACCGGTCCCTCTGGGACACGCTCCGGCGACGCCGGGGGCCGGCGGCCTGTACCGACAAGGAGCACCTCATCACCGGCATGCTACCCCAGGAGGGGGGCTTTGCCATCATGCTCCAGGAAACAGGGATCGCCACCCGGGCGCAGGAGATGCACGTGGCCGCGGCGCTCCGGGACAAGGGGTACACCGCCTTCTTCAGCAGCCGGCTGGCGGAGACAGGAGCCACTTCCACCTCGAGAGGGGGGGGCCTCCTCACCGCGGTCAGCAGCAAGTACGTGGCGCAGCATGAGGTGCTCAGTTTCACGGAAATTGTCCCCGGGAAGGCCGCGGCTCTGGAGATCCGCACGGACGGGGGAGGACTCATCCTCATCAACGTCCACGGGCCGCAAGCAGGCTGCTCCCCGTGGGCGGGACGGGCGGCGTTCTGGGCCGACATACAAATGTATGCCACGGCACGCAGCCTCGGTGGGAGACAGCCGGTGGTCATCGCCGGCGACACCAACATCTACATGGATGCCACCCCCAACCCGGCCACGGAGTTTCGAGCGGGCTGGGAGGCCTGCGGTTTCCGGAGGGCCACGGCAGGCGGCGAGGAGGACATGACCCCCACGCTCCACCCGTCCCGGCACAGGGTGGACACCTTCCTGGTCAAGGAGCCCCTCCTGCCGTGGTCCCTGCGGGAAAGCGTCTGGGCTCGCGGCATGGCACAGCCCCAGGTGGTCGGCTCGGACCACCTCCCGGTCCGCCTGGCCCTGCCGGGCTTCCTCAGCGCAGCGGGGCACGCGGCGATGCCCACCCCCTACAGCCACACGGACGGCCGCCTCCTCCCATACGATGCCCAGGCCGCGCCCGTCCAACACTGCCTGTGGGCGGCGGTCACCGCCGCGCAGGATGAACCCTCCCTGGCGCCCTGGCTGGGTACCGCAGAGCAGCACGACTACGGGTCCATGCCCGCGGCCACGGTGGACAAGGTGTTTGAGCACCTCCACGCGGCGCGCGACGCCCTGGTGCGTGTGGTGGGACGCCAGCAGCCGTCCCCGGCGGGGACGCACCCGGCGGGGGGGGGACCTCCCGGAGAGCGGAAAGGGGCTCCAGGCGGCGGTCCTCCGCTATGACACCCTGGCAGCGCCCGCGCCGGCAGCGTACCAGGCGGACGCGGCACGGCATGGCATCCGGTCCGAGGCGGCGCTCCGGCTCACGGAGGAGCTGCGGGTTGTGTCGCCCGGGTTCCGCCCAACCACACAGGGCCAGCTACAGGAGGAGCTGGAGAGGTAAGCAGCTCCCCTCGAGGAGGACATTCGCCAGCTCCGTGCACTCCTGGCGGCAGACCGCAAGCGCGCCATCAAGGACTTCTGGCGCCGCCACGCCCCCGACATCGCACAGCGATGGAAAGCCGTGCGGGGAGCCATAGGGGTAGAGGCCCCGGGCCCGTCAGGCCTCTGGAACGTGCGGGTCCCCAACACCCAAACGCTCCTCACGGAGGCCCACGGCGAGAACTGTATGTCAAACGCCCGGTGGACCTCCGAGGCTTCAAGGCAGTCCTCGGCCGCCATGTCCCCCGGGTCCCTGAAGGGGCCTGGACACAGGTCCAGCAGTACTCCATGCAGGACCTGAAGTCCGCCTTGGACAAGGCCGATGGCAAGGCCCTAGGTCCCAACCACGTGGAGGCCTGTTTCATCAAGGCCCTCCCGGCACCCGTCCAGAGGCTCCTGGTCCACTCCTACCGGGCCATCCTCCGCGCCGCCCCGCAGCCGATGCACTGGAGGGACGCGCACATCTGGCTCAGCCCCAAGGTACCGGGCTCTGCCAGACCGGACGACTACAGGCCCATAGCCCTGGGCCTGCTGGACATGAAGCTGCTCACGGGCCCCCTCACCCAGCGCATCACGGTGAAAGTGCTGCCCTGGGTCGTTGTGGGTGCCGGAGGGCTCGGGGCCGGCAAGACCAGTGGGGCAGGCACGCGAGGAGTCTCCCTGGATGTTGTTATTGGGGGTAGAACCGGACACTCGGACACCAACGGAGGCGAGAGCAGCAACAACTGAAGCAAGGTCCATGCTGATTGTGGTCCGGCAGAAAATCCCAGTCTATGAAGAAAATTGAGGGGAATTATTCTAAATACATCTGAGTGTCCAAAACTGTCTGAAAAGATTTAAATAATCCATTTATGTAAAAAGGTTTGGCCGATCTGGCCCGCGAGCGCGCGTCAGCGGCAAATGGCAATTCCAGCTAAAATAGCGGAACGCGGCGGATTTACGGGGAATGGACCGCGGAATCAAATCCGGCATATCAGAAATATATAGGAAATATCCTGTGACTGAGCTGCGAGGCGGCAAATCTGCCGAAGCAAAGAAAATGACCAAAATGTAGCCAATCTGGGCAGAATGTCTGAAAATCTGAGCAGATGGGGCTAGCCGCACTTACACTCCCCCTCCAAAAACACACTGGGGTCTGTCGCTACGTCAACGAAGAACGTAGTGCAGGTAAGTCCCAGAAAAACATAGAAATGTAGCCTCGATGGGGCAAAATCTGCTTGATCTGACCTGATTTGGGCTGAATTGGCACTGAATCAGGCTGGATGAACCTGAAATGAGACAGAATGAGAAGTGACGAACAGTCCTCCGTGCAGTAAAACATTAGGTTAGGGGCTAAAAAGCATGTAAACGTATCAAGAATCGATACCAAACCATGCATTGGTTGAGAATGAGGTAGATTATTGATGGATTGAGTGGGGGGATCAAGAATTAAAGTGACATCTCAGCGCTCTGGCACAGTTTCGCTGTCGCGGGCACGCTACGGTGTCCTCGCCGAACTCTACATCGTGTTAATCCCGCTTTTCTTGTTCTGAAAAGTACAGCATGTGGCTCAGATTTGGCGCATCTGGAGGATGATCACAAGATTCAGCAAAATTGAGGTTCAATTGGAGCAGAGATTAAGGGGATGAAGCAATCACAGAGAGGGTAAACAAATACACATGTAGTCTACAGACCCTAAGTGAACCACCGAAGGTAGAGATGTTCTTCTGTTCACTTAGATCTAAACAGATCTTCTAGGAATGATGGGAGATGACGAGGAAATCAATCTAAATTGTCCTAACATGAGTAAATTCCCTGAGATGCAGGTGAAATGAAGCGGAATGTGTACAACTGAAACTACCAACACCTTCGTTTAGACTAAAGTTAATATATATTGTCGTTTATTCAGCTCAATTGTGCTTTCCGGCACGTTGGTTCACGAGCATCAAACAGATTCTATCAAAATGTGGATCATGTGATGATGCATCATGATGGGACATGCTGGCCCTGGATCCTTGGCATGTAACGCGCCGAAGGTTCACTGAAGGCGCTTTACTGACAGTATATAACTGAGAGACACCGAATTTACAGTGGCGGTGGTGTCAATCGACTTGGACAAGGCCAATCTTTCGATGTAGTCCCACAAGACACTTGGATTCACCATTTTCGACAGTTTCAGGCCGGATTGAGCTCACATTGGCGTGTGCCAAAAATACAACGAAGCTTACGGACTTCAGAGGTTGCTGTTAGAAGTCCCTAGAGCTCCTAGATGAAGATTGTCTGAACAATTGACGTCTGGGTTTCGTACAACAGTGGCAGAATGATGGACAAACCTGAGAAATTCAAGGTAAATTTGAGGATCCTGGATCTGAATCTGGACTTTGGCGTCAGCATCACAGCAAATGAAGGTAAGATCTGAGTTCCTGGCGTCGCATCTGGTGCAGCCAGTACTACAGGGGATACCTGTAGGGGTGAATGTCGCTGGCCAGCGTTTTGATTATGTACATTTGCTTCCATCTGCACGAGTAGCCAAATTCCAAAGATGCACAGACCAACAGAGACAAGATTACCCCGAATCTGCCTGAATTAAGCCTGAGTTTGGTTTTTTCTGAACACGGCAGCACACTCCGTCAGCGTATCTACGCCTTGTCTGCCGAACGGAGACCAAAGAAAAGTTGATTGACGTCAAATTATCAAACATTCGCAGTTCTCCACATCATGACATAAACAGAAAGAATGAACAGTGGATTGAGCAGAATGTGGTAGGATGGCTTCCTCAATTCGGCCAAGCACGAATACAGGTGACCACCAACCTGTCTGGTCGGGCCCTGGTACGGCTTGGGCGCTGCAAATCAGCGGCCGAACTCGAAGCTTGGTCCTCATTTGGCTCCTGGGCTGGCCTAACCACAGGAGGGGGGATCGACGGATCAGCCCTGGAATGTGGCTGCTGAGGGCCGTAAAAGGCTGGATCTCGATTCACCACAGGTCGTTTTCCGTCGCTCTCCACTTGTCTGTCTGGTTTCGACAAACAATCTGTCAGGAGTACACCAATTTCGGGGTGCTTCTTGAGGAAGTCAATGAACCCCTTGGTGTACCCATGGACAAAAGATTGGGCTGGTTCCCAGTTGTTGTGACTGGAATCAAAGCCCCTCCACTCACACAGAAATTCCCATTCGCCCTTGGCGTCACGTCTTGCTTCAACAATCCTCTTGAGTTCGTACTTTCCCCCTTCGATGACCCGATCAGACAAATGTTTCGCAGTCCAGAAAAGGGGTTTAACCCGATCCTTGGGGGAGGGGATCTCTCTCTTGAGGCGATCGCCCGAAACGTCAATTTCCCTGCTGACATCCACACGAATCCTCCACCTGTTCTCACCAAGACGCGCTGTAACAGCGAATGGCCCCTCCCACAAGGGAAGAAGCTTGTCATCTCCGTCCAGGGTGGTTTCGGATTTTCGAAGCCAAACTCGATCATCGACTTCAAAATTGTGGGGGTTTTTTCGGCCTTGATTTTGAACCCAAAGCCAGTCAGCTTGATGCTTCTCGATTAATTTCGACACAGATTTATCTGCTCGTTGGACTTCGTCCAAAAACAGCGAAGCATCCTTACAGGGGCGAGGATTATTCAACGGCATGTTCCACCAACACTTCTTTCGTCCAAAGACAATTTCATTTGGAGAAAGGCCATGATACAAAGGCGTGTTGTGGTAGCGGCGAAGCAATGCGAAGAGAACTTCCATCCAATGGAAATCCTTTTCACTCGCGAGCTCCTTACGAAGCATATTAATTATTGAGCGGCCGGCTCTTTCGCCAGGCAGCGCTCGATGCGAGTGGATTTCACATCGGAGGTGGTGGATTCCAAGGCGAGCACATAATTCTCTCCACCATTCGGAGGTGTACTCTTTGCCTGAATCCGTCACCACCTCGGATGGGACGTCCCAACCTCCCATCCAGGTCTGCGCGCACCATTTGGCGGCAGCCTTGCCAGTCATCGACTCAATGTTGCAAGGCAACACTTGAATGTAGCCGGAATGACGGCACTGAATGAGGAGCACACCATTGACTTTTTTGTTAGTCCAATGGCACTCTTCGTCATCGAGTTCACCGAGATAGAAAAAATCACTGGTGACTCTGTTAAAGAGGCGCTCCGGAATAGGATGAGGCCTCAGATGGCCGTGCTTCTTCGCGCTGGGGGGCGTCGAGACAGCACATTGGGCGCATCCGGCGGCTGCTTTCATGCAGTGAGTATATAGCCGTGAGCCAAACAACCTATGTTTAATCATCGACCACAGTCGACGGCCATGTGCGTGGGGGGACTCCCATTTGTGCCACCAGTTTAACACTCGGGGGGCTAGGGCGTCTGGCACACACAATTTACCCTCCATCCACAGCTTCCCCCCATCCAACGAGTACTCAGCAAAAATCCCATCCCTGTGAGCATCTTTGGATTTGAGATTTCCAAAGACCTCTTTAAACATGGGATCCTGCAGGTAATCGGACGTCCAGTCACGGATGATCAGGGAATCCTTCGGCAGGGGTGGAGTTTTGGCCGGATCTCGACGCTTAATGCCTTGGATCAACCGAAATCGACTTACTCGTCGGGTGTAGTCAAACCGTTTCACACTCCCTGAGGAGGGATCGGTGACGTTTTCCACGACTTTCAGCGTTTTGGTGCAGATCTCATGGGCATGCGCCGGATCTGAAATGGCCGTGATGTCGTGACACGGCAATGCGTGCTGTTTAACAGCGCACTGCATGCATGCACGTCGAATGAGTTTCTTTTCTTCCTGATCCCATTCGATGATTACATGGCGGTCCTGCTCCGTACCATGGATGTTGGTACTTTGCAGCCCCTCTGAGGCGGGGTAAGCCCATCGGCTCAGAGCATCCGCTACCGTGTTGTGTTTTCCAGGCAAATACGACACATGGAGGTCAAACAGAGAGAGAAATTCTTTTCCATCTGGCCCGTCGACCAGCTGGGCTCGCGACAGTATCAATGTGTTCAGTGGCCCAATACTCCAGAGATCGATGATCCGTCAGGACCTCGACTCGATTGGTGCCAACCCACGATTGGTACTTTTTTAAAGCACAGATGATGGCGTAGGTTTCTTGCTCACGCGGCGACCATTGCATTTGGCGTGGGGCTAGGTTCCGAGACCAAAATGCAAGAGGGTAATGATCGCCGGTGGCCTCATCAACCTGTTCAAGAACAGCTCCGATCGCGTACCTAGAAGCGTCGGTTCTAATGTAGAAGGGTCGGTCAAATTGGGGCACATGCAACGTGGCGACTTCACAGAGGGCTGCCTTCAAGTGATGGAAGGCCTCCTCGCACTCGTCAGTCCACTTGACACGAACCTTTGAACCTGCCTTGCCCGCATCTCTCCCTACCTTCAATAATTCAGTGAGGGGGGCAGCAAATTTTGCATAATTCGGCACAAAAGTGTGGTAAAAATTGCAACAACCCAGGAATCCTCTCAACTCCGTGATCGTCTCAGGGCGCTTCCACTTCTGAATAGCGACGAGCTTCCCTGGACTCGGTCGTCGGGTGCCATTCTCTAGGAGAGAACCACAAAATTCGACTGATTTTAAAAATAATTTTCCCTTCTTTGGCCCACAAATCAGCTGATTGGCGTCAAGAATGTCCAAAACTTGGTTCAGCTGCTTCTCATGTAGGGCCACCAGCTCAGCTTCGGTCAGTCCCTCCCCCTCCGTCGCGATGATTATGTCATCTATGTACACACTCACGAAGGCACGAAGCTCCGGATGGGTTGTGAACAGCACATCCTCCATCATTCTTTGAAAAAATGAAGGGGCGTTCTTCAGGCCCATGGGCATGACCGTCCATTGGACTGGGCCACATGGCGTGCACATACAGGTAAGAGGTCGGCTGTCCTTCCTCAACGGCATTTGGTGAAAGCCGTGACGGAGATCCAGCACAGAAAAAAAACGACCTCTTGCCCTCTTGGCGATTTCCTCCTCAATGAGGGGCAGGGGGTGCGAATCCGCCTTGGTTTCGGCGTTGAGATTGCGAAAATCAACAACCATTCGCCAACCATCAATAGTGTTCTGGTCTGCAGGCGGTGGCTTCGGGACTGTGAAGGGTGAACAGCACCATTCGCTGGTCATACAACCCTCAAGCCAACCAAATTCCCTGAGATTTCTCTCGATGATTTTTCTGAGTATCTCATGTTTGTGTCCATGATTTTCATAAGGGCGCTGTTTTTTTGCCTTGTACCCTTCACGAAGCTCGATGAAGGCTTCACCGAACTGTCCACGGACAGGGGGATCTTTGATCAACTTCCCTGAAAGGGTTGTGTCCTTCCGTTCCTCAAAAATCCTTTCTCTTGACTTGGAACACAATTCAGTGTCCACCTGATCGCCAGGAATTACTGTCGAAAAACCTTTGGCGACTTCTTCGGCTTTTGCAGGCAGAATCTTCTTACGGATGTCCCTAAACAGGTCCGTATCAACTGCCTCCTGAAGATAGGTGGGTCGTGTGTCGAAATCCCAGAGATTCTCTTCGTGATCCAGCTCCTCGAAAGGATCCATGAAAGCTTCCACAGGGGGTTTTTCATAAAAAACTCTGAATTTACGGCGCGATTGGAGATTTTTCCTCGCCCGTGCACTGAAGATTCTTTTCGATGTCGACCGTATTGGGGAAGAGGGAGACGAGGCGGATCCATTGGACGTTGAATCACCTTGGGTATCTGACGGACAAAAATCAGAAAAAATAGATTCATCATCAGTACCACGCTCAACCTCAGATTCAGACCCAACACAGGAATCTGTACTAGAATCAGCAGAATTAGAGTCAGAAAGCTTTCCATCCACCAGGAATGCAAGCGAACTCCAGGACCGCTGTGGCAGGGGACCTGTGTCGTCCCTGGCATACAGCTTAATCTTCCTGGGAAGTTCGATGTAATCAACACAAATGTCCTGTAATTCCTGAAACCAAGGCTTGTCGTCCCACAAGGGCACAACTAAAATTGCCTGGGTTTTATTTTGCTTTATTTTGTGGATGACCTGCTGGATTAAGCGAAACGGAGGATTAGTCCACAACTTCTTGTCCCATTTGTGGGTCCAAGCGTCGCTGAAGTGCTTGTCAAAGCGCTTGTTCGTACGGTTAGCAAAGGCATCATACTGTGGCCAAAAAGAATTGTTCTCATGAAAGTATTCACAAATTGCATCGCGCCATTTGTCGACAACTCTGTAGGATGAAGAGTGCCAGCGCGAAGGGCGTCGTGGCTGGGAGTCCCTACGAAGACATTCTAACTCTCGGGAGTAATCGGCACTCCCATTCACCTCTGCAATGGTGACATCTTCACCAAATTTTGGTGTCACCTTTTGCTTCAAAAATTCTTCTGCACTTTTAAACCCTGCGTGCAAAAAACGAAATTCAGGACGCTCCAAGGGACCTGACTCCAGCAAAAAACAACGACGATGACCTACGGGCGCTACCCTGTTCTTGCGAAGCCAAGGATGGCCCAAATAAAGGTCATACTTTATGTCAGCACGATAGAAGTAGTCATCCTTAAGGACAACTTCTTCCACATTTTGCTCTTCCCAAAGGTCTTGAGCGACCAAATCAGTTGATATATAACAACCGCGTTGCCCACCTGCGAGAGAATGTCCAGAAACTCCCTCGAGGGTAACAGGATGAGGCGATTCAAACACGCAGTCGTCGGGTAAGAATGAATTGGATTGGAGATTTACCTCTGATCCATTGTCACACAAACAAGTGGCGAGGTGGAAATTTCCCTTGCAATCAGAGACCCACAGCTTTGTGACAAACTGACGAGCCCTGTGCTTGGACTGTACACCAACCTCGTCCACTACAGCAGAAGGATCTGCTGCCGGATCCAGGGGAGAGGAGACAAGCGACCCTACATCAAGTAATGGTCGATCAGGAATTTGGGGATCATGCCTGAAATCGCCTGGGGAGGGGCGATTTTCGTGGCTCCCCTAGGCGTTCTGACCTCCAGCGGCTGCGTTAACATTATGAACACAGCCTGATTCGTCGATCCACTCATCTTGGAACGGATCATCCGCTGGATTCAGGGCATTTTCGACATAATCTCGATCCGCATCGGACACCTGATCTGCACCTGAGACCTGATCCACACGATGATTGCCCTTTCCACGTCCACGGCCACGGCCGCCGGATGATGGGCCACCACCGTCGCCACGCCCTCTGCCCTTACCAGAGAAGGGGGTTCCCGAAGGATTTCCCTTACCTTTACCCTGTGATCCTGGAGCATTTCCTTTGTTTGTACCGAATTGAGGGGTTTGGCCTGGATTTCGATTTCCGCCTCCGGCGTTGCCATTAGGGCTTGTCTGACCGTTAGGCTGCCCACCGGAACCGGATGGAGTCCGATTTCCTTTGCCTTGGGACCCGCCAGGGCCTCCAGTATTTTTGTCTCCACCGGAAGGGGTCGGATTACCCTTTCCCCCCTTTGCACCATGCACCTGTCTGTCATTCCTGTCTGAATTCTGTGAATTACTGACATTTTCACCAATCACCTTGTGATCGTAAGCAGACCATCGGTGATTAGCAGTAGAATGCGTCTTAGCTCGGTTCGTAGAACCTAAAAGAAGGCAGATGCTACAATGATCCTGAACATTCCGGGTGTCATTCACCTTTTTGTTGCCCTTTTGGGCCCCATTTTGGGTGTTTTGCTGGGTATTCTTGTTTCCCCCAAGACCCTCATGGAAATTTTGATTGGCGGCGTCAGCGAGCCTCTCAACCTCTTACCACAGTTCCTGCGGGGTAAACGAAAACACCCAGTTCCTGGCCTTCAGGCGATGGCCGTGGAAACTTACTCCCCTATTGAGGACTTGGACAAACAAGTCCCGATCCTCGTGTTCATTAAACTTGATTTTCCACGTGTTTTCAGTGAATTTCACCTTGGTAAACGACGTGGGGGAGCACTTTTGAATTGCCTCCCTGACGGTAAACCGGTTGGCCGAGGCATCAAAGCCATCGATCTCCGCCCACCAGGTCTTGACCTTTTCTTCGGATTGTTTATTCCGAAGGGTGGCGGCGGTTTCAGGGGGGATCTTGTCAAAAATCAGATTTTTCAGCTCGGCACTAGAAAATTTTTCGCCTGAATGTTCAGATTCTTCTACGAGATTCCAGAAGCGCTGTCTCTTGTCTTGCACTTCGTGCAAGATTAATCGCGAGAACGAAGGAAAATTCTTCAACATCTGGTGGTAATGGTCCTCAGGCAGCCGGGATCCACGTACCTCCAACTGTTCCCACACCTCATCAAAGGTAAGGGGGGAACTTGAATCCTCACGATCACTCCAGGTCCTGAGCCAAGTGTTGGCCGGCGCTCCCTCAAGGCAGTCCAAGAGCGCCATCAGGAACTGATCATCCTGGAGTTTTTGAGTCTTAACCCACAGTTTAAATTCCCGTTGGAACTGAGGCCAACGTCTGGGGTTTCCATTATACTTCGGTTGCTTGGCAACCTGACGAAGTCGCAATGAAGTAGGATTTAGGAGTGAATGCAGCCCAACACCGGCCGTAATGGCAGACACCTTGGCGGCATCATTAGCCACACCAGCTCCGGCGAGGGTCTGGGCGAGCAACATCTGGGCTATTGCATTGGAATCAACAGCAGGAAGGGTAGTACGGGAGGCAGTTCTTTTGGCATTCTGAACCTCAGTCCTAGCCTTCGCCGATCTACTCTGAGATCGAGAGATTGTAACCCTTTCCTTTAGCCTAGTCCTGCTGATCCTTGCGTCGGTGGTCTTAGAGTCCACCGAAGGAGCAATCGAAAAAATTTCTGTCGCCTCCTCCGACGGTTCTGTTGTTTGCTCCACCGATGATGCGCCCTCAGACCTCATGTGGGTCTTGAAAGGATCTTTAATTCCCAGCGTCTGAATGATGAGTTGCATTTGATCTTTGAGCAATTGGAGCTCAGTATCTCGCTGTAATCTGCAAGAGCAGTCGGCAGGACAGTACATACCGTGTCCTGAAGGGCCTGAGCAGGCTGTCGGACCGCTAATCTCAGTGGTTCGCAGCCAGGAGTCCACTTGGGGAGCTCCTTCAGTCCTAATTTCCAGGCTTGCCTGCCTAGCTGCCTCTAAAATTCCTTCCTCAACCGCGGCGGCTAGATCGTCGCGGATGGAAACAGAAGGATGAGGGGCGGAGGGCCCGGCAACAGGTGCCTTGGTCTTCTCCTTCGGGAAGGGGCTTGCTTCCCAAATCTGCAAAAAAATGGCAAAAGATTCATCTTCTTGAGAACACCACCACATCCTGGTATTAATTTCTTCTTGAAGAAGGAAAAAATATTCGAATAAAAAATCAGAGGCGATTCTTTCTTGTCCTATCAGCTTAGACGTGGCTAATAGACAAAGGGCCTCAAGACTCTGAAGGTTACGGGTCACTTCTGAAGACAAATGGTTGTCCCATTGTGCCCAAGAGTCTGGTCGATTATAGGTAGGTACCTCACCTGGACCACCCATCTCAATGTCGTCAATGTCGGCGTCGATGGTCTCAAAATGTGGACATTGGTAAGGAGTATTAGTACCTGCCAGGTCCGTAAGCTCCACTGGAGCATTGCCATTAGCGTAGGCTGGGAGATTCCAGCTACTTGATGGCCAATTTCGACTGGGATCTTGATTGTAATCTGGGCCTCCACAGCTGCTGATTTGTGCCCTTCTTGGGCAATTTGGGCTTGCGCAAGGCATTCCTCTCAAGGCCTCGTTCGCACAGCACCACGGCAGCGTAACCGTTACGTCTCCGGAGGTGGCGGAGTCTACGGGGCCGTACTGGGGAGCTAGCTGTGGTTGGGACACCATAGGAACAACATTCAGGTAGCCTCTGCTACCATGAAAGTGCTGCCCTGGGTCGTTGTGGGTGCCGGAGGGCTCGGGGCCGGCAAGACCAGTGGGGCAGGCACGCGAGGAGTCTCCCTGGATGTTGTTATTGGGGGTAGAACCGGACACTCGGACACCAACGGAGGCGAGAGCAGCAACAACTGAAGCAAGGTCCATGCTGATTGTGGTCCGGCAGAAAATCCCAGTCTATGAAGAAAATTGAGGGGAATTATTCTAAATACATCTGAGTGTCCAAAACTGTCTGAAAAGATTTAAATAATCCATTTATGTAAAAAGGTTTGGCCGATCTGGCCCGCGAGCGCGCGTCAGCGGCAAATGGCAATTCCAGCTAAAATAGCGGAACGCGGCGGATTTACGGGGAATGGACCGCGGAATCAAATCCGGCATATCAGAAATATATAGGAAATATCCTGTGACTGAGCTGCGAGGCGGCAAATCCGCCGAAGCAAAGAAAATGACCAAAATGTAGCCAATCTGGGCAGAATGTCTGAAAATCTGAGCAGATGGGGCTAGCCGCACTTACACACGGAAGTGCTCACACGGCACGGAGTGGTCAGCGACTGGCAGCAAGGGGTTCCCCCTGGCTCCAACACAGGCCCCCCACTGTTCATGGCGCAGCGGCAGCTCCAGCGGGGAAGGCCCAACTACATCTTCTCCTTTGACGCCCGCAAGGCCTTCGACACCGCCCCGCACGGCGCCCTCCACCTCATCCTGCGCCACCTCTCCGTGCCGCCGGACGTCATCCACCTCCTGCTCTTCCTCCACACGTGCGCCAGACTGCGCATCGTCACCGCACACGGGCTAACGCAGCCCGTCTACATGCTGCGTGGCGTCCGGCAAGGCAGCCCCGAGAGCCCCCTGCTGTACGCGCTCCTCCTGGAGCCCCTGCTCAGGGCGCAGGGGCACCGCCTGCGCCCGCCGGGAGGGGCCGAGCACGGCCTCATCCAGGCCTACATCGACGACCTGCTGGGGGTTGCCCACACGCTGCAGCATTTTGTCGAGGGCATGGAGGCGGTGGCCGCGTACCTGGGGATGATGGGCATGGAGCTCAAGCCCCGCAAGTGCGCCATGGCCACCACGGAGGGGGTCCCGGGCCTGCAGCTGCGCCTCTGTCCCCACTTGGAAAACCCTTGGCACTGGGTACCAGCGGCGGACTCCGTCCCCTACCTGGGACTCAAGCTGCAGCCGGACGGGGAGTTCTCCCTGCAGCGCAAGCACCGGCATCGCCTGGCGGCGGTGCACCACTGGTGCCTCAACACCCTCGCGCCACCAAAAGTGGTGCAGGACGTCATCCTGGTGATCCTCGGGGGGGTGACACAGTACGTCGCCCCTTTCATCGCCGATGACTCCGACACTGCACGCCACCTGGACCACATCACCGTCCAGGTCGCGAAGGACAGGGCGCGGTACGCCTTCGACGCCTCGCGGGACAGCCTGCAGGATGACCAGACCCTGGGGCTCACACAGGTGCCAACGCGGTGCCAGCAGGCAGCGGTGGCCCTCGTGGGTACACTCGTCCACCACCGTTCAACCTCCGTGCGCGCCGAGGTAACCAAGATGTTCTGGGAAATAGCCGGCGCGCACGGAATATGTCCCGAGGTGCACTACCCCGTCCCGGAGTTCGCGTCTCTAGCGGGGGGTGACTGGGTCCACCGCGTACCCCGGGCCCTGGCCGCCCTGGGAGTGGGGCAGTACAACCCCATGGCGTGCCCCAGGGCGGCCCATGTCCAACTACACTCCCCGCCGGGCAACATCGTCACGCTGCGCACCGCCAAGCTGCGACACCGCGACACGTGCCGCCTGACGGTGCCGCACACAACGCCGTGGCATGGGCACCACGGGCCACGCCACCCCTTCCCCGACAACGACGACACGTGGCCGACGGCGGTGCGGGCATGCCTCAACCAATGCGCCGATGAACACCTCCACTATTGCCGCCGTGAGCAGGAGCCCACGAACCACCCGGGGTGGCGCGACGCCTTGGTCCACCTCTTCCACACCACCGGCACGCGGGATCCCCGCCTGAGACTCGTCCACCCCACGAGGGCTAAGCAGGACGCCCACATCGGCCCACGGGTGACCCCGGACGGCCTGCACCTCTACGTCGGGGGCAATCGCCGCCATGGCGGCCTATCCCCCCCCACGCGGGGGGCGGCGTACCAACCGCCGGCAGCCCTCATGTACATCCTCCGCGATGTACTCGCAGAAAGCGAGCACCAAGAGCCTAACGCGGATGTGGCATGGCCCGAGCCCCGGCGCCCCCGGCCCCACGTGCCGACGCCGTTGTGGTTGGTGACCACGGACAACCAATGCACCCAAGCGGCGGGGCAAGCGCAGCTCCGGGCCGAGTGGGTAATAGTGCAGGTGGGGGCAGGCCAGCCCAAACCCCGTGCGCTCCCCCGTGGCACCGCCCTGCTGGTAGCTACGGGGGTGCCGCACGACCCAGACATGGCAGTGCACGCACTGGAGGACCAGCCGGAGGACACGGGACACCTGGTGGTGCACCAGCGCGGAGGCCCGGCGTGGCTCAAGGGACATGTGACGGCACTTCGGTCCTGGGCAAGCACGATCGCCGGAGTGGAGATCCGGCTGCACGACCACCCGGCGATCAGCCCCGGCGACACCAGGGCGCTGAGCGTGGACAAACTGACCCCCAGCCACCCCGACGTCCGGTGTCACTCCGCCAACCTCAACGCGGGGTGGCTCAGCCCCACCGGGTACTACTGGTTCCCGGAGGCCTGGGGCCACACCTCTTCCGACGCGTCCGGGGGCAGACCCTGCAAACACGCCACCAGCGTCGCTCTCGCCGCCGACCTCACTTGCACGTGGGCGGTGGCCGTCTCGGGCACGGTGCCCGACGGGGAGGGGGTGGCCGCCTCCCTCCCCCTACAATACTGTGCCCACCGGCCATGGGTCCACACGGTGGACGCCGAAGTCATCCTCCACCTCCTGCGGCACGCAGATCGCGAGCAGACCACGGGGCTCCCCGCGGGCGCAGCGAAGGTGGTCAACCGGATGCCCCTGCGGTGGCTCCGGGACGGCCTGTGCGCGCGAGGGCAACACGCCGGGCACCCGTTCTGGTACGTCCGAGCCACCTCGTACCACAGTGACGCCCTGCTGCACAAGGCGGACTGGGCGGCGTCCCAGGACACCGTCCTGCAAAACACGCCCCCGGACCCTGGCCACGCCCAGCTCATTGTCGCTGGCCGTGACGGCCACCTCGATCTACGGCCCCCCACGGTGCGGGCACTCGGCGAGGTTGCGCAGCGGGAGCAGACGGACCATGCGCTGAAGCACTGGGGACACACACCTCTGGGCGCGGCCCACGCCACAGCCTATGTCCACGCCCGGGACCTCACCGCGACGGCCACCAACCGCCGGGCGCTGCGAGCCCGAGACGGCCACACGCCGGTGCAGCGCAGGTTCCGCGTCCGTAAGGAGCGGCTCTCTGGCGTCGCCGTCGTCCCACAAACGTGCCTCCCATGCGGCAGCCCGGAGGACACCCCGATGCACATGCACGTGGGGTGCGCCCACGCACGGCTCCTCTGGCCCCACTACCGCCAGGCCGTACACGAGGCGGCCCGCCACCTCCCACCCGGGGAGGAAACCCTCTCGGTGGCCTGGTGGCGCTCCGCAGGCGCCACATGGACGGAGGTCTTCTGCTCCGGATTGGTGCCCGAGGACGCGGAGGCACAGCTCCGCGCCATAGCCCGCTACGACCCGCTGGGAGAGACCTCTGTGGACGATTTCCTCCACCACATGCTCCGGCTGGGGGACTTCGCATGGTAGCTTCGCAACCACCGGCTGGAGCAACTCCTCCGCGAGCCCCTAAGCGCGGCGGCCCGGGCACACCGATGGCTCACTGCGGCGGAGGGCGACCACCCTCCCCCTCCCCCGAGCCCTGACAAGGACTTCGTAGCCTCCCTCCGTGTCGTGAATGGCACTCTGGGGTGCCCGCCCCAAAAGGGCCCCCACCCGTACCAGGACCTGCCGGGGGGGTTCTCGAAGCACCTACAAGACGCCCTCTTCCCACAGTGGATCATCGGGCGCGGCTCCAGGACCGCGTGGGAGGCGCGCATCGTGAATGAGGAATGGGCGCGCGAGTGGAGCCGGTGGTGCGCCGCCACGCGCGCCCCGAGGCCCCTGCGCAACGATACGCTGCCATCCTGCTCAAGGGATGGGGGCCGGACGCGCGGCCGAGACCCACCGTGATCCGCGGGGCGGGACCTGACCACCCGTGGGACGCGGCGACGGGGGAATGGCTGCAAGCGGCCACGGGGCCGCAAACAGGTTGGATCAAGGACGTGTCCTCACTCGTCAGGACACCCGCCCCCCCCCGCATCGTCCTTCACGCCACCAACCTACTCCGGGCTACGGAGATACGCAAATGGGGACACGCCACGGCCACCCTCCGGTGGCACCCCCGAGAGGACGGGGCCGCCCAGCTCGCCGTGGCGCACTTCAAAGCTTGGGGGCCGGTATACGACGACGCCCTGTCCCGGCTGAGCAACACCCAGGGGCCCTTGCTCCTTATGCTCCCCGACGACATTCCAGCCGCGCTGCGCCAGGAGCTGGACGCCTGTGAGTGGGTTGCGAGTGGGATGGGAGGCAGTCGCGGATGGCACCCTGCTGGCCCTCCTCCACCGAGACGCCGAGAACGGGTGCCCATGGGATGCGCTGACGCCCCACCTCACCGGGCGCCACGTGTACATGGCAACCCCCCCCCAGGGGCACCCCTGCCCGGCGTGGGACGACCTCATCGCCGCCTTCCACGACCACGGGATTCTCCCCGACGACACGTGGCGGGAGGTCCAGCGTAAGACGCTCGGCAGGGACTACCGGCGCCGCGTCCGCGCCCGCCTGCTGGAGATCCGGGACCACCTCCGACAGAGGTGGGACGACCTCTGGCTCCGCCATCTCGACCCTTGGTTGCCGCCCTCCCACCTCCCACACACCTGCCGGCTCTGCGGGGAATGTGACACGTTGTCCTCCGCAGCGTCGACAGGCGCCAACAGGTGCGCACGGTGCGCCCAGGTGGCCGCGTGCCCCTGGGCGGAACCTCCCGCAGGCCCGCGCAGGCGCACAGAGGAGGAGGCCCTGCACCGGTGCATCGAGGGGGCACACGCCCCCTCACACGAGCGCGCGGGCCCCGCGGGCGCTGCCCTTCTGTGGATCCACGTTCACCTGCGGGACCCACGTCCGTTGCGCACCTGTCGCACGTGTTCGCGCCCTGACCCCCACCCGCCGCCGCCCTTTGCAGAGCCCGCAGTACCATGCCACGCCAACGGTAGGATGGGCCGGGACACGCCAGGGCCCGCCGCAAAGCAAAGGAGGCGGCCGTCTGGGGCCTGGTGGCGGGCTCGGTGGCTGAGGCGCACGGTGTCGCACGCTGCCGCACGGCGTGACCTGACGGGCAGTCCGAGGGCTTTCCTCAACGAGACCGCCCTCCCGGGCCTCCGCGCCCTGAACGGAGCGGGGGCCCCTACGCTGCTCCCGGCGATGCACCGGATCGTGAACACTGTCCGGCCGGGGCTCATCAGCCCAGAGGCGGCCCTCTACGGGCACTGGATGGAGTGGCATGAGTCCAACCGGTCGGGCCGGCCCCTGTCCATGGGGGATACCCTGCAGCTGACGGGGGCGGGGTCCGCGATGTCCCTCCGCAGCAGCGCCCCAGCCCTGCTGCACGCCCTCAGGACGCGCTACCCCGGGGACGCGGCCCTGTACCTGAACCAGGCGCGGGCCACATACCCGGGGGGAGTGTCCGAGCTGGATGCGGCGCTCCACCTTCTACACCCACCGGACGAGGACCTGGAGGTGGGCGAGATCACGGTGTTCGTGGAAGGCGCGGACGAGGCGCCCGCCCGCCCCCGGCCGACCAATCCAGTGTACGACGGCGCCAGGCCTACCCCCCCGTACGCCATCGTATGCGAGGCGCTCCTCAGGGAGCCCACTTGGTGCCCCGCCCTCCCGCCGGCGACGCACGCGCCCCGCGGCTGGGCCAATCAAGACCTTTCCCCCCCCCTCTCCAGGACCAGGGGTGCCCACCACAGGGGGCAGGTCCTCTGGCAAGAGTGCCCTGGCACCCCCCTGCTCCTCCTCGTCGTCGCGACCCGCGGGGACCCGGAGCGGGTCCTGGGGATCACCCCCACCCACCTCTATGGGGCAGCACCCGTACCCCGCCCCCCCCTCCCGGCGCCCGCGACGCGGGACGGAGTACACACCTTCCTGCAAACACAGGAGGTCAACGCCGTTACGGGGGTCCACCTAGTGCGGCTCCCCCCGACACCACCCGACGACCCCCGGGGGCCCAGGGTCCTGGGCCCCGCCCCAGACTGGGAGCTGTGGCGCGACGCGTGGGCCGCGTGGCTCCCCCGCCTCCCCTCCCAATGCCGATGGATGGCCGCCGGCCCCCGCCCGTGCGGGGCTGACGCCACAGCCGGCCCCCCATCCCCTCCCCCCCTCCCCCCCGCAGAGCACCGCACGGCACTGCCCACGGCACGGCACTGATGCAGCAGGAGGTAGTGGGAAGGGCGTGCCTGCCACCACGCATGCCTACCAGGAAATACAGTGATGGCAGACTCCGATGGTTCCCCCCAGCCGGACGACCGCCACCAGCGGCGGTCCCGCTCCCGCTCCCCCGTCTCCCCGGAGTGGACGGGGGAGACCCCCGCGGAGCGCGAGGAGCGGAAGCTGGCGGAGGCGGCGGTGCTGGTCGGGCCGCCGCCGCCGGCCCAGGAGCCTGAGCCAGCCAAGCAGCAAGCCCTGCCGCCCCGCCCCGGGAGGGGGCCCCAGACGCGCAGGAAGCGGAGACCGCAGCCCCAGCGAGCCACGCCGCGGCCCCGACAGCGGCCCCCGGCACACCGCCGACAGGGGGGGTAGCCCCGGCGCGGGAACCGGGCGCATCGCCGGGGGCTGCGGCAGCCGCAGAGGAGAGCGCAGAGGGCGCGCGAGGGGTTGCGACCGCAGCCCCGGCAAGCCGCGCCACCGCCTCAGCCGGCCACGCCGCGACCCCCAGCACGACGCGAAAGCAGAGGAACGACCCCGCACGGGCCACGGGCGCCTCGCCGGCCGCCGCCGCAGCAGCAGCAGTGGGCAGGGAGAGCGCGAAGTACCGCGCCCACGCCAACCCCACCCACACCCACACCAGTCCCCCCAAGCCGTTCCCCCCCCAAGCCCTTCCCCCCGGGGCGGGCACGGCACGTCCGCCCCCCGGCGCCCGAGCGCTCGCCGCCGGGCGTCAGGCTGCCGCAGCTGCAAAGCCAGCGGGACACCCGGCGCGTGATCCAGGAAGGAGGGGAGGGCGCGCAGGCAGAGCTGCCTGCCAGCCACGGGAGCGCGGAGCGGGGGACAGGAGGCGACAGGGGAAGTGCGCACGAGCGCGCGCAAGGAGCAGGCCAGGGCACGCGCGGCAGGGAGCAAGGGCGCAGCAGCGGAGGGGGACAGAGTGCAGGCAGCGGACGGCGCGACTCAGGGCAGGGGGCCGGGAAGGGACCAGGGCACGGAAAGGGCGCGCAGGGGCGTGGGCAGGGCACCCAGGTGCAGGGAGCGGGGCGAGGGACGGTGGGCGAGCGGGCGGGCCAGGGTGTGGGGGACAGGGAGCGGGACCCGCGGCACGGGCAGGGGGCCGGAGAGGAGCCCAGAGGCAAGGGCAAGGGCGCCGCGGGCCCCGAGGTACAGGCGGGACGAGGCATGGGAGGCCGGGGGGGAGGGCGGGCCGGAGGGAGGGGGGCGGGGAGTGGGGCGCCCCCGCAGCCGGACGTGCAGCCGGTGAGGTGCATCCCCCCTGGCATCCAACAGATGCCGGCGCACCACACCCACCACCACCACCACCACCACCACCACCTCTACAACATCAACCCTGACGCCGGCGAGCTCGTCCCCCCCCAACCCCCACGACCCCAGCACCAGCCAGCCCCCAACGCGCCGAGAGCGGAGCCGGCGCGGATGGCCTCGGCGGGGGGGGGGCGGGGCGCGGCATCGGCGCCGCAGGCACAGGGGCAGCGGGGGGAGCCACCGCGGGGGGCAGAGGGGGCCCGGCCCTGGGACCGGGACTGGGGCACGGTCCCGGACCCTCTGGGGGAGGAGGCCGTCCCCCTGGTTGGGGAGGTGTACGGGTCGTTGTGCTGGGCCAACCAGGGGACCAGCAGGGGGATGAGGAACCGGCCTTTCGATGCCGTGCTCCTCCGGAGGGACGGAGGAAACCGAGAGGTACCCCCGGGGGGTTGGGCAGCTCCAGAGGACCATGAGAGGGTCCTCAGCTCAGTGATCCGGGCAGCGTGGCCCGACAGGGAGCCGACGTGGCCGGCCTTCCTGGAAGGGGGAGCGGTGCTCCGCATCACGGATGCGGACACCAACAACTGGCTCCCCCGGGCCTTGCGCAGCGTCCTCGCCCACTGGCGCTACCGCCGGCGCAACCCGCTGCAGCCACAGCCCCAGCCCCCACACAAGCGGCGGCGCAGGTGACGGCCCAGACGGCGGACACGAGAAATGGGGGGGGGGGGAGCTGGGCCCCCCGACCCACGCCCCCCCCACGGTACGGCGTGACGCAGGAGCGCGCGCCACCTCCCGCGGGAGGGAGGGCGGAGACAACGAGTGCGGGGGGGAACCTGCTGCCCCGCAGCCCGCTAACCGCTGACTGCTAGCCCTCACGGCAGCCCCCGGCCGGCCAGCGCCGCGCGACGACGGCAGGGGGGATGAGGGACCCCAGCGAAGGCCTGCACGAGGGTCCGGCTCTAGGTAGAGGAGGGCGGGGGAAGGGTGCAACCCCCCAGCCGACGGCTGGCCCCCGGGGCCGGGACCGCCATGCCGCCCCCCCCCCGGCCGTCAGGAGGCGGCGCCAGGGGACCAGAGGCCCCCCCCCACTCCCCCCCCCCTCCCACTCAGGCCCATGAGCGGACGGAGGCAGACCGAAGAAACGGCGGCCCCGCACCCCCCCTGAAGAGGCCGCTGCACCCGGGGTGCGGGGGCACCACGGCCGAGGCAGGCGCCCGCACGTTCCGCCCGCTGCCGGCCGACGGCGGACCGGCGGCGCCCAGGACGGCGCAAACGGAGCGGCCTTATCAGAGGCCGCCCCCCCCCTCCACCGCACTGGCCCGTTGGCGGCCGACCGGACCGCGCCCGACGCCCGCGGCCGCCCGGCAACCCCCACGGCACGAGTATACCCCGGGGGGGCACGCCGGAGACAACGGATGGCAGGCCGACGCCCGACGGGGCAGGGGGGCGGGGGGGGCGGCTCCCCCACCTCCCCCCCCCCCGCTCCCCCCCCCCAGCTTGGGAGCCACACGAGCGGCCCTCCGCCCCCCCGGAGCCGAGGGGACGCCCCCCCCCCCCCCCCCCAGAAGGGACCGCGACGCGGGGAAAGGGGGGATGCCGCTGGACCTGCACACCGCGCGCCCCGGCGCCCCCAGCCGCCTGCTCCTGCGGGGGTCGCGGCCGCAGAATGAGCCCACACCAGCGTGCCGGAGCAACGCGCGCACCAAGCTTGGGGGCGGCGCACGACGGCGCACCAGAACAGTATGGAGGCCGCGCCCTACATGATGCTCCCGTGACGGCAGCCCACTCAGGGAGGGCAGAGGGGGGGTTCAGGTCTGCAGGGGCCCCCGGGGGAGCAGTCCACGGGCCGCCCCTCACCCCCGCCCCACCCCGGGGCGGCGACGCGACCCCAACCGCACGCACACGCCGGAAGGGAGTGCGCCGACGGCAAGAGGGGGGCCAGGACTGAGTACCGCAGGCCGCCATGCAGAAGGGGAGCAGGGAGCCCCCCCCCCCCCCTACCCCCCCCACCGGCCCGCAACCCGCGGGGGCCCCGGCCCACACCCCCCGAGGCAGGGGGGATGGTCCCCCTCCCCGCCCGAGAGAGGAGCCGGAGCACGACCCGCCCCCCCGCCCCAGCCGCTGGCTCCCACAGGGCCCGCGGAGAACAAGCAAGCCCGCGCCAATGCGCCAGGACGCCGCACAGATAGCGCCCAGAAAAGGCGGGCGAGCACGAACCGCTGTGGTATGGGGGGCCACGCCCCCCATGGACAGCACGACACCAGTGACACCCGCTTTGTTGCCTGCCCAGGGAAGGCAGAGAGACGGAACGAGGCAGAGCGACCCCCCGCCCTACAGCCCCCCCCCGGCCGCACAAACGGGGGGTACGGCGCACGCCCCCCCCCCCCCTCAGCCCGCCCCCCCGCAAACACGAACGCCACGGACCGCCCCGCGGCGCGCAGCCCCCACAGGGCGTGCAGGCCGAGGGGACAGAGAAGGGCCCCCACACCCGCACGCCCGCGCCAACAGCATGTGGATAGCGGACCCCAACAGCCCGCCCAGTGGGCGGGCAGTCGGGGGAGGGGGAGCGCCTGACCCCAGACGCCCCTCGCAACAGTAGACGGTACCCCCCCCGGGGACGCCCTACCGCCCCCCCCACATCCCTAAGCCAAGTAGGGGGGAACCCGGACCGGACCGCCCCCCCCAAAGCACGCCAGACGGAGCAAGGGACCGGGGCAGGACACACGGAGGGGCACGGACCACATGGAACGGCCCTACCAGCGCCCAGTGCCGGGACCGCGCGAGGCGCGCACACCACACCACCCAGGAGGGGGGGGAGCGGACGCCGCGGGAGCGCGAGCGCACACACACGTAAAGGGCACGCGGGGACTACCAGAAGGGCAACTGAGCCGAGCGCGCGGAACACACAGACCGCGTGGAATGGCGTACCAGCGAGCGAGGGTAAGGGACACCCGGACGGGACAGCCCGCCACACACAGCGCGGAACACGCGGGGCGGGAAGGGGGAAACGAGAGAGACACAACACCAGGTACCGGCCCGAACCCCCCGCACCGGCTGCGAGCGCCGCGCACACACAGACGGGGCACTGCACCCGCCAAAGTAGTAGTGGCGCACAGCGCCACGCCCCAACCCCTAGGCGAGGCAGCCTCTGCGCCAGCCCAAGGGGGTCCCACTGGCGACAAGCCAGTAGCACGGGCCCGGCGGCGCCGGCGCCCCGGGCGACCACGCATTAGGGGGGCGACGCAGTGGGTAAGCGCCCGCAGCCACGGCTGCGAAATGATGCACTGACCGGGGAGTGGCGAAACGGGGAAGCCGGGGAAGGACAGGGCTCCGAGCCCTGTGAACCCGGGCGACTCCGCCACCAGGCAGGAGGTGCGTCTTGGAGGGCCCTCCACTAGGACCCGGTGGGGAGGATATCACCTGGCCCGACCAGGTCGCCCCCCGAGGCCGAAAGGCGTCTAGTACCCGCAAAACCAAACCTCAAACCTCAAACCTCATACCAAAGCGAGCAAATCCTGTGCATCAACCAAACCCACACAATGACAATACAATGTATTGTTTCAGGGATCATCCCATTTACCTACATACAATTGGCAATTGCCACCAGTATGTCCGGGACGGAAGATGTCTCGTGCCCACCCAAATGATGGGCTACGTGTGCACTGTTGAAGCGCATGGTGATGTTCCCACGGTGTGCTGTCCTTTGCTGCACGTCGTGCACAACAGCACGGTTGAAGAGCAGCATCTCATTATCGACCAGCGGTACGATCACTTCTTCGCTGTCGTGCCGCATGCGGCTTTGGCCCACACCTCCAACGGTCACGGAACAAATTAGGTCTCCAAGTGCTTCCTGATCCTTGTGATATGCAATATAGAATGGCATAGTGAGTAAATCGTATTAAATGCAATGCAAGTGTAAACATATTTGTTGTGCAAGCGAGGGTACATGGAAAATGAGGTAGTGGCAGGCATGGCGAGAAACGGTGCACAAGAACAGCTGCTCACAAATGCATGAATAGGCTGAAACCAGCGTGAAAGACACATTGGGATAGTCGGTCATAAATCTTCAAAACGAATCATTGTTTACCATAGCCCCGTGCATAACTCATGCCAATCCGAACATGTACATGCAACAATACCAGGAAGAGGGTGGAAATCATAGTACTCTTGGTCCATCAAATTCCTTGGTGTTGCTTTGATCCCAACGTTTGCCACCGTAAACAGGTGCTGGATCATTACCTAGAGCAACATACGCCATTTCATGAAGTATCAACAATTTAACTTCAACCACCAAGCCACTCTATTCGATTCTTACGGCAGAAAAACTAACAACGGCCTACCTGTATGTCCGGGTGGTTGCTTAAATGAGCTCGCTCCGGCGCTCGGATTGTGCCATGCCGTTGGTTATAGAATCGCACCCCGAGTTGTATCAGAAACCGTCTATGAGTTGGAGTAAGAAATGAGCTTCAATACCAAGACAAGACATAACGTAACACTTTGACACAAAAATCATACCCACGGCCAATTTGTTGCCACTCAAACTTGGAGGATAAGTGGTTTGCCAATTGGAAACAAACCAATTGTGCTGCACTTGACAATTTGCTACGAAGCAAATTCGGACCGCGATGATCAAACAACAACCTGCACACATCATGTGTCGCAACTTACCATGAATAAACTACCAGGGTGCACCATGCCGTTCCAACACACAGAGCAACAAAATAAGTTGAAAGAGCTATTCCTATGATAACACGGTCACATACCTTTCAACCTCACAATTGTGGTGATGGTTGGCACTCCTCATGCCTTCATTGGTTGTTGAATACCTAACAACGCACACAGAGGGTTTGGCACGTCTATAATTGGTGCTCAATAATCACAACCATGATACCAAAACAACAATGAAGAAAAAGCAAGCGTGAAATTCCTACCATCTACATCCACACATACCTTTCAACCTCACGATGGTGTTCATGGACTGTGGATCTGATTCCTTCATTAATTGTTGAATCCCTAACAAATCACATCAAAATTGGCAAACCCATCAATGGTGTTCAATAACCACGACAATGATACAAATCCAACTACAAACAACACACAACATTGCACCATTCATCAAACATTATGTTACAGCATCACAAAGAGCAACTACCATGCCAGAGCAAAAAACCCATTCCATTCACATACGGTGCTACAATCCTTCGGCTTGGCACAGGGTCATGAACTGCCAGTTGAAATCAGGCCCGTGCTTGCTGGTTCACACGGTTCGCATACTTGCGATGTTTGTTATGGGACATTTTAGGCATGGTAGAGACTGAAGAAAAAGACTGAAGAAAAAGCAAAACAAGCCCAAGCCATCAATTTGATACAACAGCTACTTAGAGTCTCTTTAACGGTAATATCTACATCACATGTGCAGCTACTTGGAGTCTCTTTAACGGTAATCTACATCACATCACCGAAATAATTACCGCACGCACCACAAAACTTCAAGACCAATGTACGTCACACAATGACGTTCCAAACTTAGAGAAAACATGAAGATCCCAGCTAGATCACCAAATGGAAATTGCAAATCAAGATCCGAGCCAATTCACACAATGAAGGGCCAGTTCATACAAATGAGATATATGCAATGGCAATCCAATAGGCATTCAACCCTAGAGACAATGAAGCCAAGCCGAATCGGAATGCAACACAATATTAGACAATGCAAATGTTTACACAAGCGAGATCCGGTTCCCACAATGCATACATGTTGTCGGATCCCAATGCAACAAAGGTGTACATGGCAAAAAGCCCTATGTACCATATGTACCATTTACCATATGTACCAATCCATTGGTTGTCTGCCTTGTGTGTTGCGCAACAACATCGACCAATATAGGGTTGTAAAACAAACAAACAAACAAACAAAAAGAAGACCCCACATTGCACATTGTGTACCGCAATTCCACTCCCGTGTTTCCACAACGGGCCACCAAAAGTTGGTGGCCACGCGGTTCCACGCTGCGCCCACACTCATTGCTGAGTGGGGCACCACTAGCGTAGCAGGGCGAGCGGCTCCGCTTGAGGAGTAGATGTATCGGACACAATGCTCAATGTGGGTGGCAGCTCCCCGCGCCAGGGGCCCCTTGTCCGCAGGCTGACGTTTGCAGTTAACATTTGCCAGGGTGACGATTGCATTGAACAAGTGTCACCCGCCAGTGAGGAGAAATCCATGGCTCCCAATGCTTAGCACGGGGACAAAATCAGAAATGGCCAACATGTGGGTATATTGGCTATCTGACCCTGGCCCGGAGGTTGACACCCCGTAACGTAACCCATGCCTTCTCGAGATCCCCATTGAGGGCCTGCCTTGTGTGTTGCGCAACAACACCGACCAATATAGGGTTGTAAAACAGAAGGTTTTATTGTGATTCCAACACTGTGTTTGTGCCTCTCCTGCTGCTTGCTGCTGGTGTAGGGTTTCCTGCTGCTTGTTTCTGATGAGTAAAATGTTTTTTTTGCTGAAATACAACCAATCCAGGATAGCCCAAGCCAGAGATAAGCAAGTAGAAGAGAATCAGGATCAAAGCATGAAGGGCTGCAGTGTAAACAGTGAAAGATGTTAGAATAATCACAGAAACTGCAACTCAGGACAAATCCGATTGCATATTCACAAAGATAGCTGAAATGCTTTGGGAAAAGAGTTGGAAAACTGCCCCATGGTCACTCAATCTCCATAGTGCCATCTCAGGAGATGTGCACTCTTTGTTTTGGGTCCCATATGTGCTGAGGTGGCAGGGCATGTGGCGATGAGGTCACTGCCATGTCACATGGGATCTTCCTACTTAGCTAGGCTGACCGGGAATTGAACCCAGGACCTCTCAAAAAGAGGTGCCCAGTCCCCTAGGGTGCATACCACTAGGACAGCTAAGCTATAGTTTCCCTCACACAGAAAAATGGGCGCCACCATGGCTGGCGCCTTTTTGCTGTCTTGTTCGTGATATTTCCTACAGAAAGCTCAGCGCTCATGGCGCTGCCGGGGTTCCTGTGGCTTGGTTGGGTTAGTTTGGGAGCATGCTAAAAACATATGCATGTGCATCCCTCCCTCCAAGACGCAGCGCGACACTAACCCAACGCCAGACTCTGTATGGACATCCGCTCTGGTTGTTAAAACCTGCTGGCGACCTGCTGTCCTGATCTTAGGGCGAAGGGAGTCGTCAAGAAATTAAATTGCCCCTTGGTGGGGTCTTGGGTTCTGCTCAGTCTCCTGACTGCTGCTTTTCGGCCCAGAAAGCGGCGTACTCAGCGACGCTTTCGCGAGGATATCTGCAGAGGCAGGAATGGGAGAATTTTTGACGAATCCACGCAAGCGCGAAGCGACAACACCTAAATCCGTCAAATGACGGCCTAGACTTTTTCTAAGACAACACACCTGAGCAGAATCCAATTGTGCATCAGAAGCACATTTTTATACAAATTCTAGTCATCTCTAGATTTTTTAAATCAAGAAATTCCTACGCATAAAAAAGCGGCGCGCAGGAGCGGCTCCTAGCGAAGCGCCGGAAAATACGGAAATAATGAGATTGTAAACGTATGTCTCACGTAGACTGGAAAATGACGAGACACACATTAATAAATAAACATACAGATTCCACCCACACTGACAGTAAGAATCAAATATCCAAGAATTCCAAAATCAACGAAAAGACTTCAATGAATCAGGTATAAACCACAGGTGTGCTCGTCTCGTATGCAGCATGCACATTGCTCGTCTCGTGTCTCCGTGAACGAGTCTTGTAGCAGCGCTAACAAACGATAGAGGGGTAGATTAGAACGATTTCAGATGATTGAAGGTAAGATCAGGGTGATTAGACATACACACAAGTGCATAGCGACGTTTTTCGCTTGCGCCTCGTTTTTCTCCCCACCTTGCTTCACTCTCCAGCGGTAGGTAAGGTAGGTAAGCCCACGTGGGGCCAACCACTGGTGGAGTCTGTGATTGTGGGTCAGATTGGCAGGTTTGCCATAGCCAGATCGTCCACTCGTGCATGCTCGTGCATTCACACACGCATTCAAGGGTAGGCCACGCGAAATGCGCACGGTAAACCTTGTTTAGGTTACCCAGGGGCTCCTCGGTACGTTCTTTAAGAGAACCTGAAAAGTCTCTTAACGCTTGCTTGCTTGACAGGGCGTGTTTGAGGACAGTGTATTATAGGTCACACTGAGAAGCGTATAATACGTGGAGTGTGGCTTGGTTCCTCAGCCGCAAACACCCCTTCATTGGCCTTTGCTTTACAGGTGGACAGGTAGGGTGATTGGTGCAGCAGCGTCCCATTTTTTTTCTTGCCCTGCTAAACAAGGGTGCTGATCACACAAACAATTGACTGCACCTCAGCCAGGAGTGGCGAGGGCAGTTCGACTCCATCGACATCCACGCTGTGCACGCATCAAGAGCACCTCTTCCCTCCAAGCCCTAGCAGGGGAAACGCGCTGTGGCGTCCCCTGTTAGGCCACAGTTGCTTAGCAGCGCTGTGTTCTCTTGTCTTCTTCACAGGAGGGTCATTAGGACTCACGACTTGACCTCCAACAACACCTAGTAGAGCGTGACTGTAGGAGTGGTAATCCTGAGTGGGGGCTTGAGTCAGTTGCAGTAGTGCTCGCCCACCAGGATGGTGCCACTGTAGGTAGGGTGTGTAGTGTAGTGGTGTCTCCTGTCCCGCGTGCTTTTCCTCGTGGGCAGGGGAGTGCGTTAGCTTATGGCCTTTAGCAAAAATGGGCGTTTTGTATGCCCTTAGCACACTTGGCCACCCCTCTCCTCTAGTAGGTAGGGCATTTGCCGTCTTCCCCCAAGGATAGGCGCCAGCACAGAAATTGGGCGCCATAGGAGTGGTACCAGTACCTGACTAGGACCTTCGGTCCGACATCAGCGAGGCCCGGTCTCCGGGAGCCACGCGCGGGAGAGAAGTGAGACACACACAGACATACGTAGCAGACTTAGGGGTAGGGTTCATTCCCTAGCTTTGGTCTTAGAGGCAAGCGTCTCAGCAAGCCTCAGCAACTCACAAAGGTTGTTCTGGCACAAGTAGTCAACCAGAACTGAGTTTAGGCGTCCCTCAGGTAGAACAAACGCAGAGAAGGGCTCCCAGGTGGCCTTTTCGACTCCAAACCCTTCCCAGAGGTTGAGGAAGCGCCAACTCTGGCGATAGCGGTGGCATTGGACAGACTTCACCAGGTAGAAGCCCTCCTCAGCTATCTCCTCGGCGTTCATGTCGGGGAGTTCCCCTTCAACTTCCATAGGGCTGGCAGCCCCTTGTAGGTTTAGGGCGGCGGTTTCCTCGTCGTTCAGCTCCCACTCCTCCCCACAGAGGTCTTCAGGATCATAGTAGCGCTTCAGGTGTTGAGCAGCGCACACCAGAATCCCCCCTAGACGGAAAGAACACCGCACGGTGATACGGTGTCCATCCACTGATAGAATCTTGTACGGCCCGAAGTATGGGTCATCGCTGGTAGAGCGTGGGTAGGCGGGTAGTCGACTGTGGTGCACCAGCACCACAGTCGCCCTCTTGGTAGGTGGCCGGTACTCGGTGCTTGTTCTTCTTGTTCCACTGACGCTCCCTCACTCTCTGGAGCATAGCCCTGGCCTTGTCCGCCTTCGCTTGTTGCTCTTGGACCCATTCACCCACAGAAGAATGGGTGTTCTCTGAATAGGGGGCATGTAGGAACCATGCCGGGCGCCCTAGGAATAGCTCATGGGGCCAGTAGCCAGTAGCTGAACTCTCTTGGGAGTTCATCATCAAGGATATGACGGGGAGTAGTCTCACCCAGTCTCTGGTGCGTTCAGTTTTGCACCATATCCTTACATTCTCCTTGAGGACACGGATCTGTCGCTCACATAGGGGGTTGCTCGTGTGCGAGTAGGGGATCCCCGTAGACACCTCGACATTGAGGGATCTCAGGACCCTCTTGTACCAACCGGTATCTGAGCGTACTCATACGTCCTCATCGGAGTTGATCTCCTTGGGCGCCCCATAGACACAAAACCACTCCTCCAGGAGTATCTTGATAGTTTCCTCCCCAGTAATGTGCTTGGTACATGGGAACACCCTGGTAAACCTGGTCAACCCACAGGTTACCACGAGGGCGAAGTCATAGCCCCTGAACTTCGGCATCTCCGTGTAGTCCACGTATAGAACACTGTTAGCACAGTGGGGGATGGGCAGGGTCGAGTAGAGACCTCTGTCCCTGATATCCCCTGGTTTGCAGGACCTGCACGGGCACTTGTCCACGATAGGCTGGAGGGTTTTCCGCAGTTGGTGATCTGTCCACGTAGTGTGGAACCACTGCTTGAATAGCCTCAGGGTACGGTCAGCACCCACATGACCGCTGGACTCATGGGTCCACTTCAGCAGCCCTAAGACTCTGTCACTAGGCACCACGATGCGGTCCTCGTGCCAGAGGTAGCTCTTGTCCCTCTTCCAGTGATCTTGATTGACCAGGAGGGGTTCAAGGCGTTTCTCCAGGCGCTTGTAGATATCCCCAAACTCGTTCAGGTACTCTGATTGTCCGAGTCCATCCAGGGGGCGTATCATCGTCATGTTGAGGTCCAAGTGGACGTCCATACGGCTGAACGCCTCCTTAGCCAGCGCTTCAGACCGGGCACCAATCAGGGCGTCGAAGTTGTTGCGGCTGATGTAGTCTGCACAGTCGATCTTCACTCCCTGGATATGGTGTACCGTCAGCCGTAGTTGACTGAGGTAGGTCCACCAGCACCGTAGCTTTGCATTCTCAGGTGGGGGGCCCTTCTGGAAACTGCGGACCGGTTCTTGGCCGCACAGCCAGACCACGGGGCTACTCCCCAACAGTCGTGCTTGTGAGGATAGCACTAGCATACCCGCGAGCAAGTCCTGCTCATAAGTGGAGTAGTTCCCCCTGGCCTAGTTCCATTTCCAGTTCCAGTGGCCCAAAGGTACTAGGACCCACTTGTCGTCAGGGTAGCTGTGCTTGAGGGTTCCATCTTGGTTGAGACCTTCCGTCCCCCATTGGGAAATGGCCGAGTCGAACTCCTCCTTCTCTAGTGCTTGCCATTGGAACAACGTTCCACCACTGCCCACATTGCTGGCGTCGGTCACCAGGATAATCTCCCCTTGTGCCCTAGGCACGCCCAAGCACTTAGCGTTGGCCACCTTGTCTTTGAGCTCGTCAAACGCTTGTTGCTCTTGTGGGCCCCAGCGCCAAGTAGTACTCTTCTTGATGAAGTCCGTCAGAATGGCGCTGGTGTAGGTGAAGTTTTTGATATGGCGGAGATAGAAGTTGCACGCCCCAATGAAACTGCGTACATCATGAAGTCCTTTCTTGGGGTCTTCGTGTCGTACCTTAGCATCCATCAGGGGTTTGGCCTTAGAGGCCGCTGGGGTCCACCACCCATAGCCAACGTCAAACCCCAGGTACTGCATGGTCTCCTGCATGAACTCACACTTCTCCAGCTTGAGTTGTGTGTGGTTCTCCTGGCAGACCGCAAAGAACTCACCCAAGAGGATTAGGTGGTCCTCCTGGGTATTGGTCCCGAGGCATACATCGTCGATGTGAGCTTCCATCTGGGCCCCAAGGGATATAAGCTCCTGCACCTTTGGTCTCCTTCGTAGGATGGACATGATCTTGTTCATCAGCTCTTGGAATACAGCGGGTGCGTTGGCCACGCCAAACTGCATGACCTTCCACTTGAACATCCTCCCCTGAGGGGTGATGAAGGCCAGTAGCTCCTGAGCGTTGGGCGTCAGGCCCACTTGCCAGAATCCGCTCCTCTTGTCCATCTTGGTCTTGTAGCAACAGGACGCTATCTTCTCCAGGGTAGACTCCATATCGGGAATGGACCCTGAGTGGTTCAACGTTTCCTTGTTCAGCTCTCCGTAGTCCACTACCAGCGGTTTGGCGGTAGACCCAGGTTTAGCCACCAGGAAACAGGGGCTGCAGTGTAGGGGGTAGTCCCCGTCCTTGTACTCCAGGACTAGGCCAGCGTCGATACATTCTTGTATGTGTCCCTCAATCTCGTCGGCCTGCTCTTTAGGAGCTGGATAGGGTCTCCTCCGGATCTTGTGACCCACGAACTCGGGTTTCAGCTTGAGGTCCATCTGTACCAGCTTGTCACATGAGGCTGGAGGGGGTAGTTCTCCGAACACCTCCAGATAGGTCCTCATAAGCTTCTGCACCCGCGGTTCCAATAGCTTGATCTTGTCCTCCATGTCCTCGTCAGAGTGTAAGTTGCTTGCCCCCTGCGTAATAGACGTCGGGAGGTGATCCTCCACCGACTCTTCGCCCTTGGTAGTGTCCTTCAACCCTTGGTAGGCATATAGAAGGACTTGTTCAACCATCTCCGGTGGACGATGGCAACATAGGCACGCTCGAGGGGGTTCACATACACATTCCTCCGAGAGGTCGTCCTCCTCTGGGGTCCTCACATGGGCGCCCCACACGCTCTTCACGAGCTTAAGATCCGGCTCCCTTTGCCAGGTGGTGATCTTCTGTTCGAGGGCCTCCTTCAATTGGGATAGATCTCCCATACGTCCTTGCTTCAGTGGCCATGAGCTGCGGGTAGGCTTAGCGTAGCATAGCTTTTTCGCCACCAACTTCCTCTTGGAGTTCACATACTCTCTTAGCCTGGATCGAGGGACCAGCTCTTCGTCCACGGGGTCTTCCACCCTCATGGAGAGTAGGGGTTTTAGTGGGGCGACGTACTCAGCCTTCTCCACTTCCTCCAAACAGGTCTGCACGAAGAAGGCGTCGTGCTCAGTTTCGTCATCTGAGTGGATAGAGCTAGGTAGCTCAGATAGTCCACACTCAGAGACTCCATCAGCCTCTGGGGCGTAAGACACCTATTGGGAAACCCGGATGGGGGAGTATGCTCAGCGTGGTGGACGGAGGTCTTACCTCCACCCCCTGGGAGGATCTGGACCCGACTCTGGTCGAGGGTATACAACGAGAAAGCGATGGACTCGCCTTGAGTGACTTGAGGGATCGACTACGACCTCAAGATGCTATTGAGACTATCCCCGGAGAAGATGAATACGTCGTGACTGACACCAACGCCCCCAACTCTCCCTGCCATGTACCGGCCTCATCAGGTAACCGAACAGAGCTGATAGTCAGCCTGTCCAGGAGGTTTCGCGTGTACTCGTTGCCCCCATGGGCTCCCCAATCGGGGGAACACAGGACCATACGGGAACGCTCCAAGGCCACCTTGGTCAGGACCTTCCCCAGTTCACTGAACCTGGGGTTCCCGTAGGCCATCCCGAAAGAGGGCCAGTAAAATTTGTAGCTGCAGTTCTTCCCCTTGCTGTAGTAAAGGTCTAGTACATGCTGCTTGTCGCTGGCGAACAACTCCACACTCAGGTCTTCTGTAGAGTAACCCAACTCCTTCAGACCTTGGTCTAGGACTTCCCCCAATATCTGATAGTCCTCAGTTTTGGAGGCCGCCATCATGTTCGAAGGCTCCCCCTTCGATAGCCTCAGGTAGCTCGAGGTATGTTCCTACTGCTCCAGTGGCACAGACTCTCTGCCACTGCCGTGGTCCACGTAGAGGAGGTAGGGCGCTTGCAGCGTCAGGGATTGTATCTGGGAGTGCCGCACGAAGAAGTCATTCCCCAATACAAAGTCGAAGGCCTCAGTGTCCATCACATAGAACCAATGGGCGATAGTCCGGGAGCCCATAGGTACCTCCACTTCACAGTCCCCGCAGCTGTGCACCACATGTCCATCCCCCATTCGTCTAGCCGCGGTGGTCATGGTGTTCTTCAGGCTCCCATAAGGTAAAATTGTCTTGGCCACTATAGATATGGTGGCGCCAGTATCCAATACCCCCAGGAATTCGCGTCCCCCTAGTCAGATGCGTACCCAAAACACCAGGTCTTGGGTGCCACCGGAGCGTCCCCGTCAGAACTCCGCGGGACAGGTCACCTCGAACCCCTTGTTCCGCAGCTTGCGAGCCATCCTCATGAAACGGCTTCTCTTCTTAGCGTTGCCGTCATCACCACCTTCGTGCTCCCGCTTGGCCCCTTGTTCTTTCTTGGGCCTGCTTCTGTGAGCGTGTGGTAGGACTAGACTGCCCTCCGGAGTGCTCGGAGTTCCCCCCTGGATTAGGGTCGGGGATGCCTCCATTCTTGTCGGTGTTCTTGTTGTCCTTGTCTGGCTGGCGGTTAGCGCCTCCTCCTCGTCCACCTTGACTCTTGTCTTGCCCTTGTCCGCGTCCTCTCGACTTGCTCTTGCCAGAGTCGTTGCCTTTGCCTTTGCCTCCACCTTTGCCAGAGGCTTTGCCAGGATCTTCACCCTTAAGCTTCGCCGATAGGCGCTGCTTATGGTAGCACTCATCCTCGTAGTGCTTCCTCTTCCCACAGAAGGCACACGTGATGGTGCAACTGTAATGATCCGGCAGCTTCGCCTTAGCGCCGGTATTCTTCTCCTGCTGCTTCCCCTGGACTACGAAGCAGTCTCGTTGCTCGCAGTCAGGGGCCCTGCTGCAGGTGGCCCTGCTCGTCTCTGGCATCACACCAGAAGAGCTCCTTGACGTTTTCCATGATACTGGCGTGGGCGTGTTTGGGGGTAGTCCCCTGCCCAGGTCTGGATCCTTGGTACCCTTTGCCATTGCTTCCAGACCCTCCACCTCCAGGAAGGTAGTTGTTCAGGTGCTGGTCGCTTTCTTTCTCCAGCGCCAGCTCCAGGAGTAGCACACATAGATCCTCGTAGCGGAGGGATCTAGCCTTGCGCTCTGCCGTTGAACGGCACTCGTCCCACAGCTCTCGAGGGAGCTTAGCCACCAAGCAGAAAAGCAGGTCGTCGCTGCTGTAGGAACCGGGCGTCAATCGTCCAGCCCAGTGGCCCAGGTCAGCCAACAGCTCGGAGACCCTGCCAGGTTTGAGGCTGTTGGGGAGCACGGCCAGGTTCTGGATCTCGGCCCTGATGGAGAGGTCCGTTTTGTAGGTCGGGTACTGCCTCTCCAAGGCAACCAACACATCGGCAAAGGTGGCAGAATTAGTCACGATCTGTCTGACCTGCTTCTCCAGGTACTTGGTCTTGCAGCACTGCAGGAGCAGATCGCACTTGACCCGTCAACTAGCGTGGGTTTGGCCGGTCAATCGGAGAAACCGGCCAAAATTCTCAGCTAACTCGCTGAGGTCCTTGCCTGTGAACTCAGGCAGGTTGACGGCGATCTTGGAGGTGGCAATAGCCTTAGCCTGCTGAGACCTGCGTCCCTCAGGGCGTCCTGTCTTCCTCTTCTTCTTCTTCTTCTTCGCACTTGGGTTCTCGGGGTCCTCCAGGTCATCGTCCTCCGAGGGCGAAGCAGAAGTCATCGACAGCGTCTCATCATCGGAGGGGTCTCCGCCTAGATCACTAGAGCCATAGGGCTCCACGTCAACCATTGCCCTCAAGGCTGTCAGCCCCAGCCGGTCCAGCTCGGCTCTCGTAGAATTCGTCACGTGGCTGTAGGGCGGCTGGGCCGTTCTTGGTATGAAAGAGCTTCTCGGTATCGCTGCAGGGGTCGGCATCGGTCGGGCCTCAGGCTCCCCAGGGTGTTTGTCAGCCCTGCCACCAGGTGGTTGGCCTGTACTCGATGGGGTGACACTCCCACAGTGGTAGGTGACGCTTGGGGCGGTATCATCAGGGGCTCCAGTTTATCTCGAATCTCTTGAGTGAGGTCGCCCACAATTTTAGAGCCGGCTCCTCGGAGCACCTCATTGATCTCCGACCGTGTCAGGGACCTGTTGGAGGATCTCCCTGATCCTCTACTTCTACTTCCAAGAGACTCAGGTCCTCTCTTCAACCCACTCAAGGTTGCATGCCCAGGAGCATCCACATAGGCTCCCGTAGCGGGTAGAGGCTGGTGATAGTCAGCCGCATACCATCGCAGCGCAGAACTGGAGATCACCGGCTCACTGGCAGTAGTTGCCTCAGGGAACGCAGTGGTAGGTGGGCCCATACCATAGGCAGCGTAGGTAGGCATACCAGTAAAGCCTGTGCCCTCAGCCATAGGCGAGTTGGTTGGGGGTGTGGATGTTGCAGCGGCTGGGTCTGGAATTGGGAGTGTGGTGGTTATAGGAGAGGGTGATGCGTGGAGGCCAGAAGCATTTGGTGCGCCCTCGAAGGTAGGATTATTCGTCGGGTCTTGCCCTTGGTTTGCTCCTTCGTCTGCTTCGTCTCCAGCATCCTTCCCTCTCTCTCTCTTTCTCTTCACAGGTTGAGTGTCCACCTCCTCGACTGAGAGGCCCCGGAAGGCCGACTGGAGTCCTTCCAGCGAATCCTCCGCCACGTCCACTGGCCCATGTAAGGGCTCCGAAGGTACAGCGCTAGGTCCAGGTCCAGGTTCACCAGGTGCTGGCATTGCTGGTACCTCAGGCGCTGTCTTCACGTCGGTGTCCTCTTTCTTTGTGGCCATCTTCATTCGCGCTTCTGCTTATATATGACTGATCTCAGCGCACTGGTTGTACGGCACGGGGTTGCTGCCGGTACGCAGACACAGTCTGCCTCTTGCTACCAGAACGTTTTATAGTGATTTCAACACTGTGTTTGTGCCTCTCCTGCTCCTTGCTGCTGGTGTAGGATTTCCTGCTGCTTGGTTTTGATGAGTAAAATGTTTCATTTGCTGAAATACAACCAATCCGGGACAGCCCAAGCCAGGGATGAGCAAGTAGAAGAGAATCAGGATCAACGCGTGAAGGGCTGCAGTGTAGACAGTGAAAGATGTTAGAATATTCACAGAAACTGCAACTCAGGACAAATCCGATTGCATATTCACAAAGATAGCTGAAATGCTTTGGGAAAAGAGTTGGAAAACTGCCCCATGGTCACTCAATCTCCATAGTGCCATCTCAGGAGATGTGCACTCTTTGTTTTTGGTCCCATATGTGCTGAGGTGGCAGGGCATGTGGCGATGAGGTCACTGCCATGTCACATGGGATCTTCCTACTTAGCTAGGCTGACCGGGAATTGAACCCAGGACCTCTCAAAAAGAGGTGCCCAGCCCCCTAGGGTGCATACCACTAGGACAGCTAAGAATTCATGAGAAAACATAGATAAATTCATAGGCTCTGCCCTTGATATGTCAGTTCTCAGTCGACTCAGGAAAAGATGAATGGCCTCACAATAATAGGGGATTGAGGGGTCCACTCCATATCCTGATTTAGTGTTTGGTTCCATAGGTCAAAATGTGTTATCACCACGTTTGGTTGGGCCAATACTAAGATAGAAATGCCTGTGTGCTTGGAGCATCTCTAATACAACTAGAGTATACCCTAAAGCGTAGGAAAAGCACTTTTTCTTACTAAAACAAACAAACAAACAAAAAGACCACCCCACATTGCACATTGTCTACCGCAATTCCACTCCCGGGTTTCCACAACGGGCCACCAAACGTTGGTGGCCACGCGGTTCCACGCTGCGCCCACACTCATTGCTGAGTGGGGCACCACTAGCATAGCAGGGCTAGCGGCTCCGCTTGAGGAGTAGATGGATCGGACACAATGCTGAATGGTGGTGGCAGCTCCCCGCGCCAGGGGCCCCTTGTCCGCGGGCTGACGTTTGCGGTTAACATTTGCCCAGGGTAACAAATTAAATAGGCGTGATGTGTACCAATCCCTTAGGACACCCCCCCCCGGCCCCCCGCGACCTAGTACCCAAAAATGGTGAAAAAGACGTAGAGACGGCCTAAAACATGCTTTACATAGCTTGGATGGTCATTTTGGGTGATGATAATACCAGAAGAACCTGTTTCAAAAACCTCGACTTTTGGGCTGTCCAGGGAGAAAGACGGCATAAGCAGGTTGTGTACCAATCCCTTTGGAGAACCCCCCCGCCACCCAATACCAAATAAGGGGACAAAACACCCTAATACGGCCTAACACATGCTTTACATAGCTTGGATGGTCATTTTAGGTGATGACAATACCAAAAACACCAGTTTCAAAAACTTCGATTTTTGGGCTGTCCGGGGAGAAAACCTGCATAAGCAGGTTGTGTGCCATTCCTTTGGGTAACCCCCCCCCCACTGAATACCCAAAAAGGGCGGAAAACACGCAAATACAGCCTAAAGGATGCTTTACATAGCTTGGATGGTCATTTTAAGTGATCAGAATATCAAAAAAATAAGTTTCAAAAACTTCGATTTTTGAGCTGTCCAAGGTGAAAAACTGCATAAGCAGGTTGTGTACCCGTCCCTTGGTAGACCCCCCCCCGCGACCTGATACCCAAATTGGGTGAAAAACACGTAAATACGGCCTAAAACATGCTTTGCATAGCTTGGATGGTCATTTTGGTTGGTCACAATATCAAAAAAACAAGTTCCGAAAACTTCGATTTTTGAGCCGCCCGGGGTGAAAACTGCACAAGCTGGTTGTGTACCTCCCCATTCACTAGGCCATTATTGGTGGAAACAGTCATTTCGCGTCTTTGGCACAGGTTGTGAACGGCCCTAGGCAAGGCTAGAGACTGCAAAAAACGTCCTTTCGTATCCTAGTAGGCATATACTGTCACAACATCCCGACTCACACACCTCAAAGTGGGTACCACGGGTTTACCGGGGTCGCCAAAACCGCCAACATAGCATAAGTGGCTGAAAAGTGCATAAACTGCATAAGCGCTCGTCTCACTCCGCCCCATACAAACCCCATGGAGTCGGGACCGGGAAACACTTTCTCGGCTCAAAATCGAAAAAAACCAAAAGATTCAGGATTTTCGAGCCAAAAAAAGGGGGGTTCTTTTTTTTGACATTTTTGACCCCCCCCCACCCCCCCACCCCCCCCCCCCTCCCTAAAAACCTCAAGAAACTGGGTTTCAAGTGGGGGGGGTCTGGGGGGGTCCGGACCAAAAAATCATTGGGGGATGCGTTCATTGAACAGAAAAATGATTTTACAAGGGGTTAAACTAACAATGTAATGGAACTCAGGACAGGTGTGCATCGCAGCGCATGCGCATTTAATCTGTGATTTGTGAATGTGATTCGCATTGAATCGCAATGGAATTTTATTATAAAACTATTGTGTTTTATCACAGAATTACAGGATGAGATTCCGTAATGGTTCCGATGTTTCTTGGGATTGCATGTGATCACGGATTGGGAATAAGATCGACAGGCTGAAGGTTTGTGCCTACACCAGGAAAGATTCCACGGGGAAAATAGTCACTCTGGGTAATCCCATTACAATCCTGTAATTCGATTTCCGTGATTTCCTGGCAACGAGATGGTGGACATACTTGGTGAACCGCGAGAAGCTTTTGTCCGAGTTCTGGCACAGTGTGACGTCTCGAAGCCTTCTGGGAGTGATCGGCACATACGAACACTGAGTTTCGCTGGCAGTGCGTCCACGATGGACCTTGTGTGCTGGTTGCATTTTGCTATGTGGCGTTCTTGTGTTCTTGATTGCCTTCGTCAACTTTTCCCTAACGTACGTTGTCCTGGAACCCATGCGTCGCTGCCCTGTACGGCTTCTGAGTGGGAACGACTGCAACAACATCGTGCATGGAGCACTGGGACTAGTTCTCATCTGGGAATGGGTTATCACTACCCCTTTCAGTATGTTAGGAGTTTTGCGGCGCTGCGGCGCGTGGAGCAGGAGCACCGGTATGCTATAATAGTGCTGGAGAGCTGCTGTGTTGATTCCCTGCTGCACGAACAGTACCAACTTTTCTACAAAGAGTACCAGCGCCTCTATGGAGCCCATGCCAGGCCGCCTCACGATGCAACTGTTCTGAAGGCGTTGGCGGAATTGGGCATTGGTCTTGATCGGTTGACTTCTGGGCTGACACAGATAGAGACGGAAGGCCGGGCCCGCGTCGTACAGTCTGTTGCTGATATGCCTTTGCGTTCGTTCGTGAAGAGTGTGTCCCGGGGAGCTGTGTTCAAGAATAATGCATCCCCCAGCGCAGTGGGAGCAGGTCCGAATACGCCAAGGAAAGAAGTGAAATTTCAGGGCAAGACGAGAAGAGGAACAGGTGGACGACGTCGACAGCGAAAGTAAGCAGGTTCTTTATAACCTTTGGTTGCGTGCTGTTTTCTTTGTGTATTTTCAATTCGCGCCGTATCAGTGTGCATGCTGCTGTGTAGCGTCCCTGTGAGACAGGTTGTTAGCGCCCGGTTGTGCCATGAGCTGTTTTGTTAGCGCCCAACGACGTAGGGCAGCTCCTGGGTGTTACGGCCTACGCCAGGTCGTTTTTGAGGGCCAGAGTTACTAGTGCCTGGGTGATTCAGGACTAGGAAGATGTGAGCGAGTGAGTCGCGTTGCCTAATGTTGGGGACAGTGATTGCCTGTGTCTACGCCTACTTCTACTAGCCCAGTGTAGCGTTCATCGTTTAGTAGGGCTGCCGCTGACAGGGTGTTGCACGTACCTGGGCAGCTCCACACGTGTTATTGCAGAGGGCAGCTTCGGCAGTGTGCTGTCTTTCTCTTTGAGTTTTTAGTTTCTTTTCCTGTGTGAGTGAGTACATACTGGTATGTTTTGCTAATGTCGCTGAATCTGCTCCAAATGAGTTGCATTTAAAAGTGAGTTTGTGTTCTGTGTTCAGTTTGTCAGTTCTGAGGTGTGCAGTGTGTTTGTATATGTATATGTATGACTAGGCTTGCTTTATTTTCTGTTGTTTTGCTTTGCTTTACCTATAGTCGTTCAGTGCTTTGTGGGCATCGATGGATTCGCTTTGCGCCATGGGGTGAGCAGTGCCCCGATGGCACAGCTTGGGGCTAATGCTATATTGTGTATGTTTCTCCCTCCTTGTACTCTGTGCAGTTGTCTGGAAGTGGAAATATCAGAGGTGCAAGCGGAGTTCAAGAGAGGTGCAACTGATTTCAAGCGATCTAATGCAAAGAAGTAATTTATGATATGAGCAGTGTGGCTGCTGAACATTCGTATATCACTAAGTGGGATCAGCACTTATATCTTTTTTTGGCACTTCAAAGCTCTGCTTGTATTTTGCCTCTGGTGTTTGCCTACCAACCTGCCAGGGATTTTTATTTGGGACATGTTTTTCATTTCTCTTGGTTAAAACACTCTGGGCAGTGGGGTTTTTACAGCCCTTGGTGCAGCGGGCTGATTTTTTTTTAAAGCAAGGACTGTTTGTATTTTTTTGCGTTTGTTGTCGTAGATAACATGTCATTTTTCCTTTCTGTAGGTGTGAGTGCATGCAGTGCATGGTTAGCTTTAAAGTCTAGCTGAGTGCATGTGCACAGGTGTTTCAGTTATTTGGACAATAGCTTAGTGCAGCACTTGCTTAGCCACTGCTGCAAGTGTTCTTTAATACTTGTAGGTGGGTTAGTATTGTAGGTGTGCATTGAGTGGAGTCTTTTTCCTGATTTTTTCAGCACACTTTCTGAGTGTCTATTTTTTCAGGCACTTGGAGGGTGTTGCTGTCATCTCAGTCATCCAAGTATTTTTTTGTGCTGTGCTGAGTCCATCATTCCTCTTGTCAGCCCTGTGCCTGGTGCCTCAGCACCCTGCACATGGCTTGTGAGGGGAGTGTAATGGAACTCAGCACAGGTGTGCATCGCAGCGCATGCGCATTTAATCTTCGATTTGTGAATGTGATTCACATTGAATCGCAATGGAATTTTATTATAAAACTATTGTGTTTAGTCAGAAAAAGTGCTTTTCCAATGCTTTGAAGCATACTCTAGTTGTATTAGAGATGCACTGAGCATCCAGGCATTTCTCTCTTAGTATTGGTCCCACCAGAACTGGTGATAACACATTTTGACCTATGGAACCAAACACCCAATCAGGATATGGAGTGGACCCCTTAATCCCCTTTCAATGTGAGGCAAATCATCTATTCCTGAGTTGACTGAGAACTGACATATCCATAGCAGAGCCTATGAACTTATCTATGTTTTTCCATGAATTGTTAGCTGTCCTAGTGGTATGCACCCTAGGGGGCTGGGCACCTCTTTTCGAGAGGTCCTGGGTTCAATTCCTGGTCAGCCTAGCTGAGTAGGAAGATCCCATGTGACATGGCAGTGACCTCATCGCCACATGCCCTGCCACCTCAGCACATATGGGACCGAAAACAAAGAGGGCACATCTCCTGAGGTGGCACTATGGAGAGAGAGTGACCATGGGGCAGTTTTCGGACTCTTTTCCAAAACATTTCAGCTATCTTTGTGAATATGCATTCCGATTTGACCTGAGTTGCAGTTTCTGTGAATATCCAGTCATCTTTCACTGTTTACACTGCAGCCCTTCATGCTTTGATCCTGATTCTCTTCTCCTTGCACACCTCTGGCTTGGGTTATCCTGGATTGACTATATTTCAGCAAACAAAAGGTTTTCATCTCCAAAAACAAGCAGCAGGAACCCCTACACCAGCAGCAAGCAGCAAGAGAGACAAAAACACAGTGTTGAAACCACTATAAACTTTTCTGGTAGCGAGAGGCAGTCTGTCTCTGCGCACCGGCAGCAACCCCGCGCCGTACATCCAGTGCGCCGAGTACAGGCACATATAAGCAGAAGGGCGAACGAAGATGGACACAAGGAAGGAGGACGCCGACGTGAAGACAGCGCCAGCGCCTGAGGCACCGGCAAGGCCAGCACCTGGGGAACCTGGACCTGGACCTAGCGGCGCTGTACCTTCAGAGACCTTACATGGGCCAGTGGAAGTGGCTGAGGACTCGCTGGATGGACTCCACACGGCTTTCAGGTCCCTCTCCGTCGACGAGGTGGTCTCTCAGCCTGTGAAGAGGAAGAGAGAGAGCGAGAAGGATGCTGAAGATGGGGCAGACGAAGGAGAGGAACAAGGGCAAGACCTGACGCATCACCCTACCTTCGAAGGCGCACCAAGCGCTTCTGGCCTCCACGCATCACCCTCTCCTATGACCACCACACTCCCAGCCGCTGCAACATCCACTCCCATAACCAACCCGCCTATGGCAGAGGGCACAGGCTTTACTGGCATGCCTCCCTACCCCGCCTATGGTATGGGCCCACCTACCACTGCGCTCCCTGAGGCAACTACTGCCAGTGAGCCGGTGGCTTCCAGCTCTGCGCCGCGATGGTATGCGGCTGAATATCCCCATCCACTACCCGCTACTGGAACCTATGTGGATGTTCCTGGGTATGCACCTGGGTATGCAACCTTGAGTGGGTTGAGGAGAGGACCTGAATCTCTTGGTGGCAGGAGTAGAGGATCGGGAAGATCCTCCAACAGGTCCCTGACGCGGTCGGAGATCAACGAGGTGCTCCGAGGAGCAACTTCAAAAATCGTGGGCGACCTCACTCAAGAGATCCGAGAGAAACTGGAGCCCCTGATGATCCCGCCCCAAGCGTCACCTACCACGGTGGGAATGTCACCCCACCGAGTACAGGCCAACCACCTGGCGGCAGGGTTGACAAATACCCTGGGGAGCCTGAGGAGTCGACCGATGCCGACCCCTGCAGCTATACCGAGAAGTCCCTTCGGACCGAGAACGGCCCAGCTGCCCTACAGCCTCGTGACGAACTCTACGAGGGCCCAGCTAGACCGGCTGGGGTTGACGGCCCTGAGGGCAATGGTGGACGTGGAGCCTTATGGCTCTAGTGATCTAGGCGGAGACCCCTCTGATGACGAGCAGCCGTCGATGACCTCTACTTCGCCCTCGGAGGACGATGACCCGGAGGACCCCGAGGACCCAAAGGGGAAGAAGAAGAAGAAGAAGAAGAAGAGGATCCGACGCCCTGAGGGACGCAGGTCTCAGGAGGCGAAGGCTATTGCCACCTCCAAGATCGTGGCGAACCTGCCTGAGTTCACAGGCAAGGACCTCAGCGAGTTCGCTGAGAATTTTGGCCGGTTTCTCCGATTGACCGGCCAAACCCACGCTAGTGGGCGAGTGAAGTGCGATGTGCTCCTGCAGTGCTGCAAGACCAAGTACCTGGAGAAGCAGGTCAGGCAGATCGTGACTAAATCCACCACCTTTGCCGATGTGTTGGTTGCCCTGGAGAGGCAGTACCCGACCTACGAAACCGACCTCTCCATCAGGGCCGAGATCCAGAACCTGCCCGTGTTGCCCAACAACCCCAAATCTGCCAGGGTCTCTGAGCTGTTGGCTGACCTGTATCACTGGGCAGGACGACTGACGCCCGGTTCCTACAGCAGCGACGACCTGCTGTTCTGGTTGGTGGCCAAGCTCCCTCGAGAGCTATGGGACGAGTGCCGTTCGATGGCGGAGCGCAAGGCTAGATCCCTCCGCTACGAGGATCTATGCATGCTACTCCTGGAGCTGGCGCTGGAGAAGGAGAGCGACCAGCACTCGAGCAACTACCGTCCTGGTGGTGGAGGTTCTGGAGGCCATGGCAAAGGGTACCAAGGGTCCCGACCTGGGCAGGGGACTACCCCCAAACACGCCCACGCCCGTATCATGGAGAACGTGAAGGAGCTCTTCTGGTGTGATGCCAGAGACGAGCAGGGCCACCTGCAGCACGCCCCTGACTGCGAGCAGCGAGACTGCCTCGTAGTCCAGGGAAAGCAGCAGGAGAAGAACACCGGCGCCAAAGCGAAGCTGCCGGGTCATTACAGGTGCACCATCACGTGTGCATTCTGCGGGAAGCAGAAGCACTACGAGGATGAGTGCTACCATAAGCAACGCCTATCGGCGAAGCTTAAGGGTGGAGATCCTGGCAAAGGCTCAGGCAAAGGTGGAGGCAAAGGCAAAGGCAAGGACTCCGGCAAGGGCAAGTCGAAAGGACGTGGTCAAGGGCAAGACAAGGGTCAAGGTGGACGAGGAGGAGGCGCTAACCGCCAGCCCGACAACAAGAACAAGGACAAGAACGGAGGCAACCCCAACCCTAATCCAGGGGGGAACTCCGAGCCATCTGGAGGGCAGTCTGGTCCTACCACACGCTCACAAACGCAGGCCCAGCAAGAACAAGGAGCCAAGCGTGAGCATGAAGGTGGTGATGACGGCAACGCTAAGAAGAGGAGCCGTTTCATGAGGATGGCCCGCAAATTCCGAAACAAGGGGTTCGAGGTGACCTGTCCCGCGGAGTTCTGACGGGGACGCTCTGGTGGCACCCAAGACCTGGTGTTTTCGGTACGTATCCGACTAGGGGGACGCGAATACCTGGGGGTATTGGACACTGGCGCCACCATATCTATAGTGGCCAAGAAAATTTTACCTTGTGGGAGCCTGAAGAACACCATGACCACCGCCGCTATACGCATGGGGGATGGACATGTGGTGCACAGCTGCGGGGACTGTGAAGTGGAGGTACCTATGGGCTCCCGGACTATCGCCCATCGGTTCTATGTGATGGACACTGAGGCCTTCGACTTTGTACTGGGTACTGACTTCTTCGTACAGCACTCCCAGATACAATCCCTGACGCTGCAAGCGCCCTTCCTCCTCTACGTGGACCACGGCAGTGGCAGAGAGTCTGTGCCACTGGAGCAGTCGGAACATACCTCGAGTTACCTGAGGCTATCGAAGGAGGAGCCCTCGAACATGATGGCCCCCAAAACTGAGGACTATCAACTATTGCGGGAAGTCCTAGACCAAGGTCTGAAGGAGTTGGGTTACTCTCGAGAAGACCTGAGTGTGGAGTTGTTCGCCAGCGACAAGCAGCATGTACTGGACCTTTACTGCAGCAAGGGGAAGAACTGCAGCTACAAATTTTACTGGCCCTCTTTCGGGATGGCCTACGGGAACCCCAGGTTCAGTGAACTGGGGAAGGTGCTGACCAAGGTGGCCTTGGAACGTTCCCGTATGGTCCTGTGTTCCCCCGACTGGGGAGCCCATGGGGGCAACGAATACTGGCGAAACCTCCTGGACAGGCTGACTATCAGCTCTGTTCGGTTACCTGATGAGGCCATCTACGTGCCTCTGGGGCGTAAGACGCCTATTGGGAAACCCGGATGGGGGAGTATGCTGAGCGTGGTGGACGGAGGTCTCACCTCCATCCCCTGGGAGGATCTGGACCTGACTCTGGTCCAGGCTACACAACGAGAAAGCGACGGACTCTCCTTGGGTGACTTGAAGGATCGCCTACGACCTCAAGATGCTGTTGAAACTACACCCGGAGGAGATGAGTACGTCGTGACTGACACCAACGCCCCCAACTCTCCCTGTCATGTACCTGTTCCTGATGGAGTCTCTGAGTGTGGACTATCTGAGCTACCTAGCTCTATCCACTCAGATGACGATACTGAGCACGACGCCTTCTTCGTGCAGACCTGTGTGGAGGAAGTGGAGAACGCCGAGTACGTCGCCCCACTGAAACCCCTACTCTCCATGAGGGTGGAAGACCCCGTGGACGAAGAGCTGGACCCTCGATCCAGGCTCAGGGAGTATGTGGATTCCAAGAGGAAGTTGGTGGCCAAAAAGCTATGCTACGCGAAGCCTACCCGCAGCTCATGGCCACTGAAGCAAGGACGTATGGGAGACCTATCCCAATTGAAGGAGGACCTCGAACAGAAGATCACCACCTGGCAAAGGGAGGTAGATGTTAAGCTCATGAAGAGCGTGTGGGGGGCCCATGTGAGGACCCCAGAGGAGGACGACCTCTCGGAGGAATGTGTATGTGAACCCCCTCGAGCGTGCCTATGCTGCCATCGCCCACCGGAGATGGTTGAACAAGACCTTCTATATGCCTACCAAGGGCTGAAGGACACTACCACGGGCGAAGAGTCGGTGGAGGACCACTTCCGGACGTCTATTACTCAGGGGGCAAGCAACTTACAGTCTGACGAGGACATGGAGGACAAGATCAAGGTATTGGACCCGCGGGTACAGAAGCTTATAAGGACCTATCTGGAGGTGTTCGGAGAACTACCCCCTCCAGCCTCATGTGACAAGCTGGTACAGATGGACCTCAAGCTGAAACCCGAGTTCGTGGGTCACAAGATCCGAAGGAGACCCTATCCAGCTCCTAAAGAGCAGGCCGACGAGATTGAGCGACAGATACAAGAATGTATCGACGCTGGCCTAGTCCTGGAGTACAAGGACGGGGACTACCCCCTACACTGCAGCCCCTGTTTTCTGGTGGCTAAACCTGGGTCTACAGCCAAACGGCTGGTAGTGGACTACGGAGAGCTGAACAAGAAGACGCTGAACCACTCAGGGTACATTCCCAATATGGAGTCTACCCTGGAGAAGATAGCCTCCTGTCGCTACAAGACCAAAATGGACAAGAGGAGCGGATTCTGGCAAGTGGACCTGACGCCCAACGCACAGGAACTACTGGCCTTCATCACCCCTCAGGGGAGGGTGTTCAAGTGGAAAGTCATGCCGTTTGGTGTGGCTAACGCACCCGCTCTATTCCAAGAGCTGATGAACAAGATCTTGTCCATCCTACGAAGGAGACCTAAGGTGCAGGAGCTCATATCCAGTGGTGCCCAGATGGAGGCTCACATCGACGATGTATGCCTCGGGACCAATACCCCGGAGGATCACCTAATCCTCTTGGGTGAGTTCTTTGCGGTCTGCCAGGAGAACCACACACGACTCAAGCTGGTGTTATGGCTTCGAACAGCAGCAGCGCAACAGCGCAGCGCAACAGCGCGCAAATCGCAAGTCGCAGTCGCAATCGCGCTGACAGTCTGTGAATAATAAAGAAGCATCGAATGCCAGCTGTGAATGAGCGCTGTAAGATACTTCGATCTTTGAACAGGGTTTATGTCTTCGAGATTGTGTTATTATTGGTGCCCCGTCTAAAGATCCTGCGAGGTTTGTCGATTGGGATTTTGGATTTCGGATTTTGAGAAACAAAGAAGCACAGGAGTGCAGTCGAGTTCCCAAGAAACAAAACACAACAAGTGGTAGCCAGCTAGGTGGCGGGGAGGATCAATCTTCGAGATCAATCTTCGACGCCGCAACGCCGTCAACTTGATTTGGACTTCGATCTACAATGCAGCGGCCCTTCGACGACGCAGCTATGCTGCATTTCATCAGAGACAGTTTGTTTCGAAGTGATTCACCCTTGCATCACGAATTTTCGACCTCGTTAGAGAAGTTCATCGCAGAGCGCATCGCTAGTCGAGAAAGCGAGTGGTTTCCATGTCTCTCTCGTGATCTTCACAGCTCTAGTGATCTAGGCGGAGACCCCTCTGATGACGAGCAGCCGTCGATGACCTCTACTTCGCCCTCGGAGGACGATGACCCGGAGGACCCCGAGGACCCAAAGGGGAAGAAGAAGAAGAAGAAGAAGAAGAAGATCCGACGCCCTGAGGGACGCAGGTCTCACCAGGCGAAGGCTATTGCCACCTCCAAGATCGTGGCGAACCTGCCTGAGTTCACAGGCAAGGACCTCAGCGAGTTCGCTGAGAATTTTGGCCGGTTTCTCCGATTGACCGGCCAAACCCACGCTAGTGGGCGAGTGAAGTGCGATCTGCTCCTGCAGTGCTGCAAGACCAAGTACCTGGAGAAGCAGGTCAGGCAGATCGTGACTAACTCCACCACCTTTGCCGATGTGTTGGTTGTCCTGGAGAGGCAGTACCCGACCTACGAAACCGACCTCTCCATCAGGGCCGAGATCCAGAACCTGCCCGTGCTGCCCAACAACCCCAAACCTGCCAGGGTCTCTGAGCTGTTGGCTGACCTGTATCACTGGGCAGGACGACTGACGCCCGGTTCCTACAGCAGCGACGACCTGCTGTTCTGGTTGGTGGCCAAGCTCCCTCGAGAGCTATGGGACGAGTGCCGTTCGATGGCGGAGCGCAAGGCTAGATCCCTCCGCTACGAGGATCTATGCATGCTACTCCTGGAGCTGGCGCTGGAGAAGGAGAGCGACCAGCACTCGAGCAACTACCGTCCTGGTGGTGGAGGTTCTGGAGGCCATGGCAAAGGGTACCAAGGGTCCCGACCTGGGCAGGGGACTACCCCCAAACACGCCCACGCCCGTATCATGGAGAACGTGAAGGAGCTCTTCTGGTGTGATGCCAGAGACGAGCAGGGCCACCTGCAGCACGCCCCTGACTGCGAGCAGCGAGACTGCCTCGTAGTCCAGGGAAAGCAGCAGGAGAAGAACACCGGCGCCAAAGCGAAGCTGCCGGGTCATTACAGGTGCACCATCACGTGTGCATTCTGCGGGAAGCGGAAGCACTACGAGGATGAGTGCTACCATAAGCAACGCCTATCGGCGAAGCTTAAGGGTGGAGATCCTGGCAAAGGCTCAGGCAAAGGTGGAGGCAAAGGCAAAGGCAAGGACTCCGGCAAGGGCAAGTCGAAAGGACGTGGTCAAGGGCAAGACAAGGGTCAAGGTGGACGAGGAGGAGGCGCTAACCGCCAGCCCAACAACAAGAACAAGGACAAGAACGGAGGCAACCCCAACCCTAATCCAGGGGGGAACTCCGAGCCCTCTGGAGGGCAGTCTGGTCCTACCACACGCTCACAAACGCAGGCCCAGCAAGAACAAGGAGCCAAGCGTGAGCATGAAGGTGGTGATGACGGCAACGCTAAGAAGAGGAGCCGTTTCATGAGGATGGCCCGCAAATTCCGAAACAAGGGGTTCGAGGTGACCTGTCCCGCGGAGTTCTGACGGGGACGCTCTGGTGGCACCCAAGACCTGGTGTTTTCGGTACGTATCCGACTAGGGGGACGCGAATACCTGGGGGTATTGGACACTGGCGCCACCATATCTATAGTGGCCAAGAAAATTTTACCTTGTGGGAGCCTGAAGAACACCATGACCACCGCCGCTATACGCATGGGGGATGGACATGTGGTGCACAGCTGCGGGGACTGTGAAGTGGAGGTACCTATGGGCTCCCGGACTATCGCCCATCGGTTCTATGTGATGGACAGTGAGGCCTTCGACTTTGTACTGGGTACTGACTTCTTCGTACAGCACTCCCGGATACAATCCCTGACGCTGCAAGCGCCCTTCCTCCTCTACGTGGACCACGGCAGTGGCAGAGAGTCTGTGCCACTGGAGCAGTCGGAACATACCTCGAGTTACCTGAGGCTATCGAAGGAGGAGCCCTCGAACATGATGGCCCCCAAAACTGAGGACTATCAACTATTGCGGGAAGTCCTAGACCAAGGTCTGAAGGAGTTGGGTTACTCTCGAGAAGACCTGAGTGTGGAGTTGTTCGCCAGCGACAAGCAGCATGTACTGGACCTTTACTGCAGCAAGGGGAAGAACTGCAGCTACAAATTTTACTGGCCCTCTTTCGGGATGGCCTACGGGAACCCCAGGTTCAGTGAACTGGGGAAGGTGCTGACCAAGGTGGCCTTGGAACGTTCCCGTATGGTTCTGTGTTCCCCCGACTGGGGAGCCCATGGGGGCAACGAATACTGGCGAAACCTCCTGGACAGGCTGACTATCAGCTCTGTTCGGTTACCTGATGAGGCCATCTACGTGCCTCTGGGGCGTAAGACGCCTATTGGGAAACCCGGATGGGGGAGTATGCTGAGCGTGGTGGACGGAGGTCTCACCTCCATCCCCTGGGAGGATCTGGACCCGACTCTGGTCCAGGCTACACAACGAGAAAGCGACGGACTCTCCTTGGGTGACTTGAAGGATCGCCTACGACCTCAAGATGCTGTTGAAACTACACCCGGAGGAGATGAGTACGTCGTGACTGACACCAACGCCCCCAACTCTCCCTGTCATGTACCTGTTCCTGATGGAGTCTCTGAGTGTGGACTATCTGAGCTACCTAGCTCTATCCACTCAGATGACGATACTGAGCACGACGCCTTCTTCGTGCAGACCTGTGTGGAGGAAGTGGAGAACGCCGAGTACGTCGCCCCACTGAAACCCCTACTCTCCATGAGGGTGGAAGACCCCGTGGACGAAGAGCTGGACCCTCGATCCAGGCTCAGGGAGTATGTGGATTCCAAGAGGAAGTTGGTGGCCAAAAAGCTATGCTACGCGAAGCCTACCCGCAGCTCATGGCCACTGAAGCAAGGACGTATGGGAGACCTATCCCAATTGAAGGAGGACCTCGAACAGAAGATCACCACCTGGCAAAGGGAGGTAGATGTTAAGCTCATGAAGAGCGTGTGGGGGGCCCATGTGAGGACCCCAGAGGAGGACGACCTCTCGGAGGAATGTGTATGTGAACCCCCTCGAGCGTGCCTATGCTGCCATCGTCCACCGGAGATGGTTGAACAAGACCTTCTATATGCCTACCAAGTGCTGAAGGACACTACCACGGGCGAAGAGTCGGTGGAGGACCACCTCCGGACGTCTATTACTCAGGGGGCAAGCAACTTACACTCTGACGAGGACATGGAGGACAAGATCAAGGTATTGGACCCGCGGGTACAGAAGCTTATAAGGACCTATCTGGAGGTGTTCGGAGAACTACCCCCTCCAGCCTCATGTGACAAGCTGGTACAGATGGACCTCAAGCTGAAACCCGAGTTCGTGGGTCACAAGATCCGAAGGAGACCCTATCCAGCTCCTAAAGAGCAGGCCGACGAGATTGAGCGACGGATACAAGAATGTATCGACGCTGGCCTAGTCCTGGAGTACAAGGACGGGGACTACCCCCTACACTGCAGCCCCTGTTTTCTGGTGGCTAAACCTGGGTCTACAGCCAAACGGCTGGTAGTGGACTACGGAGAGCTGAACAAGAAGACGCTGAACCACTCAGGGTACATTCCCAATATGGAGTCTACCCTGGAGAAGATAGCCTCCTGTCGCTACAAGACCAAAATGGACAAGAGGAGCGGATTCTGGCAAGTGGACCTGACGCCCAACGCACAGGAACTACTGGCCTTCATCACCCCTCAGGGGAGGGTGTTCAAGTGGAAAGTCATGCCGTTTGGTGTGGCTAACGCACCCGCTCTATTCCAAGAGCTGATGAACAAGATCTTGTCCATCCCACGAAGGAGACCTAAGGTGCAGGAGCTCATATCCAGTGGTGCCCAGATGGAGGCTCACATCGACGATGTATGCCTCGGGACCAATACCCCGGAGGATCACCTAATCCTCTTGGGTGAGTTCTTTGCGGTCTGCCAGGAGAACCACACACGACTCAAGCTGGTGTTATGGCTTCGAACAGCAGCAGCGCAACAGCGCAGCGCAACAGCGCGCAAATCGCAAGTCGCAGTCGCAATCGCGCTGACAGTCTGTGAATAATAAAGAAGCATCGAATGCCAGCTGTGAATGAGCGCTGTAAGATACTTCGATCTTTGAACAGGGTTTATGTCTTCGAGATTGTGTTATTATTGGTGCCCCGTCTAAAGATCCTGCGAGGTTTGTCGATTGGGATTTTGGATTTCGGATTTTGAGAAACAAAGAAGCACAGGAGTGCAGTCGAGTTCCCAAGAAACAAAACACAACAAGTGGTAGCCAGCTAGGTGGCGGGGAGGATCAATCTTCGAGATCAATCTTCGACGCCGCAACGCCGTCAACTTGATTTGGACTTCGATCTACAATGCAGCGGCCCTTCGACGACGCAGCTATGCTGCATTTCATCAGAGACAGTTTGTTTCGAAGTGATTCACCCTTGCATCACGAATTTTCGACCTCGTTAGAGAAGTTCATCGCAGAGCGCATCGCTAGTCGAGAAAGCGAGTAGTTTCCATGTCTCTCTCGTGATCTTCACAGCTGTTCGCAGAAGCTTGCGGATACTCAAGCCAAAGTTATCGAATTGGAACAACGCATCGATGTATTGCAGGCAACAGCAGCAAGTGCTACCGCAGCAACTGAACAACGCGTCGATGTATTGCAGGCAACAGCAGCAAGTGTTACAGCAGCAACTGGCCAGCGCATCGATACCCTGCAGTCCTCGACGGAAAATGCAACTCAAGCTGCTGCAAATGAACTTCGACGCGTAGAACATGGATTGACGCAATGTTACGCTCTTCTTAACGAATTTGTACGAACTTCGAGTCCACCACCTCCGAACAACATCCAGTTTCCGCAACCACAACAACAACAGTTTCCGCAACCACCGTCTTCTTCGAATTCGAACCAACCTCACCCGCCACAACAAGGACTCCCACAGCGGCCTACCTTCGAACCACTACCCCAGTTCGTAGTTCAACGTGCTCCTTCGCAGGAGATTTTGGGACGCCGCGTCGAGCGCCTGAACAAACTGGTCAAGAGGTTCACGGGTAAACCTGGATGTGGAGAATTTCGAACATGGAAAGAAGATCTATTACGAGCCTTCACTTTGTCGGACATCACCTCACCCGTCGATCAGGCAGCAACGATGTCATTCCTCCTCGATGGTGATGCCGCTGAGTACTATCATAGCCTGACGAAAGTTGTACAGGACGACTGGTTCGAGCTCATGCGTGTGTTAGGCCAGCGTTTCGACTGCATATCCCATGAGCCAGTGTATTTGTCGAGAATGTTGAGCTTGAAAGAGAGCGAGTTTCCCCGGCATGCAGATTACGTTCGAGAATCTCGTACATGCGTTATCAAGTCGAAGGTCAACACGAATGAACTCCAGATAGGTTACCTCGTCAGCTCTCGATTTGTTGAAGGGTTGTGGAATGACGCTGTGCGCCGGCAGTACATCGTTGAAGTCCGTTCGAGATGGCGTTCTAATAATCCATTTGGATTCCATACCTTGGTAGAGACCATCGCGGAAGCCTACATTGCGGCTGGGTATCAACTGGAAGAAGTACAGGACGCATCGAGAACGACATCAGATCACACCCTGGGTCCTGCAGTGTCGAGACCCCTGCCTATGATGGTCCCACCTACTTCGACTTCCACGTTTCCATCGAACCCTATGCCAACGCCACACGTCACACCAATGCCGACCCCAGCTGCGGCGCCCACGGCTTCGACCGTGGCAGAGCCGATGAATCTCGATGCAATTGCCAAGCTTCGAGAAGAGTTACATGCCTACATTGGTGAACGGTTCGGACGTCAACATGGCGGACGCCAAGATGGTCGAGAAAGCAGACGTTGCTACAACTGTGGCGAACAAGGACACTTGGCCCGCGACTGTCCAAAAGGTCGACCGCCATCCTGAGGACGAGAATGCCGGGAATCACGGTCGAACACACCGAAACGAGATCAAAGTCGAGACAGCAAGGGACGGTTTCGATCCCGCTCCAAGAGCAGAGAAAGGCCTACAACGGCCTAGAAAACAATTCCGAGGACCTGGTGGCGGACGTCCTCGAGAAGAGCTGAACACCACCACCAGCACCAATAAACACGAAAAGAATTCGACGCTTGGAAGTGTCACTGTCGAAGGAACCGAACCTGAGCATGCTTCTCTGTTCACGGTTCGAGGGCGCATTTGCGCATGTCGTGAAGACTCCTTTGACTCCAGCGTGGAACTGTTGGTCGACTGTGGAGCGACTAGTGACTTTATGTCGATGCAAACAGCAAAGAGGGCGCGACTTCCCCTCTATAAACTGAGAAACCCTGGACATGTCTTGACAGCAGGAGGTGTCCAAGTCGAAGTACGGTACTACACGCGAGCTTATGTTCGAGTTGGAGAGCTTGTATTTCGTTATCACTTCAAGGTCTTGTAGATTTTTCGCCGGATGTAGTGCTTGGACTACCATGGCTTTGAAGCTACAATCCAACTGTCAACTGGAAGGAGCGATACGCCGACATCCAACATGGTTCGATTTCGTACCGGTTGTCTTTTGGCGAATCACGACATTCCACCCAGCTACAGTTTCAAGCAGCTTCAAAGCCGGACCTTCTTTCGATACTTTCATCCAGTTCCTCGAAAGCGAGTCCGGTTGGGAATCCTACCCCACATGCCAACGAACACCCTGACCTACACTCGTCGACACACGTTCAGCGCAGTACTGACACGTACGATGAGTCCGAAACGGAAGATGGTATCACCGATGAGGAGTGCAGCGATATGGAGATTGAGTACATTTCGTTGCCGAAACTCAAAAGAGAGATCCGTCGATCTGATCTCACGGGAGATCAAGTATTTCTGTGTGTATGCCTCGACCAGCAGTGCCGGTCGATGAAATGTATAAGATGCAAGCCAGTGATGACAATGATGACAGGCTTGACCCTGTTCGACGCAAACTACCGAGTCGATTACACAAGTGGGCGGACCTCTACGACCGGGAGAAAGCGGAATATGGAGACCTACCTCCGCATCGACCTGGAAGAGACCATCGAATACGCCTCGATTCGGAAGAAAATCCAATGTGGGTACACCCTTACAAAATGGATCCGAGCCAACTAGATGAACTTCGACGACAATTGGACAAGTTACATCGATCTGGTCGCATCAGACCATCCTCGAGTCCATACGGAGCGGGTTGCCTACTGGTGAAGAAAGCGAATGGTAAATGGCGTATGTGCGTCGACTACCGAGCGTTGAATACACGAACTGTACGAGATCAATATCCTTTGCCATCGATCCCATCCATCTTGAGTACACTGGGGGGTTCCACCGTATTCTCAAAGATTGACCTTGTTAGTGGGTTCCACCAGATCCGAATTCAAGACGAAGATATCGAGAAAACCGCCTTCAACACACAATTTGGCGCCTTCGAGTGGGTTGTTTTGCCCTTTGGCCTCTGTAATGCGCCATCGACGTTCCAACGCGTCGTGAATGATGTCCTTCGAGACCACTTGGGGATCTTTGTATGGGTGTACATTGACGACATCCTTGTCTTCTCGAAGGATGCGGACGAACACCAACGACACCTCGACCTGGTACATGACCTACTCCGTGAGCACCAGCTCTTCCCCTGCATCGATAAATCCACATTCTTTCAGAGTCGAGTGCCCTTCTGCGGATACATCATCGACCAAGATGGAGTACACATGGACCCCGAAAAGATCAGGGTCATTTGAGGTTGGCCTCCACCAACTACGGTTCATGAAGTTCGACAGTTCATTGGATTGTGTGGATTTTACCAGCAGTTTGTCGAAGGGTTCCAAGCTGTCGCAGCCCCTCTGACTGCAATGTTTAAGGCAGACTTCGAGTGGGAATGGACAGCCGTCCACCAAGCTTCCTTCGACAAGCTGAAGCAGGCGATGATCAGCGCGACACATCTCAGTGCTATCGACCCCCGACAGCCGTATCACCTGTACAGAGACGCTTCGAAAGACTGCGTGGGTGCTACGCTGGCGCAACGATGTGCGCATGGGACGTACAAGGGACATCTTCGACCTATTGCCTTCATGTCGCGGAAAATGCAGCCTGCCGAAACTCGGTACCCGATTCGAGAACAGGAGTTGTTGGCCATCGTATTAGCCTTGAAACAATGGTTTCACCTACTTCGAGGACCGCAGCAGTCGCACGTGCACACTGACCACGAAAGTCTTCGATATCTCAAGACCTGTCCTCGACCGCTGACACCACGGCAAGCACGATGGTCCCAATTCCTCGAGGAATACAACCTGACGTTGTGGTACGTGCCGGGCCTCGAGAACCCTGCGGCAGATGCCTGCTCTCGTTTAACTTCGCGGCAGTTGATGGAGATCGAAAATGCTACACGTACACGGGCTTTCGCAATTCCCCTGGTCGAAGACTGGGCTTCACCGGAAGGAGAACCTGTCGATGAGTTCCTACATGTACTCGAAGACACATTCTCTCATGACGAAGTGTGGCCCCAGCCGTACGACCACCTGTACGTTTCACTACGAAGCGGACGCTCCGTGGGGAAGGAACTTGACGCAGATGAGCTTGGGGAACCAGCCCTCCAATTCGACACCGAACCCGCCGTCGAGCCGGAGGACCTGGAGCCGCGACCGTCGAGCGCAACAACTGAGGAGCCGGAGGACCTGAGACTGGATCCAGCACCATCGGACGAGATCATGGCTGAGAATTCACACCAACCAAACATGCATCTCGATGAGGCTGGCAATGAGCCAGACACGTCTACTGACACCGACGACCTCCCCGATGTAAGCATGGATCGCCCCCTTCGAGTCACCTTTGGCAATGAACTTCGATACGCACCGACCATGGCGGAACTGATTCGCTGTCGACGTCACCGTGACGGCACGTTGCAATCGGTTCCCTTGCCGAAAGTTGGGTCGAACACGCCGCACCCTTCGAGTCTTAAGGGTACACACCGCCGAGTACATCGACATTATCAGTACAAAGACTTGACTTCGACAGCTGTGTGGGCGACAGCCTATCGGGAGGACCCCCGGACGAAACACATCTACGAAGTCGCAATTCGAAGCCCTGCGGCACGACACCAGCTTCGAGATGCCAAGTTGTCCTTCGATGATGGCAAAATCTTTCATTTGTCGATGATGGGCAAACGTGTGCTTGTCCCCCGAACGCTGGTTACGTCGATTGTCGCTATGTATCACGAGTCGGAGTTCTATGGCCACTCAGGAGTCCTTCGAACCATGGCCCTGATTAAGCGCGACTATGTATGTTCACACCTACGACACTATGTCGAGCGATACATACTAAGTTGCGATGTCTGTCAAGCGGCGAAATCAAGACGAGTCGACACCGCCAGAGTCTCAAGACCCTTGCCGGTGCCCGACACCAAATGGCACAGTGTGTCCGTCGATTGGGTTTCGGGATTGCCGCCGACCACAAGGGGCCATGATGCCATCATGACTGTAGTCGACCGATTCTCCAAGCGTGGAATGTTCATCCCTTGTCGCAAGGATATGACAGCCGACGACCTCATCTATGTGTTCCTACGTGAGGTTATTCGATTGAAAGGATGCCCTCGACAAATTGTTTCTGACCGACACAAGCTGTTCGAGTCTCAGGCGTGGGAGGAGTTGGCCCAGCGCTTCAAGATTGAGATGCATCAAACAGTGGCCAACCGCCCTCGAGGCAATGGCCTGGCGGAGCGCAGCAATCAGTCCATCCTGCAGCGCCTGCGTACACACAGCATCTTCGGCAACAACGAGTGGGATGTCGACCTCCTGTTCGCCGAAATCCAGTTCAACAACCTGACATCCAATAGTCTTCGACTATCCCCGTTCGAGATAGATGAAGGACGAACACCCCATTTTCCATTGGATTTTCCCCGAATGACTTCTCATGCACATGAACCATCGACCGTGAATGATTACATGCAACGAGCGGAACGTACCTTCGATTCTGTGCGTGCAATGCTTGCCGAGGAACGTCGACGCCAGATGCATGTGGTCCTGCAAATGGACCGACACGTTCGAGTGCCTGAAGTCGGTGAACGATGGTGGGTGTTGGTGCCTGAATATCGACATAAAGGGAAACTCGATTTTGTCTGGTGCGGCCCTTACGAAATACTCGAGGTACTGAACAAGGGCGAGAATGTCAAACTGGACATCCCTGCCCCCTTCGATGGGTTGCGAGTTTTCAATCGAGACAGCATAAAACCCTACGTCCATCGAGAGGGACAGCCGGTGTGGGAGTTTCTGATGCCCCCTGTCAAAACTGGAGAATCTCCTCGACTTGTCAAAATTGTAGCTAGACGTCGAGTGGGATCTAAAAAGCGCCGCACATTCCTGTACCGTTGTGAATGGGATGACGACACATGGTCTTGGGAGTCGAGCAAGGCTCTACAGGAGGATCCAGTGTACCTTGAGTTCCTTCGACTCCACCCTGAGTAACTGAGTAACACCCTTACTCTCTCTGCAGCGTGGTTTTTCGAAAAACTCATGCGAGGTTCCGAATCGAACACCGGAGCCTCCGCCTATGGTACTACATCCCGGACGCCCCGAGCTTCCTCTCGACCTCCGCCTTCTCGAGCGACATCGTCGAACGTCAACGATGTTGACGCGATTGAACCCCCAGCGAGGATGAATTCAACTGGCCGCTTCTTGTCGGTAGCATCAGCGCCAACTCGTCCGAATTGACCTGTCGATCCATTCGAACCGCCGCACTACAGCCAGTCGGCATATGCTGGGAGCTCGAAAGGAAAAGGAGGCCCGTCGAAAGGAGGCAAGGGAGGTGTGTTCCCTCGCGGAAATTTGCGGGAATAGCGCCGAGTGGACGAACCATCATAACAGGAGGCGCCGAAGGCTTGGAAGTGCTGGAGATAGCCCTGGCCAGCTTGCCTGTTCTGGAACCGACGAAGGGAGGGACTCCACCCGACATGCCGCCGGAACTCTGTAAGCTGTACGGGCCCCCTCCCCCGGTCGATGCAGAATACTTTCGAGAGCGGTGCTCAAGCCCTGACTGGTTCGATTCTGATGATGAAGATCTTGCTTGCTACACGGGGTACGACGACTGATCTTCCTTCTTCTGTTCAGCGCTCGGATGGGTCGACAGTTTTTGGACATCGAGGCCGAACACCTGGACATCGAGGTCATCCGGAGAGGATCCGAGTACCGGAGAGCCGAAAGTCGAAGACGACTGGGTCGACCAATTCTGGCATTCGAATGCCCCGAAAACACAAGCTTCTACTCGAACGAACCAATCCGACTCCTACTACCACGACGCCGACTCCTATTACCACGACGATGACTACAACTACGACGCTGAACCCTGGCCACTCGAGTCCGACGACGAAGCAGAATATCCTTACGAACCCGCGCGGTCGACAGCACCACCCAGCTACGATTCTGTGCCGGTGCCGGAGTCGAAATGGCAGCCCTACAACATGCTGCAGTACAATCATGAAATCGGGACGATCGACGAACTTCGACACTTGGGAACGTTCGGATTGAAGCCACCCTATCGATTTGGGACACATGAAGATGATCCGATGAAGACGGAGTACACTAAGCTCGAACCATCGGTACTCACTATTGCGTCGAGTACCATGGCTGGTCTTTGAAAGCCGCACACGTTCCTGAGCGAGAAACACTATGAAGTCGTGTCGAACGCAAATGCCGCCATTGTCGAGTTGGGCAAGACCATCTGCATCGACAGTTGGGGTCGAACCGCACCATTCCCGTACGAATTGGCTCGAAGTGCCCCTGACACGTCTTTCGATGAGCATGGAAACCTTGGTGGTAAGCCAGGATACCAATGGTATACGAAAATCGAAGTGGCTTGTCAAAACTTTCGAACGGCCCTCATGAAATGGCGACATTATGATGAAGAGCTCGATTATGGATTCCGACAAGACCTCACCGAACATACCCTGCCGAGTCAAATTGCTCGACTCAACCGCATGCATCGAGAGATCTCGGGTATCGACGACCTGATAAACGTTGCGAATGGGATCGACCTGATCTTCAAGTATCGACGCTTCTGGACCCACGAAAGGATGAGACGAGAAGCTCCCGTTGCCGTTTCGATTATGGGAGTTATACGTGATCTTCAAAAGGTTTTCCAGGCGAACGACTGGCTCTTCGAAGATCGAGCCCCCTTCCTTGCGTACAAAGTCGATTTGCTTCTTCGCCGACACCAACTGCGCGGCCTTCGAGGCACCTCTCGGCTTGGGTATAAACGATATGGGTGCGCTCCACATCGAACACAGGACCTTGCGGTCCAGCTCCAGGAATACTTTCGACTCGGAGAACAGATCGAACCCTACGCGTACAACGCCGTCGCACCAGGCGCCCCCATCGACCTTGTCCAGTTGGCGACGATCTACCAGACTGGACCCGGACGACTCGGGTACCACGACTTCGATAGGGCAATCCGACGAGTTGCTGCCCTTCACTGATCGAATGAAGAGTATGTCAATCTTTTCCCTTTCGTGGATGCCCCCGATTTGGTTCGACGCCTGGGTACCTCGACATACCTCATGTCCCCCTTCGAGGCCGGATACCAAGATGGACAACGTTGGCGTCGGACGGTCAAGTTTCGAAGGGACGTCTATGCTGACGAACGGGAGGAGATCAAGAAGACCGACTCGCCTGCGAGCGACCCGTTCCACCCGGACCCCCTCGATCACCGGTTCTTGTCGATGGAGTCGAATGCCTATCAGCACCACTTCGACATTCCGTTCTTCAAGTACCTCACGCCGATCCACGAAGACTTTAAGGCTGCACATCGACGCAAGGTCAGCTGCCGAGACCAAGTCCTCGAAGCGGTCATTGTCGACACGGCTTCGAGCCTTGTGACTGCAGAAGCGGTTCCATTCGCTCTGCAGAGTTCCCTCGCTGACGGCCACTATGTCCATCAACACCTCGGTCGACTCCAAGAAGAAGGTTCTCGGACCGACACGCTTGAGATCGTCGACTGATATGCCCTCGGCCCTGAGAAGGACGACATCAGCGCCGTCATTGTCGTACGACGACTTTCGATTGCCGACACGCCGTGGTGGCGAGTCGATACGCGAACTGGTCAGTTCTACCACAGCATGGCCGCTGGTACTGGTTCGAAGGAAACCTATCGGTGGTCTACTGGTCGACATGACGGATACTCCTTCGAGGTCACCAATCGGGCCGATCTGTGGAGTGAGGACGTTTGGAAACCGTCGAGCCTCTTGGACTTCTATTCGACCAGGGCACAAACACTGGGACCTGGACAATTTCGAGCGCTTGCCCGTGAACATGTCTTCGTATTCCAGTACAAGTGCCCCGTCGATGACCGACCTGGTGATCCCAACCTTCGATTGCTGAACCATCGATCTGGTATCCTGATTCAGAAGCGTGCCCTCGACAGTGATATCCGTCGACACTATACGGGTCATGACACCTTCAAGTTCATGGCTGGCGTCGAGACACTGAAGGAAGTGCATGAACTATGTGGACTTCCCGTGGATCGTTCGTACACGTTCACGTGGGGCACGGACTGCTGATTCGACATGTCTGGATACCAAGTAATGGCTGATTCGACAGTCTGGATGCCAAGTAATGGCTTATTCGACAGTCTGGATGCCATTAATGGTATCGAATGCCTCCATATGTCCTGTCGAGCTGACAGATGTACAGGCCTGTTGGTCTGCTGAGCATCCAGCTTCCATATTATGGTATGTTATGGTTCGACGTGCCCGCAGCCTTGCTGCGGGTACAGCACCTGTGCAGTGTGCCTGGCGAGGTTGTCTTCTGCAGCTTCCGCCGAAAGCCGCAGCCGTGGCAAAGTCGAACACGGCGTGTGAATGAGGCGCTGACGACGGGTGTCCCATGACTGCACCTCGGTGTGTGATCTCGACCAGAATTGGTCCACTGTTTCGACCAGGATTGGTCCACTGTTATGCTTCTGTAGCCAGCACATGTCGAGGCCCAAAAAATTTTTTTTCTGTCTGGGCCTGCTCTCATTCGACATTGTGACGCCCGCCCAGGTGAGTGAGACCTCTTCGAGGTCTCAACGGGGGGGTTGTGTTATGGCTTCGAACAGCAGCAGCGCAACAGCGCAGCGCAACAGCGCGCAAATCGCAAGTCGCAGTCGCAATCGCGCTGACAGTCTGTGAACAATAAAGAAGCATCGAATGCCAACTGTGAATGAGCGCTGTAAGATACTTCGATCTTTGAACAGGGTTTATGTCTTCGAGATTGTGTTATTATTGCTGCCCCGTCTAAAGATCCTGCGAGGTTTGTCGATTGGGATTTTGGATTTCGGATTTTGAGAAACAAAGAAGCACAGGAGTGCAGTCGAGTTCCCAAGAAACAAACCACAACACTGGAGAAGTGTAAGTTCATGCAGGAGACCATGCAGTACCTGGGGTTTGATGTTGGCTATGGGTGGTGGACCTCGGCGGCCTCTAAGGCCAAACCCCTGATGGATGCCAAGGTACGACACGAAGATCCCAAGAAAGGACTTCATGACGTACGCACTTTCATTGGGGCGTGCAACTTCTATCGCCGCCACATCAAAAACTTCACCTACACCAGCGCCGTTCTGACGGACTTGATCAAGAAGAGTACTACTTGGCGCTGGGGCCCACAAGAGCAACAAGCGTTTGACGAGCTCAAAGACAAGGTAGCCAACGCTAAGTGCTTGGGCGTGCCTAGGGCACAAGGGGAGATTATCCTGGTGACCGACGCCAGCAATGTGGGCGGTGGTGGAACGTTGTTCCAATGGCAAGCACTAGAGAAGGAGGAGTTCGACTCGGCCATTTCCCAATGGGGGACGGAAGGTCTCAACCGAGATGGAACCCTCAAGCACAGCTACCCTGACGACAAGTGGGTCCTAGTACCTCTGGGCCACTGGAACTGGAAGTGGAACCAGGCCAGGGGGAACTACTCCACCTATGAGCAGGAGTTGCTCGCGGGTATGCTGGTGCTATCCTCACAAGCACGACTGTTGGGGAGTAACCCTGTGGTCTGGCTGTGCGACCAAGAACCGGGCCGCAGTTTCCTGAAGGGTCCCCCACCTGCGAAGGCCAAGCTACGGCGCTGGTGGACCTACCTCAGTCAACTACGGCTGACGGTACACCATATCCAGGGAGTGAAGAACGAGTGTGCCGACTACATCAGCCGCAACAACTTCGACGCCCTGATTGGTGCCCGTTCTGAAGCGCTGGCTAAGGAGGCGTTCAGCCGTATGGACGTCCACTTGGACCTCAACATGATGATGATACGCCCCTCGGATGGACTCCAACAATCGTAGTACCTAAAGGAGTTCGGGGATATCTACAAGCGCCTGGAGAAACACCTTGAACCCCTCCTGGTCAACCAAGACCAGTGGAAGAGGGACAAGAGCTACCTCTGGCACGAGGACCGTATCGTGGTGCCTAGTGACAGAGTCCCAGCGCTGCTGAAGTGGACCCATGAGTCCAGCGGTCATGTGGGTGCTGACCGTACCCTGAGGCTGTTCAAGCAGTGGTTCCACACTACGTGGACAGATCACCAACTGCGGAAAACCCTCCAACCTATCGTGGACAAGTGCCCGTGCAGGTCCTGTAAACCAGGGGATATCAGGGACAGAGGTCTCTACTGGACCCTGCCCATCCCTCACTGTGCTAACAGTGTTCTATACGTGGACTACACGGAGATGCCGAAGTTCGGGGGCTATGACTTCGCCCTCGTGGTAACCTGTGGGTTGACCAGGTTTACCAGGGTGTTCCCATGTACCAAGCACATTACCGGGGAGGAGACTATCAAAAATAGTCCTGGAGGAGTGGTTTTGTGTCTATGGGGCGCCCAAGGAGATCAACTCCGATGAGGACGTACGAGTACGCTCAGATACTGGCTGGTACAAGAGGGTCCTGAGATCCCTCAATGTCCAGGTGTCTACGGGGATTCCCTACTCCCACACGAGCAACCCCCTATGTGAGCGACAGATCCGTGTACCAAGGAGAATGTACGGATATGGTGCAAAACTGAACGCACCAGAGACTGGGTGAGACTACTCCCCGTCATATCCTTGATGATGAACTCCCAAGAGAATTCAGCTACTGGCTACTCGCCCCATGAGCTATTCCTAGGGCGCCCGGCATGGTTCCTACATGCCCCCTATCCAGAGGACACCCATTCTTCTGTGGGTGAATGGGTCCAAGAGCAACAAGCGAAGGTGGACAAGGCCAAGGCAATGCTCCAGAGAGTGAGGGAGCGTCAGTGGAACAAGAAGAACAAGCACCGAGTACCGGCCACCTACCAAGAGGGGGACTGGGTGCTGTTGCACCACAGTCGACTACCCGCCTGGCCACGCTCTACCAGCGATGACCCATACTTCGGGCCGTACAAGATTCTATCAGTGGATGGACACCGTATCACCGTGCGGTGTTCTCCCCGTCTAGGGGGGACCCTGGTGTGCGCTGCTCAACACCTGAAGCGCTACTATGATCCTGAAGACCTCTGTGGGGAGGAGTGGGAGCTGAACGACGAGGAAATCGCCGCTCTGGACCTACAAGGGGCTGCCAGCCCTATGGAAGTTGAAGGTGAACTCCCCGACATGAACGCCGAGGAGATGGCTAAGGAGGGCTTCTACCTGGTGAAGTCTGTCCTACGCCACCGCTATTGCCAGGGTTGGCGCTTCCTCACCCTCTGGGAAGGGTGTGGAGTCGAAAAGGCCACCTGGGAGCCCCTCTCCGCATTTGTTCTACCTGAGGGACGCCTAAACTCAGTTCTGGTTGACTACTTGTCCCAGAACAACCTTGGTGAGTTGCTGAGGCTCGCTGAGACGCTTGCCTCCAAGACTAAAGCTAGGGACTGAACCTTACCCTTACCTGCCAAAGCGTATGTGTGAGTGTGCTATTCCTAAGGTCCTGAGAGCAAGCCGCAGAAGTGGTGTCCTAATTATACCCAAGTCTGCACGCTTGCTAAACCTGGAGGGTTGGCTTATTGATGCCACGGGGTACGCCCCGGGTCTCCCCTCCCCTAAGCGCCCAATTTCTGTGCTGGCGCAAAACCTTTGGGGAATACCCAGCGTACTAATCCAGGTATTGTTTTCCCTACCTATCTGTCTACTACAGGGAGGGGTGGCCAAAAGCTATGAAGGCATGAAAACGCCGTTTTGCTAAATGGCCAAAACACTGACCTAACCACTGCCACAGCCCACCAACCCTGCTAAAATTGCAGGAAACGGGTGGGACAGTGACACACGCACTACAGGTCCTACACACCCTACAGTGGCACCATCCTGGTGGACGAGCACTGCGCAACTGGCTCAAGCCCCCACTCAGGACTACCACTCCTACAGGCACACTCTACTGGGTGTTGTTGAAGACCGTGTCGTGGGTCCTAGCGACCCTCCTGTGAAATGACAAGAGAACACAGCGCTGCTAAGCAACTGTGGCCTAACAGGGGACGCCACAACGCGTTTCCCCTGCTAGGGCTTGGAGGAAAGAGGTGCTCTTGCGTGCACGGCGCTGATGTCGATGGAGTCGGACTCCCTGCTCTGCCACAGGCAGAGGGGAGTTACTTGTTTGTGTGATCTGCGCCCTTGTTTAGCAGGGCATGAAAAAAATGGTATGCTGCTGCACCAATCACCCTACCTGACCACCTGTAAAGCAAAGGCAAATGAAGGGTTGTTTGCGGCGGAGGAACCAAGCCACACTCCCCGTATTATACGGTTCTCAGTGTGACCTATAATACACTGTCCGCAAACGCGCTGAAAGATCAGCTACCCTGTCAAGCAAGCAAGCGTTAAGGGACTCCTCAGGTTCTCTTAAAGAACGTACCGAGGAGCCCCTGGGTAGCCTAAACAAGGTTTACCGTGCGCACTTCGCGTGGCCTACCCTTTAATGCGGGTGTGAATGCGCGAGCATGCACGACGGCGTTGGGCAAACCTGCCCATCTGAACCTCAATCACGAGTCCACCAGGGGGTGGCCCCACCTGGGCTTACTCACCTTACCTACCGCTGGAGAGAGAGAACAAGTGGGCACGTGAGGGGCGGAAGCGAAGAACGTTACTATGCACTTGTGTGTATGTCTAATCACCCTGATCTGACCTCTAATCATCTGCAATCTTTCTAATCAATCCCTCTATCGCGTCCTATCGTTGTTAGCGCTGCTACAAGACTCGTTCACGGAGACACGAGACGAGCAATGTGTATGCGGCATACGAGACGAGCATACCTGTAGTTTATACCTGATTCATTGAAGTCTTTTCGTTCATTTTCGAATTCTTGGATTTTTGATTGTTCTAATAGTGTGGGTGGAATCTGTATGTTTATTTATTAATGTGTGTCTCGCCATTTTCAAGACTACGTGAGACATACGTTTATAATGCCATTCTTTCTGCATTCTCCGGCGCTTCGCTAGGAGCCGCTCTTGCGCGCCGCCTTTTTATGCGTAGGAATTTCTTGATTTAAAAAATCTAGAGATGACTATAATTTTTATAAAAAAGTGCTTCTGATGCACAATTGGATTCTGCTCAGGTGTGTTGTCTCAGAAACATTCTAGGCCGTCATTTGACGGATTTTGATGTCGTCGCTTCGTTTTTGCGTGGATTCGTCCATAATTCTCCCATTCCTGCCTCTGCAGATACCCACGCGCAGCCTCGCTGAGTAGGCCGTGTTCGGGCCGAAACGCAGCAGCCTGGAGAGACTGAGCAGAACCCAAGACCCCACCAAGGGGCAATTTAATTTTTTCACGACTTCCTTCACCCTAAGACAGGTCACAAGTCGCCAGCAGGTTTACGAGAACCCATGCGAGTGTGTATATTGTGTCTTGCGTTGGGTTTGTGTCGCGCTGCGTCTTGGAGGGAGGGATGCACATGCACATGTTTTGGCATGCTCCCAAACTAACCCAACCAAGCCACAGGAGCCCCGGCAGCGCCATGAGCGCTGAGTCTTCTGGAGGATATGTTACAAACAGAGCAGCAAAAGAGCGCCAGCCATGGTGAGCGCCCATTTTTCTGTGTGAGGGAAACTATAGGTATTTTAAAGTAGATGTGGAAACCAAGGAAAGGCCAAGAAAAATTCCCTTTTTCCTAAAATGCGACAGTGGTGGCCACCAAGGGGGGAGTAAGAAAAAGTGCCTTTCCAATGCTTTGAAGCATACTCTAGTTGTATTAGAGATGCACTGAGCACCAGGCATTTCTCTCTTAGTATTGGTCCCACCAAAACTGGTGATAACACATTTTGACCTATGGAACCAAACACCCAATCAGGATATGGAGTGGACCCCTTAATCCCCTTTCAATGTGAGGCAAATCATCTTTTCCTGAGTTGACTGAGAACTGACATATCCAAGGCAGAGCCTATGAATTTTCTATGTTTTTCCATGAATTCTTAGCTATCCTAGTGGTATGCACCCTAGGGGGCTGGGCACCTCTTTTTGAGAGGTCCTGGGTTCAATTCCTGGTCAGCCTAGCTAAGTAGGAAGATCCCATGTGACATGGCAGTGACCTCATCGCCACATGCCCTGCCACCTCAGCACATATGGGACCCAAAACAAAAAGTGCACATCTCCTGAGATGGCACTATGGAGAGAGAGTGACCATGGGGCAGTTTTCCAACTCTTTTCCAAAACATTTCAGCTATCCTTGTGAATATGCATTCCGATTTGACCTGAGTTGCAGTTTCTGTGAATATCCAGTCATCTTTCACTGTTTACACTGCAGCCCTTCATGCTTTGATCCTGATTCTCTTCTCCTTGCACACCTCTGGCTTGGGTTATCCTGGATTGACTATATTTCAGCAAACAAAAGGTTTTCATCTCCAAAAACAAGCAGCAGGAAACCCTACACCAGCAGCAAGCAGCATGAGAGACAAAAACACAGTGTTGAAACCACTATAAACTTTTCTTGTTTTATCACAGAATTACAGGATGAAATTTTGTAATGGTTCCGATGTTTCTTGGGATTGCATGTGATCACGGATTTGGAATGGGATCGAGATGCTGAAGGTTTGTGCCTACACCAGGAAAGATTCCACGGGGAAAATAGTCACTCTGGGTAATCCCATTACATTCAATTCAACCCCTTGGGGTAGGGTACGCGAATAGGCCCAAAAAGGCGAAAATGGGGGGGTATGTGGCATTTTCCCCATATATACGCCTGCCTGGCTTTGATCTAACAACCTCTGCGAGGTGATTATTGTGTTTTAAAAGTGGGGATGGGAAAGTCATGATGTCGGGTTCATGTGGGAAATGTTGGAATTGCAATCTCAAGTATGACCAATTTCAAGCCCATTTGTTTGCAATTGCAGATTTTCCAGTGCTTCCTCGCATTGGGACCCTTATGTCTTGCATCCCTCCTGTCCGCAATGTTGGAGATGTGGCACATTGATGTGCAAGCTTGGGGACAGGCATTCGGAAATGTCTCAATGACAGCGCCCGCACATGGGGTTCACCAGGAGCTCTAAGGGCCGTGTCCGATTTCATTTCTAACCTCCGGCAAGAAGCAAAGCACATCCCTGTGGCTGAGAGAGTGATGCGTGCTCCCTCGAAAGAGAAGGAACACACTCTCGACATTAACGCCTCCCGTCTTTTTTTCGAAACACCTGAGTTGCACGCCGAGTTGGTGCGCATTGTTGCAATGTATTGTACCCATGTTGCGAAGGTAGGTAGGTAGGTAGGTATCTTCGGGAGCTCGGGATGCCTCTCTTGACATTGCAGGAAGAAGGTCTTACCAAGGGGACGTCCTGTCCCTCCCACTGCCCTATGTCAGGTGCCTGCTGAGCCGCTCCCGCATGTGCTTGGGAAGGCATTGTCGCGGCCACCCGGTCCATGTGTCCCAGGTGGGAGGGTGTCCCCACATGTGTCCATGGGTAGGGCCACATGCCCCCTCCTTTGGGCGGCAGCTCTGCGAGGCTGCCCAGCCGTGTGGAGTATCTCTGACCACAAGGGGTATTGCTCCCGCTAGTCTACGGTACAACCGCCTCACCCTTGTGACTTGAGTTGCGGGGCCACTCTGCTTGGCAGGCGACCCCCTCCTGGACTGTGTACCGGCTCGCCTGTCACCGGTTGCTTCCATGGCTCCGGGTGACGTGTGCCATGGTCCCCGATGCAGCCTGGCCGGGCTCGGACCAGTGGCCTTGGAGTACCGCTCCTGCGACTGGCCCGGTGGGTTGGCTTGGTCGCCCCAGTGCGTCCGACCCATGGGGTGTTGGTTCTTTCCTGTCCCTGGGCCGCCCTATGTGTGTGCAGTGTCCATGGCCGCTTGGCTCCTGTTCACCGATGTGCCCGCGCGGTTTGCTGTGTTGCGTCTGCGGTGTCCTGGGCCACTTGGCTCCTGTTCACCGGTGTGCTCGCTCGGTGTGTTGTGTTGCGTGTGCGGTGTCCTGGGCCACTTGGCCCCCTGTTCACCGGTGCGCCCGCTCGGTGTGTCGTGTTGCGTGTGCGGTGTCCCGGGCCATTTGGCTCCTGTTCACCGGTGCGCCCGCTCAGTGCGTTGCTTTGCGTGTGCGGTGTCCTGCGCCACTTGGCTCCTGTTCACCGGTGTGCCCGCTCGGTGTGTTGTGTTGCGTGTGCGGTGTCCTTGGCCACTTGGCTCCTGTAACCTGTGTGCCCGCGCGGTTTGTTGTGTTGTGTCTGCGGTGTCCTGGGCCACTTGGCTCCTGTTCACCGGTGTGTCCGCTTGGTGTGTTGTTTTGCGTGTGTGGCGTCCTGGGCCCCTTGGCCCCCGCTCACCGGTGTGCCCGCTCGGTGTGTTGTGTTGCGTGTGCGGTGTTCTGGGCCACTTGGCTCCTGTTGGCTCCCCGCGGTCTCTTCCTCTGCCTTTCCCTTGCTCCTCTCTTTTCGCTGGCTTGTTTTGCTTTGTTTTTTTTGGGGGAGGGGGGGTCGCTGGGGTGCTGTGCGTGGGTGTGGGTGTGTGCTGGTGCCGGTGCTGGTGTGGGCGTGGGTGTCACGGGGGACGGGAGTCGGGTGGCTGTTGCGCTCTGGGTTCCCTGTGTGTGCGTCGGCCCCCGGGCTTCCGGTTTCCACGGCGCCGGTCCGGGGGGTGCTGACGGCGGGTGGTTCGCGGCAGTGGTGGCGTGGCGCTTGCAAGGGTGGTCGCGGCTCCTGGGTAGTGCCTGGGTGGCATGGCCGGGCGCGGGCGCGCGTGTGGGTGTGTTCATGGCGTGGGCTGATGGGGTGGTGGGCAGTGTGGGCGTGGCTGGTTTGTGTGGGTGTCGGGTATGTGTGCGCCGAACGCGCGGTGGGTTGGGCTGGGGCACTGTGGGCATGCAATGGGTGGAGGAGATGCTGGTGACGCCGACGGGGGGGCTGCTGTAGGCGTTGAAACCGGTTGGTGTTGTTGACGTGGGTGCTTCAGGTGATGCGCCGGGCGGCGACGGGGTTGGTGACGCTGATGGTGTCATAGGTGACGGGGCGGGCGCTGGGGGGGGCCTGCGGCTCTGGTGGTCGCTGTAGGTGGTGCAGTGGGTGGTAGCGTAACTGGTGATGTCGGCGGTGAGGGTGCTGCAGGTGACGTCGATGATGAGGGCGCTGCGGGTGATGTCATGGGTGGTGGCGATGTTGATGTGGGTGTTGCAGGTGGTGTGCCGGCTGGTAGCGCCGCTGGTACTGTCCTTGCGTAGGGTGGTGCTGGGGGTGCTGTGGTCGGTGGTGTCGTTGGTGGTGCCGATGGTGAGGGTGACGCAGGCGATGCACCGGGTGGCGGTGAGGCCGGTGTGTGCCGTAGGTGACGCGTTGGGAACGGGTGGTTGGGGGCTGGAGGGGGGGTCGCCGTTGGTGCAACGGGCGATGGTGGCGTTGGTGCCGCAGGTGGTGGATCGGGTGATGGTGTTGTTGGTGATGCCGACGAGGTGGTTTGTCTGCCTGTCTGCCCGTGGAGTCGTTGCCGGCGTTGGGCCGTTGCCTATGCGTGTGGTGGTGGCGGTGGGGGTCCGTGCGCCGGGCGCTTGGTGGGCGTGGTTGGGTGCGGGTGCGCGTGTTGGTGTGTACTTGGTGCGGGTTGCGGGGGGTCTGTGGGCGGCAGGCGCACTGTTGAGGTGCGTGTGGCGGTTTGTGTTGTCTGGTGGAGCGTGGCCGGCGTGTGCTTTGCGTGGATGGTGTGGGGTCTGGTCGGCGTGGGTGGTGTCGGTGTGGGTGTTTGGGGTTGGGTGCTGGTTGTGGGCGTGTCGTCCGCGCGGTCTGGTCGGGCGTGATGGTGGTACCGCTGGCGACGTCGATGGTGACGGTGCTGCAGGTGATAAGGGTGGGACGGCGGTGTTGGCGGTTTCTGGTGTGGCTGCTGTGGTTGGTGTTGAGAGTGGGGGTGTTGCAGGTGTGGTGCCGGGTGGATGGTGGTGTGCCTGGCGACGGCGTCGTGAGTGCTGTCTGGAGGGAGGGTGTTGTTGGTGATGCTTTGGTCGGCGGTGCTGCCGGTGAGAGGCTGGTGGAGAGGAGAGGGCGGTAGTGCGGCCGGGCGCGATGTTGGGTTCTTCGGTGTGGGTGGTCAGCCGGAGGTGGGTGCGGCTGGTGGTGTTGCGCTCGGTGTGTGTGAAGTGTTGAGAAGTGGGAGGGCAACAGGTGGCTCAAAACCAGTGCCGTCCTGCACCTCATGTTGTAGGGCTGTTACTATATGCAAAAGATTTGGCGCCATGTGGGTCATGTTCCCATGGATCAACGCCAACGTTATGCATCCATGGTTACACAGTTCACCAAGGCAATTGGGGGCATTGGGGTGGAGTTTTCCGGTTTGGGTGCATTTGGTGGTGTGCCACAGTGGGGCACACCTCCAAAGGTGGGGGAATTTTATTAAGTTTTCCTCCATTCCCACGGAATGGAGGAACAAAGGTTTCAAAATGGACATCCGCCATTGCTTTCAAGGGTGGAAGCTGAGCAAGCCTTATGTCACCCGATGGGGACTAAGGCATGCTCTGCACCTGGATGCCCTTGATTGGGGCACCCGGTTATGGTTTGGGGAAAAGGGTTTGGGTAGAGAGGCAATCAAGTTTGGCATGCAACGCATGCGGAAGAAGCATCGTGCACCAAAGCATATGTAGGTATATATCATGTGATGTGGAATATGCGTAAGTGCGTATATTAGGTATATATAACATGGGGAAGTGGATCACATTTGACATTTCGGATGGGACATCAAACAAGGTTGCTCCTTGTGGTCTTCTGCTTTGCTCATATGGTGCTCTTTTGTGTGTACAATGTGTTTTGGGGTTGCAGGGTCATGAGTAAATGCAAGGGGGAGGGGTAGGTGATGAGAATGGTGGCATGGGTGGAAGGTAGAAAGTCCCCGTATACTCCAAGTATACGGCCGTATACTTCTGAGTATACGGCCGTATACTCCGAAGTATACGGCAAAAATACTTCTCCAATACTTTGAGTATACTGACAAATACCTCAAAACGTGTAGATTGCCACACACAGGTGTCGGTGTATGGAATTTGCTTTCTGGTTTTTTGACCCCCCCCCCCTATTTTCAGGGTGCGAAACTCACTTTTTTATATCCCATGGGCACACGGAACGACTAGGTACACGTGCCAAAATGGCTGTTTTGGGGGGGTATTCTTGGTATGCCAGGTCATGCTAACCATAAACTCAGCGAAGATCGCCTTGTGGTCTGAGTTGGCAGCAAACATTGACTACACACTCGTCGCCAAGCTTAACATTTCCGACGTCGCATGGATTCGGTCTATGCGACGTAGTCTCTGTGGATCGGGTCGCTCTCCCTCCCGAGGGTAGCCGTACGTGAAGTCCGTCGGGCACAATGACTCTTTGTCCTTGATATCCAGGACAGTTTGACAATGGATGTCCACCCAAATATCATGCAGACCCGCTTTCGCCAAGGCTGCGACCTCTTGCTCTCTGGCACGTAAAGACGTGTCATGTTCGAACTCTGGGGGCGCAAAGGCATCCCGATGTTTCACTATCAGGCTGTTGTGATCAGCACATAAGATTAGGTTTAGTCCATGCGACTATTTGGCGATTTCTTTCCACTGCGGCTGTCGCCGCGAGGGCTTGTGGTGGAAGTGTACCACCACTAGGGTGATCTCCAGTGGACCACTCGACAGGGAGACTTTCAGCTCCCTGGGGGACAGGAACTGCATGGACGGTACTCTGCGTGCGCGCAATGGTGCATTTTTTCCATAGTGCGCGCGAATTTTCAAAAATATGACCTCTACAGCGCACCTATTGCGCGCGCTCTACCGCGCTATATTGTCCCGTTTTTCAAATTTTTCAAAACCGGAAAATGTTTCAAAACCATGCTTTTTCCAGTGTCCTGCGTTTCCCAAAAACCCCTTGCTTTCCAGAAACATTCCCTGTTGCTCATCCAACCCAAGACACATGCAAAAACACTGTCTGAAAGGTCTGAAAAGTGTGCAACAGTACAGGTCCTCACGGGCACAGACAGTGTAGCGCGCGCAACATATTTACAGCGCGCGCTATGAGCCTTTCGGCGCGCGCTATACCAGGTATAGCGCGCGCTGTTATTCAGTGATCTCCTTAATGGTTTGGACCACCACTTCAGCCTCCCACTCCTTCTCCCATTCGGGTCTGTGGTCTTCTGCCCCACTGGCAGCTGGGGCTGCATCCCCTTCTTCTTGTGGGCTTGGGTCGCCTTTTGGGGTTGCTCCTTCTGGTGCCTCTTCTTCTTTCGGGGCTGCTCCTTCTCCTTCTTGTGGCGCGGCCGCTGGTGCCTCTTCTTCTTGTGGTGGGGCTGGTGCGTCGTCTTCTTGTGCTGCTGCTGCTGCTGGGGCTGGTGCCTCTTCTTCTTGTGCATCTGCTGCTCGTGCCTCTGCTGGTGCTGCAGCTTCGGCAGGTCCCTTGTCTTCTTGTTGGGGGGCTGGTGGCTGGGCTGGTGGGTCTCCTTGGGGCTTCTTCTTCTTTGGGAGGGACAGGACGTCCCCTTGGTAAGACCTTCTTCCTGCAATGTCAAAGGAGGCATCCCGAGCTCCCGAAGATACCTACCTACCTACCTTCTTCTTCTTTGGGGTTGGTGGCCTGGACGGGGACATCCTCATGGTCTTTGGGTCGGGGCAGAGGTCCACAATTTCATCGGCCTCGTATGTCTCCCACCACGACTGCCACTTGTCCAACTCCTCATACGCTTTGCTTTTGGCGGAGAACACCTGGCAGCTGGGCATGAACTCCGGCCAGTCGTCCTCTTCCTCCTCCTCCTCCCCTTGTTGGCTGGGGCTCCAGTGATCGTTGGGGATGATGACGGCCACGTGGTCCTGAGGGGCCCTGGCGTCTGCTGCCTTAACTTCGGCTCCCTCCACAATCATCGGCGCGATCGCAGTGGTGCAGTAGATGATTCACTGAGGCTTGTAGCTCTTTTGGTAGGACCAATCTCGGCGCTGCATGAGGTTGGAAACAATGGAATCAAAGGAAAATATATAGTCAAAAAAGTGCTGCAGGGGCCACTGCGAAAAGACTGCGACCCCATCTGTGTGCACGGCAACCTGTAAATGCTGCCTACTTGCAAGCTGGTTCCATTCTGTGGCTAAACTAGCATAGGAGGGGAGAGAAAAAAGGTGTGTGGGGACCTTACTTCTCGTCCAAGTAATCAAATCTTTGTACCTGAATAAAATAGCGCGCGCAACATGAGGACGTAGCGCGCGCAGAAGTCAACGAAGCGCGTGCTATGAGCGGAAGTGCGCGCAATGTCACATGCAAAGCGCGCGCAATAATACCTTCTTCTTGCAATCTTCATGAGCAGGACCAAGTCCACCACCGACAGGGGTGTGACGGCGTTGGCAGCCTCGGTCCTGCAACGCTTCTTCTCTGCTTCAGACACCGGGACCCTTTTTTCCAACCTGGCCGACAAAGACCGTTGGACGGCAGACCCTGAGCAAAAAAACTCAACTAGGTTCGCCAAGAGGTCCTCGTTCATCCACAGGGACCACCCATAGTGGGGGCCTCAAAATGTTTGCAATCTTCCCTGACATTGACAGCGTCACATGCGGTGCCGGAAGCATCTGAAACTTTAGAAAAAAAGGCGTTTTTGCCCTGCTTATTAGGACATGGGGTTACAAACCCAAGACCCCGAGCCATAGTGCGCGCTATAGTTTTGTAGTGCGCACTGAGCCATCGCGCGGCAATACCCTGTAGCGCGCACACAGGGTAAGGTCCATTTGAATGTTTTCCAAGCCAGTGCCACTCCTCCCCGTCCTTCCACATGGAGTGGCCCGTCGAGGCTGTACCCGTACTTCGACAAGCACCGTGTGCCCGCCCGACGATCCTCCACCGTGACGAGATGGGGCTCTTGGATGGCGAAGAAATCCACCTCGAGGGACCGAAGTAGTGACCCTAAGGCCACTATCCGAGTTTGGTTTCGCTTTCTCAAGGTTACTTTCATTTGAAATACATTGACATTTTGGCATGAAACCCTGAGCGTGCTGCTCACAGGGATGGTTGATGCAGAAATCATGGTTTCTGCACCACCGCCATTCCATTGGTCGACAAAGCCTCATCTTCTTTCAAGTCTCGTTCTCTTTTGAGAGAGCTGATGACCTTGTCGACCTCATCGTCGAGTTCCATTGCCTTGGCCATTTCGCCTCCTGGGATTAGGCCCTGTTTGCGTGTTTTGGCGTCGTCCGTGTTCCTGGGGCGGTCTGTGATACGCTTTTTTCGCGCCTCGTAGTCCGCCTCCGAGATCAGAAGCATTGGGGGCATTCTAGAATCCGACAAGTAGACTTTCCCAACCAGTTGTGACACACTTTTCCCGGTCAGTCGCCATGTGCCTGTGCGCATTTCTCCAATGCTCCACCTGACGCGGTCCGCAATGTAGCGGCAATGTACCGAGGGGGCAAGGGCCTCCGTCAGATCCGAGAGGTACCACCAGGGCGCCACATCCAAGATGTATACTGTGCCCAACAGCTCCTTCTTCCACGTCGACGGGACAGTAGGCTTGGAGATGATGTCTGGGTCGAGGAACTGCCCTGTCTTCAGGTCCTTGAAAACACCCCCAATGGCTGCCACCAGTTCACGATACTTGGTCTTCAGCAGCGAGTGTCTAGTTTCTGTGAGGCCCAGCAGTAGCTTGCTTGGTCCCAACACATGGATTTTCACTGGTGACTGTGATTGCAGGACGCCTGGGACCGTCCAGAACATCGCAAGAGCTGACGCATACAACATGTTTCTTTGTGTGTCTTCTTTATCGAGACCTCATAGACAGCAGACATGTTTGTTAAATTGGCCCCACGACACCATTCCACTGGTTGGATCTGAAACCTTGGCTTGGATCCGAACTGCGAGACCACAGCATTCACTTGTTACTCGTTCAGCTCTGTGAAGAACAGCTTTGAGTTCCGTGGATCTGTTCATGGAAGGAGGTGGACTTCGTCGGAGTTCAAGCCGATAGCTCACAACAGACCATTGATCAGGTTATTATGGACCTAGACGGCGTACTGGTTGTCCCGTACATCTAGCTCATGGAACACGACTTTATCAACTTCAGCCCCAGGTGTCATAAGTCGCAACAGCTTGTAGGTTGGAGGCCGCGACATGTTCCTGGAGTCCCGTGTACTGCTCGCTATCCAGACATCCAATCGATCATGTGTGTGTATGCGCATGAGAGACCTGTATGCCATTTGCAGCTTGTCGCACCGAAATCGTAGGTTGGAGTTGAGGGCGAGCGCTCGATTGAGAAACGATGGTTTGTCATCTTCATAGCTAATAGGCTCAAGCAGGATGGCAATAAAGCGTCCGAACATGGGCAAGTCGGTAAGCAGCCTCTTGGTTGCATTCTGAATTTGGTCGTATTCTGTCATTTTCCTAACGAGCACAACATTGGGGCGACTGCCGCAAAGGACGGCAGCTAGTTCTTCGGACGAGTCGCAGTCCTTGAAGATGTCGAACGACAGGGAGGCAGCCTCTGTAACTCCCTTCTTCAGCACGACTTCGTCCTGGACGATGTAGTCGGCGTCATTGATGGCTGCCAGACACGCCAATTGTCCAGCGTTGGCAGGGACGATGACCTCCTCGCCTGGTGTGGCCAGACGGGCCTGGGTGTCCAGAAAAGTTTATAGTGTTTTCAGCACTGTGTTTTGCCTCTCCTGCTGCTTGCTGTTGGTGTAGGGATTCCTGCTGCTTGTTTTTGGAGATGAAAAGCTTTTGTTTTGATGAAATACAGCCACTCCAAGTCACTCCAGGATAGCCCAAGCCAATAGTATGCAAAGAGAAGAGGATTCAGGATCAAAGCATGAAGGGCTGCAGTGTAAACAGTGTAAGATGATTAGGTATTCACAGAAACTGCAACTCAGGATACAAATGAATGCATATTCACAGAGATAGCTGAAATGTTTTGGGAAAAGAGTTAGAAAACTGCCTCAGGTTCACTCTCTCTCCATAGTGCCATCTTAGGAGATGTGCACTCTTTGTTTTGGGTCCCATATGTGCTGAGGTGGCATGGTATGTGGCGATGAGGTCACTGCCATGTCACATGGGATCTTCCTACTCAGTAGGGATCTTCCTACTTAGTTAGGCTGACCGGGAATTGAACCCAGGACCTCTCAAAAAGAGGTGCCTAACCCCCTATGGTGCATACCACTAGGGCAGATAAGTATTCATGGAAAAACATAGATAAATTCATAGGTTCTACCTTAGGTATGTCAGTGCTCAGTCAACTCAGGAAAAGATGTTTTACTTCTGATTGAAAGGGGATTAAGGGGTCCACTCCATATCCTGATTGGGTGTTTGGTTCCATAGGTCAAAATGTGTTCTCACCACTTTTGGCTGGTCCAATACTAAGATAAAAATGCATGGTTGCTCAGTGCATCTCTAATACAACTAGAGTCTGTCCCAAAGCAATGGAAAAGCACTTTTTCTTACTCCCCCCTTGTGCTGTGGTGGCCACCACTGTCGCATTTCAGGAAAAAGGGAATTTTTCTTGGCCTTTCCTTGGTTTCCACATCTACTTTAAAATACCTACAGTCTCCCTCACACTGAAAAATGGGCGCTCACCATGGCTGGCGTCCTTTTGCTGCTCTGATTGTACAGATTCCTACAGAAGACTCAGCGCTCTTGGCGCTGCCGGGGCTCCTGTGGCTTGGTTGGGTTAGATTGGGAGCATGCCAAACATGTGCATATGCATCCCTCCCTCCAAGACGCAGCGTCGACACAACCCAAACGCAAGACACATTATACACACTCGCATGGGTTCTCGTAAACCTGCTGGCGACCTGTGACCTGTCTTAGGGCGAAGGGAGTCGAAAAGAAATTAATTTGCCCCTTGGTGGGGTCTTGGTTCTGCTCAGTCTCTCCAGGCACCTGCGTTTCGGCCCGAACACGGCCTACTCAGCGAGGCTGCGCGTGGGTATCTGCAGAGGCAAGAATGGGTGAATTATGGACGAATCCACGCAAAAACGAAGCGACGACACCAAAACCCGTCAAATGACGGCGTAGAATTTTTCTGAAACGACACACCTGAGTAGAATCCAATTGTGCATCAAAGGCACATTTTTATAGAAATTATAGTCATCTTTGGATTTTTTAAATCCAAAAATTCATACGTCCAAAATGGCGGCGCGCAGGAGCGGCTCCTAGCGAAGCGCCGGAAAATGGAAAAATAATGGAATTATAAACGTATGTATCACGTAGTCTTGAAAATGACGAGACACACATTAATAAACAAACATACAAATTCCACCCACACTAATAGAAGCTTCAAAAATTCAAGAATTCGAAAATCAATTGAAAAGACTTCAATGAATCAGGTATAAACTACAGGTATGCTCGTCTTGCATGCCGCATACACATTGCTCGTCTCGTGTCTCCGTGAACGAGTCGTGTAGCAGCGTTAACAACGATAACCACGATAGGACGCGGTAGAGGGATTGATTAGAAAGATTGCAGATGATTAGCGGTCAGATCAGGGTGATTAGTCATACACACAAGTGCATAGCAACGTTCTTCGCGTGCGCCTTTCTTGTTTCCTCTCCTTGCTTCACTTCCCAGCGGTAGGTAAGGTAGGTACGCCCAGGCGGGGCCACCCCCTGGTGGAGTCAAGATCGTGGTGGAGATGGGCAGGTTTGCCCACGTGATTGCGCATACTCGTGCATGCACACACGCATTAAAGGGTAGGCCACGCGAAGTGCGCACGGTAAACCTTGTTTAGGCTACCCAGGGGCTCCTCGGTACGTTCTTTAAGAGAACCTGAGGAGTCCCTTAACGCTTGCTTGCTTGATAAGGGTAGCTGCTCCATGCAGCGTGTTTGCGGACAGCGTATTATAGGGCACACTGAGAAGGGTATAATACCTGGAGTGTGTCTTGGTTCCTCCGCCGCAAACGCCCTTTCATTTGCCTTTGCTTTACAGGTGGGCAGGTAGGGTGAGTGGTGCAGCAGCATTTTTTTTATGCCCTGCTAAACAGGGGCGCAGATCACACAAACAAGTAACTCCGCTCCGCCTGTGGCAGAGCAAGGAGTCCGACTTCATCGACATCTGCGCCTTGCACACGAGAGCACTCCTTCCCTCCAAGCCCTTGCAGGGGAAACGCGTTGTGGCGTCCCCTGTGAGGCCACAGTTGCTTAGCAGCGCTGTGTTCTCTTGTCATTTCACAGGTGGGTCGTTAGGACCCTCGAGAGCTTCTTCTTCGCAACGCCCAGTAGAGTGTGCGTGTAGGAGTGGTAGTCCTGCGTGGGGGCTAGAGCCAGTTGCCCAGCGCTCGCCCACCAGGATGGTGCCACTGTAGGGTGTGTAGGACCTGTAGGGGGCGTGTCACTGTCCCACCCTTTTCCTGCAATTTTAGCTGGGTTGGTGGGCTGTGACAGTGGGTTAGGTTAGTGTTTTTGGCCACATAGCAAACAGGCGTTTTGCATGCCTTCATAGCTTTTGGCCACCCCTCCCTTTAGTAGACAGGTAGGTAGGGAAAACAATACCTGGACTAACACTCTGGGTATTCCCCCAAGGTTTTGCGCCAGCACAGAAATTGGGCGCATAGGGGAGGGGAGACCCGGGGCGTACCCCGTGGCATCAATAAGCCAACCCTCCAGGTTCAGCAAGGGCGCAGACTTGGGTATAATTAGGACACCACTTCTGCGGCTTGCTCTCAGGACCTTAGGACTAGCACACTCACACATACGCTTTGATAGGTAAGGGTAAGGTTCAGTCCCTAGCTTTATTCTTGGAGGCAAGCGTCTCGGCGAGCCTCAACAACTCACCAAGGTTGTTCTGGGACAAGTAGTCAACCAGAACTGAGTTTAGGCGTCCCTCAGGTAGAACAAATGCAGAGAAGGGCTCCCAGGTGGCCTCTTCGACTCCAAACCCTTCCCAGAGGGTGAGGAAGCGCCAACCCTGGCGATAGCGGTGGCGTAGGACAGACTTCACCAGGTAGAAGCCCTCCTTAGCCATCTCCTCGGCGTTCATGTCGGGGAGTTCACCTTCAACTTCCATAGGGCTGGCAGCCCCTTGTAGGTCCAGAGCGGCGATTTCCTCGTCGTTCAGCTCCCACTCCTCCCCACAGAGGTCTTCAGGATCATGGTAGCGCTTCAGGTGTTGAGCGGCGCACACCAGGGTCCCCCCTAGACGGGGAGAACACCGCACCGTGATACGGTGACCATCCACAGATAGAATCTTTTACGGCCCGAAGTATGGGTCATCGCTGGTAGAGCGAGGCCAGGCGGGTAGTCGGCTGTGGTGCACCAGCACCCAGTCCCCTTCTTGGTAGGTGGCCGGTACACGGTGCTTGTTCTTCTTGTTCCACTGACGCTCCCTCACTCTCTGGAGCATAGCCTTGGCCTTGTCCACCTTCGCTTGTTGCTCTTGGACCCACTCACCCACAGAAGAATGGGTGTCCTCTGGATAGGGGGCATGTAGGAACCACGCCGGGCGCCCCATGAATAGCTCATGTGGCGAGTAGCCAGTAGCTGAACTCTCCTGGGAGTTCATCATCAAGGATATGACGGGGAGTAGTCTCACCCAGTCTCTGGTGCGTTCAGTTTTGCACCATATCCTGACGTTCTCCTTCAGGACACGAATCTGTCGCTCACATAGGGGGTTGCTCGTGTGAGAGTAGGGAATCCCCGTAGACACCTGGACATTGAGGGACCTCAGGACCCTCTTGTACCAGCCAGTATCTGAGCGTACTCGTACGTCCTCATCGGAGTTGATCTCCTTGGGCGCCCCATAGACACAAAACCACTCCTCCAGGAGTATCTTGATAGTCTCCTCTCCGGTAATGTGCTTGGTACATGGGAACACCCTGGTAAACCTGGTCAACCCACAGGTTACCACGAGGGCGAAGTCATAGCCCCCGAACTTCGGCATCTCCGTGTAGTCCACGTATAGAACACTGTTAGCACAGTGAGGGATGGGCAGGGTCGAGTAGAGACCTCTGTCCCTGATATCCCCTGGTTTACAGGACCTGCACGGGCACTTGTCCACGATAGGCAGGAGCGTCTTCCGCAGCTGGTCGTCAGTCCACGTAGTGTGGAACCACTGCTTGAACAGCCTCAGGGTACGGTCAGCACCCACATGACCACTGGACTCATGGGTCCACTTCAGCAGCGCTGGGACTCGGTCACTAGGCACCACGATGCGGTCCTCGTGCCAGAGGTAGCTCTTGTCCCGCTTCCACTGGTCTTGGTTGACCAGGAGGGGTTCAAGGCGTTTCTCCAGGCGCCGGTAGATATCCCCAAATTCCTGTAGGTACTCCGATTGTTGGAGTCCATCCAGGGGGCGTATCATGGTCATGTTCAGGTCCAGGTGTACGTCCATACGGCTGAACGCTTCCTTAGCCAGCGCTTCAGACCGGGCACCAATCAGGGCGTCGAAGTTGTTGCGGCTGATGTAGTCGGCACACTCGTTCTTCACTCCCTGGAGATGGTGTACCGTCAGCCGTAGTTGACTGAGGTAGGTCCACCAGCGACGTAGCTTGGCCTTCTCAGGTGGGGGGCCCTTCTGGAAACTGCGGACCGGTTCTTGGTCGCATAGCCAGACCACAGGGTTACTCCCCAACAATCGTGCTTGAGAGGATAGCACCAGCATACCCGCGAGCAGTTCCTGCTCATAGGTGGAGTAGTTCCCCCTGGCCTGGTTCCACTTCCAGTTCCAGTGGCCCAGAGGTACTAGGACCCACTTGTCGTCAGGGTAGCTGTGCTTGAGGGTTCCATCTCGGTTGAGACCTTCCGTCCCCCATTGGGAAATGGCCGAGTCGAACTCCTCCTTCTCTAGTGCTTGCCATTGGAACAACGTTCCACCACCGCCCACATTGCTGGCGTCGGTCACCAGGATAATCTCCCCTTGTGCCCTAGGCACGCCCAAGCACTTAGCGTTGGCTACCTTGTCTTTGAGCTCGTCAAACGCTTGTTGCTCTTGTGGGCCCCAGCGCCAAGTAGTACTCTTCTTGATCAAGTCAGTCAGTACTGCGCTGGTGTAGGTGAAGTTTTTGATGTGGCGGCGATAGAAGTTGCACGCCCCAATGAAACTGCGTACATCATGAAGTCCTTTCTTGGGGTCTTCGTGTCGTACCTTGGCATCCATCAGGGGTTTGGCCTTAGAGGCCGCTGGGGTCCACCACCCATAGCCAACGTCAAACCCCAGGTACTGCATGGTCTCCTGCATGAACTCACACTTCTCCAGCTTGAGTCGTGTGTGGTTCTCCTGGCAGACCGCAAAGAACTCACCCAAGAGGATTAGGTGATCCTCCTGGGTATTGGTCCCGAGGCATACATCGTCGATGTGAGCCTCCATCTGGGCCCCACGGGATATGAGCTCCTGCACCTTAGGTCTCCTTCGTAGGATGGACAAGATCTTGTTCATCAGCTCTTGGAACAGAGCGGGGGCGTTAGCCACGCCGAATGGCATGACCTTCCACTTGAATACCCTCCCCTGAGGGGTGATGAAGGCCAGTAATTCCTGCGCGTTGGGCGTCAGGTCCACTTGCCAGAATCCACTTCGCTTGTCCATCTTGGTCTTGTAGCGACAGGAGGCTATCTTCTCCAGGGTAGACTCCATATTGGGAATGGACCCTGAGTGGTTCAGCGTCTTCTTGTTCAGCTCTCCATAGTCCACTACCAGCCGTTTGGCTGTAGACCCAGGTTTAGCCACCAGGAAACAGGGGCTGCAGTGTAGGGGGTAGTCCCCATCCTTGTACTCCAGGACTAGGCCAGCGTCGATACATTCTTGTATCTGTCGCTCAATCTCGTCGGCCTGCTCTTTAGGAGCTGGATAGGGTCTCCTCCGGATCTTGTGACCCACGAACTCGGGTTTCAGCTTGAGGTCCATCTGTACCAGCTTGTCGCATGAGGCTGGAGGGGGTAGTTCTCCGAACACCTCCAGATAGGTCCTTATCAGCTTTTGTACCCGCGGGTCCAGTACCTTGATCTTGTCCTCCATGTCCTCGTCGGAGTGTAAGTTGCTTGCCCCTTGAATAGAAGTCGGGAGGTGGTCCTCCACCGACTCTTCGCCCGCGGTAGCATCCTTCAGCCCTTGATAGGCATACAGAAGGTCTTGCTCAACCATCTCCGGTGGACGATGGCAACATAGGCACGCTTTAGGGGGTTCACATACACATTCCTCCGAGAGGTCGTCCTCATCTGGGGTCCTCACATGGGCACCCCATACGCTCTTCATGAGCTTGAGATCTACCTCCCTTTGCCAGGTGGTGATCTTCTGTTCGAGGTCCTCCTTCAATTGGGATAGGTCTCCCATACGTCCTTGCTTCAGTGGCCACGAGCTGCGGGTAGGCTTCGCGTAGCATAGCTTTTTCGCCACCAACTTCCTCTTGGAATCCACATACTCCCTGAGCCTGGATCGAGGGTCCAGCTCTTCATCCACGGGGTCTTCCACCCTCATGGAGAGTAGGGGTTTTAGTGGGGCGACGTACTCGGCGTTCTCCACTTCTTCCACCGCAGTCTGCACGAAGAAGGCGTCGTGCTCAGTTTCGTCGTCTGAGTGGATAGAGCTAGGTAGCTCAGATAGTCCACACTCAGAGACTCCATCAGGAACAGGTACATGACAGGGAGAGTTGGGGGCGTTGGTGTCAGTCACGACGTACTCATCTCCTCCGGGTATAGTTTCAACCGCATCTTGAGGTCGTAGGCGATCCTTCAAGTCACCCAAGGCGAGTCCATCGCTTTCTCGTTGTATAGCCTGGACCAGAGTAGGGTCCAGGTCTTCCCATGGAATGGTGGTAAGACTTCCGTCCACCACGCTGAGCATACTCCCCCATCCGGGCTTCCCAATGGGCGTCTTGCGTCCCAGAGGCACGTAGATGGCCTCATCAGGTAACCGCACAGAGCTGATAGTCAGCTTGTCAAGGAGGGTTCGCCAGTACTCATTGCCCCCATGGGCTCCCCAATCGGGGGAACACAGGACCATACGGGAACGTTCCAAGGCTACCTTGGTCAGCACCTTCCCCAGTTCACTGAATCTGGGGTTCCCGTAGGCCATCCCGAAAGAGGGCCAGTAAAATTTGTAGCTGCAGTTCTTCCCCTTGCTGCAGTATAGGTCCAGTACATGCTGCTTGTCGCTGGCGAACAGCTCCACACTTAGGTCTTCTCGAGAGTAACCCAACTCCTTCAGACCTTGGTCTAGGACTTCCCCCAATAGTTGGTAGTCCTCAGTTTTGGAGGCCGCCATCATGTTCGAGGGCTCCTCCTTCGATAGTCTCAGGTAACTCGAGGTGTGTTCCGACTGCTCCAGTGGCACAGACTCTCTGCCACTGCCGTGGTCCACGTACAGGAGGTATGGCGCTTGCAGCGTCAGGGATTGTATCTGGGAGTGCTGCACGAAGAAGTCAGTACCCAGTACAAAGTCGAAGGCATCAGTGTCCATCACATAGAACCGATGGGCGATAGTCCTGGAGCCCATAGGTACCTCCACTTCGCAGTCCCCGCAGCTGTGCACCACATGTCCATCCCCCATCCGTATAGCGGCGGTGGTCATGGTGTTCTTCAGGCTCCCACAAGGTAAAATTTTCTTGGCCACTATCGATATTGTGGCTCCAGTATCCAGTACCCCCAGGTATTCACGTCCCCCTAGTCGGATACGTACCCAAAACACCAGGTCTTGGGTGCCACCAGAGCGTCCCCGTCAGAATTCCGCGGGACAGGTCACCTCGAACCCCTTGTTCCGCAATTTGCGGGCCATCCTCATGAAACGGCTTCTCTTCTTGGCGTTGCCGTCGTCACCACCTTCATGCTCACGCTTGGCTCCTTGTTCTTGCTGGGCCTGCGTCTGTGAGCGTGTGGTAGGTCCAGACTGCCCTCCAGAGGGCTCGGAGTTCCCCCCTGGATTAGGGTTGGGGTTACCTCCGTTCTTGTCCTTGTTCTTGTTGTCGTTCTGGCGATTAGCGCCTCCTCCTCGTCCGCCTGGACCCTTGTCTTGACCACCTTGACCACGTCCTTTCGACTTGCCCTTCCCGGAGTCGTTGCCTTTGGCCTTGCCTCCACCTTTGCCTGAGCTTTTGCCAGGATCTTCCCCCTTAAGCTTCGCCGATAGGCGTTGCTTATGGTAGCACTCGTCCTCATAGTGCTTCCGCTTACCGCAGAATGCACACGTGATGGTGCAGCGGTAATGATCCGGCAGCTTCACCTTGGCGCCGGTGATCTTTTCCTGCTGCTTCCCCTGGACTACAAAGCAGTCTCGCTGCTCGCAGTCGGAGGCATGCTGCAGGTGGCCCTGCTCATCTCTGGCATCACACCAGAATAGCTCCTTCACGTTCTCCATTAGGCGGGCGTGGGCGTGTTTGGGGGTAGTCCCCTGCCCAGGTCGGGACCCTTGGTACCCTTTGCCTCCAGAACCTCCACCACCAGGACGGTAAAGGTTCAGGTGTTGGTCGCTCTCCTTCTCCAGCGCCATCTCCAGGAGTAGCACGCATAGATCCTCGTAGCGGAGGGATCTAGCCTTGCGCTCAGCCGTCAGACGGCACTCGTCCCATAGCTCACGGGGGAGCTTGGAGCACAACCAAAACAGCAGGTCGTCGCTGCTGTAGGAACCGGGCGTCAGTCGTCCAGCCCAGTGGTCCAGGTCCGCCAACAGCTCGGAGACCCTGCCGGGTTTGGGGTTGTTCGGCAGCACGGGCAGGTTCTGGATCTCGGCCCTGATGGAGAGGTCGGTCTCGTAGGTTGGGTACTGCCTCTCCAGGGCAACCAACACGTCGGCAAAGGTGGCGGAGTTGGTGACGATCTGCCTGACCTGCTTCTCCAGGTACTTCGTCTTGCAGCACTGCAGGAGCAGGTCGCACTTCACTCGCCCACTCGCGTGGGTTTGGCCGGTCAGTCGTAGGAACCGGCCAAAGTTCTCAGCGAACTCGCTGAGGTCCTTGCCTGTGAATTCAGGCAGGTTTACCACGATCTTGGAGGTGGCAATAGCCTTCGCCTCCTGAGCTCGGCGTCCTTCAGGGCGTCGGGTCTTCTTCTTCTTCTTCTTCTTCTTCTTACCCTTGGGGTCCTCGGGGTCCTCAGGGTCTTCGTCATCCGATGGCGAAGAAGAAGTCATCGAAGGCGGCCCATCATCAGAGGGGTCTCCGCCTAGATCACTGGAGCCATAAGGCTCCACGTCCACCATAGCCCTTAGGGCTGTCAGCCCCAGCTGGTCCAGCTCGGCCCTCGTCGAGTTCGTCACGTGACTGTAGGGCGGCTGGGCTGTCCTCGGGACGAATGGGCTTCTTGGTACTGATGCAGGAGTCGGCATCGGTCGGCTCCTCAGGCTCCCCAGGGTATTCGTCAACCCTGCCGCCAGGTGGTTAGCCTGTACTCGGTGGGGTGACATTCCCACTGTCGTAGGTGACGCATGGGACGGGATCATCAGGGGCTGCAGTTTCTCCCTGATCTCTTGCGTGAGGTCACTCACGATTTGCGAAGTGGCTCCTCGGAGCACCTCATCGATCTCCGACCGCGTCAGGGACCTGTTGGAGGATCTCGATCCTCTACTCCTGCCTCCCAGAGACTCTGGTCCTCTCCTCAACCCACTCAGGGGTGCATACCCAGGTGCACACCCAGGAGCATACCCAGGAACCTCCATGTAGGTTCCAGTGGCGTGGAGTGGATGGGGATGTTCAGCCGCATACCAACGCGGCGCAGAGCTGGAAGCCACCGGCTCACTGGCAGTAGTTGCCTCAAGGAGCGCAGTGGTAGGTGGGCCCATGCCATAGGCGGGGTAGTGAGGCATGCCAGTAAAGCCTGTGCCCTCTGCCATAGGCTGGTTGGTTGTGGAAGTGGATGTAGCGGCGGCTGGGTGTGTGGTGGTTATGGGAGAGGGTGATGCTTGGAGGCCAGAAGCGCTTGGTGCGCCTTCGAAGGTAGGGACATCCGTCGTCGGGTCTTGCCCTTGCTCCTCTCCTTCGTCTGCTCCTTCTCCAGCATCCTTCTCGCTCTCGTTTCCTCTCTTCCTCTTCACAGGCTGAGGTTGAGAGACCATTTCCTTCACCGACAGGGCCCCAAAGGCCGTCTGGAGGCCATCCAAGGAGTCCTCCGCCGTATCCATTGGCCCATGTAAGGGCTCCACCGAAGGTACAGCGTCAGGCGCCGGCCTTGCCGGTGTCTCTGGCGCTGGCGCTGTGTTCACCTCGGCGTCCACTCTTCCTGGATCCATCTTAATCCACCCTTCTGCTTTTGTTTGCCTGCTCGGAGCACTGGTTGTACGGCGCGGGGTCGCTGCCGGTGCACAGAGACAGGCTGCCTCTTGCTACCAGAAAAGTTTATAGTGTTTTCAGCACTGTGTTTTGCCTCTCCTGCTGCTTGCTGTTGGTGTAGGGATTCCTGCTGCTTGTTTTTGGAGATGAAAAGCTTTTGTTTTGATGAAATACAGCCACTCCAAGTCACTCCAGGATAGCCCAAGCCAATAGTATGCAAAGAGAAGAGGATTCAGGATCAAAGCATGAAGGGCTGCAGTGTAAACAGTGTAAGATGATTAGGTATTCACAGAAACTGCAACTCAGGATACAAATGAATGCATATTCACAGAGATAGCTGAAATGTTTTGGGAAAAGAGTTAGAAAACTGCCTCAGGTTCACTCTCTCTCCATAGTGCCATCTTAGGAGATGTGCACTCTTTGTTTTGGGTCCCATATGTGCTGAGGTGGCATGGTATGTGGCGATGAGGTCACTGCCATGTCACATGGGATCTTCCTACTCAGTAGGGATCTTCCTACTTAGTTAGGCTGACCGGGAATTGAACCCAGGACCTCTCAAAAAGAGGTGCCTAACCCCCTATGGTGCATACCACTAGGGCAGATAAGTATTCATGGAAAAACATAGATAAATTCATAGGTTCTACCTTAGGTATGTCAGTGCTCAGTCAACTCAGGAAAAGATGTTTTACTTCTGATTGAAAGGGGATTAAGGGGTCCACTCCATATCCTGATTGGGTGTTTGGTTCCATAGGTCAAAATGTGTTCTCACCACTTTTGGCTGGTCCAATACTAAGATAAAAATGCATGGTTGCTCAGTGCATCTCTAATACAACTAGAGTCTGTCCCAAAGCAATGGAAAAGCACTTTTTCTTACTTGTCCCGCACACTCATGCGATCAGGGGAGAAGGAGGTGACGTCGGCGGCAGTTTGTCAAGGCCCAGCGGCCTGGGCAAGCATGGACAAACAGACACCCAAAAAAAAATAGACACTCAGAAAGTGTCTGTGAAACCCTTTGTCTTTGTCTTTGAAACCCTTTGGGGGGGGGGGGCGGCTAAGCTGCCCCTCTTTGGTGGTTGAACTTCATGTCATTTTTCTGTTAGGGGGTGATTGTGGCTCGGGTACATGTTTTTCTGCATCTTTTTCGGGGTCCTTTGGATGAATCTTCCTTTTCCCCTGAACCATCCCCTTCTAGGTTTCTTTGAGATGAATTTCTTTTGCGCCAATAGAAGTGCGAGGTGGGAAGTAGGAAGGTTGAGGGTTGAGGTGCAAGGTTCGAGCGAGATCCTGACATCCTGAAACTTCACAAAGTTTGAGAAGCCTACAACCACTGTCATCCCCAGCCCAATGTACCCTTGACCCGGCTCCGAATTCTGCACCTACAGCCCTCCGCAGCCTCAAGAACACTTCAAGAGACCTGCCAAGAACTTAGGCGGCTCTCTACGCACGTACCAAAATTGCCACAGTTCCCAAATGGGTACCACCCCAAAAGGGGGGCTGAAAAACCACTTTCAAAAATTGCACAATTGCGCTCTGCAGGGAACACCCCTAATATCGCGTGAATTATCTGAAATGACTGTGTGTAGGGGGTACTACATGTGCCAGTCAAAATTCATGTATCCCTTTCAAATTTGGGCACTGCAGTGTCCATCCAAAGAAAAATCCAATTCTTCCATCTCATCCGCTGGTGCGTTTCAAACCACACTGCAAAATGCAACCTACAAAATGAAGCAAGGATGATGACAGGCAAGCACATGCAAAACTCTAGTTTGTTTTTTGTTATAGCTGCTGCTGACCCAGTCACTCTGATTGTATGCGAAGCGTGACAAACAATGCACCACCAGTGCAGCCAACAAGCAATGGAGGCGCCGCCAGTGCAGCCAATGCAATAATAAATGAGGGCAACACTGCCTGCAAAAGAAATGGCGCAGCAGGGGTGAAAAAAATGGCGAGTGGATGAATTTGGGCACTGTGGCGCCCAAAATTAGCAAAACATTAAAAAGGGCACTCTTCTCACACCTGTGTGACACAAGACACATGGCAGTGTGCAGTCCGCGCCCAAAACAAAGCAAAAGGATACACGAAGCTTGCGACCCTATTGTCAAATGGGTCGTAACGTGATATTGTTGTTCTCATAGGCGCATGTACGATGTATTGAAACGGAACTCTCACATTCAGGTACCCAGTATGGGCTAAAATTTGACTTTCACTACTTTTGAGCACTGCAGGGCCGAAATGTTTAGAAACTTGGCAAATTTACCCGCTTCAATTCATTGTGGTGCATAGGTTCCTCGAAGGGCAAGAAAGGCCAACGCTCGTGCTTGTGTTGCGTTGGGTGGTATTCACGGTACCAAATATTTTGGCTACGGAGAGACAGACAAATGGACAGGCAAGCAGACAAACAGACAAATAGACAGAGAGAGGCACACGGACAGTCCGACAGAAACCCTGAGAGACGGACGACCAAGTAGACACATGGACACATAGACAGACAGACAGACCGACAGGCAAACAAACAAACACACAAACAAATAGACAGACAGACAGACAACGGACAGACAAATGGACAGAGAGAGGGATAGACAGAGAGACACACAGATAGACACACAGAAGACAAATAGACATACGAAACAAGACAGACGAAGGGATGGACAGACGGACGGACGGAGAGATAGACACACTGTCTGTCCTCCTGCTACCACAATGCTGCTGCATCATGCATGTAGAGAACCTTGCAAAAAATATTGACAGCATTCCGCCCAGATGATCATGCAAATGGGCTTTGGGTTCATTTGGGCACTGCAGTTCCCAAAATTTAGGAAATCAATATTTCGAGGTCTCTAATGTCTTGTCCAGTGCATGCCTCATAGTCCGACCCCCTATGGCAGGCATTACCGGATGTCGCCATCATTGATGCTAGGGATGTGGAATGTAATCGCCCACATGATCAAATACCCCCCTCTATTCTTCTTCTCCATTCAACGGTGATGAAGTACACCCCGTATAAGTGTTGTGCTAGGTCTTCAACACTTTGGCACCAATATTCTAGTAGGGGCATTGTCGGTCGATGCAATTTGGTCGTCTGTGTGTAGTATAATGGTTGACATGATGAATGCCACCCCTCTCTAGAGCACCGCTGTGCGCGGTGATGAAGAAGACCTCTGTACAATTGGTGTGCCACTGGTCCAACACTTTCACACGTTTTTTACCAGGGGCATTGAAGGTAGAGACAAACTTGGTTGTCTGTGCGGAGTCTTGCACCATCTACAGCCATTTTAAAAATAACAACCACCAATTGTGATGAAACACTTGAAAACACGATTGACTCCGCGTTGGAAGACACCGTACAGACAAACAAAACCCGTATCCACCTTCAATGCACCTAGTAAAAATGCATGTGAAAGTGTTGGACCAATGGCATAACACTTGTACAGGGGTGTACCTCAGCGACGCGCAACGGTGGTGCACTGGAGAGTGGCGGTGTTCATCATATCAACCATTACACTACACACGGACAACCAAACTGCATCAACCAACAATGCCCCTACTAGAATAAGTGTGCCAAAGTGTTGGGGTTAAGGCAACACCTATACAGGCTGTATTTGATCAACATGGAATGGCGCAGTAGTTTAGAAGGAGAATTTTGATCACGTGCAGGATTACATTGCACATATCGTGCACAACTGATGGCAAGACCCGGTAATGGTTGCTACAGGGGGTGAGACTTTGAGGCAGGCACCCGACATAGCACATTAGAGACCTCAAAATGTTGGTTTGTAATATTTTGGGAACTGCAGCTTCCAAATGAACTCAAAAAGCATTTGCATGATAATCTGGGCGGAAGGAGGTCAATGTTCTGTGCGCAACGTTGTGCAGATGCATGAGGGAGCAACCGTGTGGTAGTAGGAGGACAGCCATTGTACCTGTCTCTCTGTCTGTCCATGTGTCCGTCCGTCCATCTGTCTTGTCTTGGCTGACAGTTTGTCTTCTGTGTTTCTCTCTTTGTGTCTCTCTGTCCCACAGTCCGTCCGTCTAGTCGTCCGTCCGTCTCTCTGTTGTCTGCCTGTATGTCTGTCTATTTGTCTGTCTGTTTGTTTGCCTGTCGGTCTGTCCGTCCGTGTATGTGTCTATGTGTTCGTCCGTTTGTCGGGATGTCTATCGGACTGTCTCTTTGCTTGTCTTTGTCTATCTGTGTGTTTGTTTGTCTGCCTGTCCGTTTGTTGGCATGTCCATTGCCAAAAAATATTTGGTAACATGTATGCCCCGCAATTGAACGCAAGCAGAAGCGTTGGCCTTCGTTGCCCTTGGTGGTACCTATGCACCACAATGAGCCGAAGTAGGTGAAACCCTCTGCATAGCGCCAACACCTGAAAAACAAAAAGCAGGTGGTGAGGCAGATGCACACAATGATGTCAAACCCAATGCTCAATGTGCCTGCGTGCCCTGAGTGCATGTCTCGTGCGCTTGGTGGGACCTATGCACCACAACGAGCTGACGTAGGTGAAATTGCCAAGTTTTGAAAGTTTTGGGCGTCGCAGCGACCAGAAGTAACCAAAGTCAGATTTAAGCCCATACTTGGTACATGAATGTGACAGTTCCATTTCAGTACATCGTAAATGCGCTTATGAGAACAACAACAACACGTTACGACCCATTTGACAAGAGGGGGGCAAGCGTGCAGTAACTTTGTGCAATGTGAATTCACCTATAGAGACAACTCGACTCACACTTTCACTGACCCCCCCCTAAAAAGTACAATCAGAAAGGTTGGGCACTGCAGTGCCCAAAAGTTTGAAATGCTAAGATTCCAAGCCCTGAAGCGGGGGTGTATATGTGCAGCTCTAAGAGCAACAAAAGGCTAGGTTGTTGGTCCCCTCGACGAAAACACAGGTGTAGTTGGCCGAAAAATGGGTATGTTTTTTTTTGGTGTAAAAATTAGCCGTTGACATCGCCAAAAATCGTGCCTTTTAGCGACGAAGTCTACGTGCGTAAAGAGCCGCCTAAGAAGAAGGGCGGCCCACCAATGAACACCCAATATGTGACGTCCGCAAGTTCAGTCCGACGCTCCAACTGGTCCTTCCCCTTGCTGGGACGGTCCACGAACGTGACACACCATGATTGGGTATGTGAGTAGGACAGCTCTCACGGCGCTCTGCGCAAATGCAACCCAACACTATTGGCCAAGGGGCAGGTACTACAGTGGCGGGATGTGCAGCGCATGGAATATGCGCCGCAGATTGCACAGCCATGTGCGTGCACTCCAGTACCACAGGACCGCCACATTGATTGTGTCCGCAACGGTGTCCAAGAACGTGTGGCTGCTTGCCATCGCATGGCTGCTAGCCATCCCGTGACAGAACCCGAGGTCGGCGCACCGACAAATCACGTGCATCAGCACGAGTACTGCGTACCCCGTGACCTCGGTCTGCAGCTTGCGCACAAGACCTCCAACAACGTTGATCATGGATTGCATCACGGAGGCCCTGTCCGTAGCAAAGTCCGGCGCGTAACAACGCTTGCTTGTACGCAGCAGGGCTGCCAACAACAGTGTCTGCTTGTAAGTCTTGGAGCCCCTAAACGGCCGTGTGGCTGCGGCCCATGCGCACCGTTTGTGCGTACACCAACTCTTCTTTGTGGGCATTGCGTGCGGTCGAGCTGTCCGAAGCAAATGCAAAAAAACAGGACTGCCTCAATGGTTCGCCCTCGGATGCAGAGATAGGTGCTACAGTCGCGTGCAAAATGCCGCACGCCGAATATGGGGCGGTAGGTTGGGCCACAATCATGCCAACCAATGTTGCTGTGGAGGCATCTTGCTGCACATGGTCAAGGGGCCCACACCGCTTTGCGACGCGATACACCAAATGGAATAAACCACAAACCGCGTTGCGCACTAGTGGGGGTAGATACTGCTTTCCCAGAGAGCCATCGCCACTGCATGCAAATCGGAGTCGCCGTGCTCCACCACGGTATGTTTCAGCAGCTGGGTAGTCCCTATTCCCCAAGGGTTTTTTAGCCCGCCCTAATCGTACACTGAAACCTCCACCGCCGTCGCCGCATCCCTCACCCCCACCCTCGCGCCCGCCGCCACCGCCAAATCCACCACCGCCACACCACCGAAACCAGCAACGCCGGGTGGCCAAGGGAGGGTAGACGCCAGCAAGGAAAAGACGGGGGCGCCGAGGGCAACGGGGGCACGATCACACCGGCGGGGGGCTGGAAAGGGACGGGGGGCTGGGGCAGAGGTCCTCTACATCGTGGGCTGCTCAAAAAGTGGCTTTGTTGGGGGTTTGGCTCCGCCGGGCGAGCTGGAGCTGTGCTGTGTGGTCATGACAACACACCAACTGCCACCACGCCACGCATGGAAACCTGCTCACCTTAAGGCATAAGTGAACAATGGGGAACGAGCCCATCATCAACAAGCCCTAACCTGCCTCGGCCACCCTAGCCCCCGCAAACCCAGCAACCGCGTAGGCCACACCCCGGCATGACAACGACAAAATCAGACCCACTACCGGCCACGAAATGAACCCCCATGGGCCACCAAGTCCCACACACACACCCCATGACCGCTCTGCCACGGGCCATAGGCAGATCCTCCGTTCGGCGGGTAAGGGGGTCCTAGGCAGAGCGCCGGGGGGGGGGAGGGGTTGGCCGGTCTGGTGGTACGGGATTTGGCCGTGGTGGTGGTGAGTACTCGTGGGGGCAGGCGGAACGTGACTGGGGTAATGACTGACTGGGGTAGCTAGGGTGGCTGGGGCGGGGGGAGGGGGGTGCGGTCCACATGGGTGATTGCGGGGATTGCGGGGATTGCAACTGGATGAGGGTGCGCCCTGCGTCTGAATCCCAAGGCCATGAAGCAACGGATACTTGGCTACCGAACGCCCCCGTGTCACAGGCGACCGATCATTGCCACGCAAAGATCAATCAGTTCCTCGTATTGTGCATTAATCACGACTGGAATGTTCCTTTGTGTACCTGCCCACAGGTCTGCTCTGCTTACGGAACACCAATACTATAGCACCTCAAAATTGTCTACCTCATGCGATCCTCATCATGAAGATCTCAACTTCGATATCATTGCACCTTGACATAATGTAATATCATGCCCTCCGAGTTCCCCCGGCTGGAGACCCACAAGTGAAGCTTAAAAGCGTGGCAGAGGCTCTACAATGCTCCCCGACACTCATTCAGTCTTGGGGAATCCAACAGCGGGCCATAGGAAGCTTTACGCCCCTGCCCAAACGTCAGCGACACTCAGAGAGAGCGAAGGCTGACAGGTCGTTGCCAACACTTAGAGAAGCCGCGGGTAGTAGGGTCAGGGCCGGAAGGGCCCTGAACCACCAAGTTCGGCTGCCTGTAATCAAACAAAATGTAAAATCTATATATACTGGTCACTGTCTGGTCGGCTCGGCATGTTGAAAAGAAGCAGGCTCAAAACTGATCATCTAACTCCTGATGTGCCGGTGACATTTCCACTGGAGCATCACTCGGCCACTGCTCCTGACAGGTGTCCAGATGCAACCGAGCAACGGGGCTCAACTACGCGCATGTCCAATACAATCAATTAACCCTGCAAATATTGATCATTTGAATCCTCCCCCCGGATCCTGTGGGCTGTCGCGGCAGTCAGTTGGGGTGTTACTGATCTTCATAATGACGTCAAACCCATCCTTCATACATCCAAAGATGGGGCGCTTGGAGAGGAATAGGTCCGTGTTCTCACCGGTGGCATAACACCAGTGAGACCCTCCGCAACAGGGCGCGGGGCTTGTTGCCAGCTCATTGGAAATGTTGCCTTTTGCATTGTGCTGCACTTCCAGCTCATTATGAATGTCGCCTCCTGCATTGCGCCGCACTCCAAGCTCATTAGAAACGTTGCCTCCTGCATTGTGCTGCACTTCCAGCTCATTAGGAATGTTGCCTCCTGCATGGCGCTGCACTTCTTGCTCATTAGAAATGCTGCCTCCTGCAGTGCGCTGCACCTCCAGCTCATTAGGAATGTTGCTTCCTGCATTGCGTTGCACTTCCAGCTCATTAGGTATGTTGTCTCCTGCATTGCGCTGCACATCTTGGTCACCAAACTTGAAAGCTGAATTGGGCTCAGGATCTCTGTTCCCACTTCGAGGGTTTTTGGGGTCCCGTGCAAATGGGTATCCAAACTGCAGCATAAAATTGGGAATTTTGTCAGAACTCTTCTGCGGCAGTAGATCAGCGTGAGGCCGGCTGTCGGCCTTGACGTTTGCTTTGCCGACGATCCTGCCGTCCGCTGGTATCATCCGCCATCTCCTGTCGATGCTTCGTGGGGTGCTCTGGGAGGAGTCCGCCAGCGGCCCGCCGTTGTCCGGGAGCGGCTGCCGGAGTGTTGGTGTGGTCAGTGAGTTGGACACAATCCGAGCGTCCACTTCTGATGCATGATCCATGAGGTGTTGAAGGTCGAAAAAAAATAGGAAATAAGAAAGTGAATCCCAAGCGGAGGGGGGGCAGTCCCCAAACTGCAACACTTCGGGGAGATCTCCCGAGCCTACCCCCTCCTCCCAGGACAGCGTTGGCTGAAATATCTAGGCCATGGCAGGGAAAAGAGACCTAAGGGAGAGACCTGTGATTCCTGCAACACCGACTCACACCAAACTTCCCCCCTGAGCCCTCGTTTTCCCTCAAAAATGCTTTCCAGCCCCTGTAAAAATTCCGGTTCTTGTACCACATGTGGCGGAAATGCCAAGACATTGCTGGGTTTGAATTGCATAATGGGGCAGATGTTTGCCACCCAGCCAGGTGGTCCGAGCCTCCCTCTGGGGTGGTATGTGCCGATTTCACTAGGTCGACAATCCTTCCAATGCGGCGATGTTCCCTGGTGGGGCCCACTTCATCCAAGCTTTCGGGGTCGGGGTATACTTTACGCCACACGTACTGTAGCCTAAGCTGAGCATGTGTACTTTCGCATGTTCCCTTGTCGTGAGGATGTTCTGCGCCTCCTTTGTGCAGTGCCTTGTCGCAAATGCCTTGGTCGAGTCCCATTCGGGCACCAAAATTGACTTATGCTCTAAGATCATAATTACAGGTAGGCTTGCAAAAGCCTGCCTGACCTCTTGCAGTGTGCGCCAAAGCATTGTCTGTAGATGCAGGTCACTCGTGAAATGATTCACAATGACAAGCCACCGTTGCTCCTCTCCATCGCACAGGATGGCTCCGATGGATCGACGTTGCACCTGGAAGAGCGCAAAGCTACTGTGTAGTGTCCATACATCCTTACGGTACACAATGGCCACCCCGCTTCTCTGTGTCAATGTCAAATTTGCCACAACCACCCACCTGTTCGAAAACTCTTTGCCAATGTGTTGCTGAACCACTGATTGTTCTGTGTATTTTTTCCATTTTTGGCGTCTGCGCGTGGTGTTCGCACAGCCCTAGCACGTACACATTGAATCGGGACAAAGTGGTGTTCACAAACTTGTGTCTGGGCATTGGAGCCTTGGCCACCTTGTCCGCTTGCTGTTCTGGCGGTTGGAAGTTCGTCCACAAACCCGCCACATTGGAACCCATCACATTGATGGGCCCTTGGACGATGATGCCCGCCCCCATATTCAGATCTGGAGCATTCGTTCTGCCTGAGACCTACCCCCTTCCCCCCCCTCCCGCTTCATGGTCTGCCCCCCCGGGCAGCACCCCGGCATACGGCTATTGTGCCCTAGCCAGTATATCCGACTTAGCCGCATGCTCCTGTAAGTGCGGCTAGCCCCATCTGCTCAGATTTTCAGACATTCTGCCCAGATTGGCTACATTTTGGTCATTTTCTTTGCTTCGGCAGATTTGCCGCCTCGCAGCTCAGTCACAGGATATTTCCTATATATTTCTGATATGCCGGATTTGATTCCGCGGTCCATTTCCCGTAAATCCGCCGCATTCCGCTATTTTAGCTGGAATCGCCATTTGCCGTTGACGCGCGCTCGCGGCCCAGATCGGCCAGACAATTTTACATAAATGGATTATTTAAATTCATTCGGACAGTTTTGGACACTCAGATGTATGTAGAATAATTCCCATCAATTTTCTTCATAGACTGGGATTTTCTGCCGGACCACAATCAGCATGGACCTTGCTTCTGTTGTCGCTGCTCTCGCCTCCGTTGGTGTTCGTGTATCCGGTTCCAACCCCAATAACAACATCCAGGGAGACTCCTCGCGTGCCTGCCCCACTGGTCTTGCCGGCCCCGAGCCCTCCGGCACCCACATCGACCCAGGGCAGCACTTTCATGGTAGCAGAGGCTACCTGAATGTTGTTCCTTTGGTGTCCCAACCACAGCTAGCCCCTCAGTACGACTCCGCAACCTCCGGAGACGTAACCATCACCCTCCCGTGGTGCTGTGCGAACGAGGCCTTGAGAGGATTGCCTTGCGCTAGCCCAAATTGCCCAAGAAGGACACAAATCAGCAGCTGTGGAGGCCCAGATTACAATCAAGATCCCAGTCGAAATTGGCCAGGATGCAGCTGGAATCTCCCAGCTTACGCTAATGGCAACGCTCCGGTGGAGCTTACGGACTTGGCGGGGACCAATACTCCCTACCAATGTCCACATTTCGAGACCATCGATGCCGAAATTGACGACATTGAGATGGGTGGTCCAGGTGAGGTACCTACCTTTAATCGACCAGCCTCATGGGCACAATGGGACAACCATTTGTCGCCGGAAGTGACCCGTAACCTTGAGGCGCTTGAGGCCCTGTGTCTATTAGCCACGTCTAGGCTGATAGGACAAGAAAGAATCGCCTCCGAATTTTTATTTGAATATTTTTTCCTTCTTCAAGAAGAAATTAATACCAGGATGTGGTGGTGTTCTCAAGAAGATGAATCTTTTTCCATTTTCTTGCAGATCTGGGAGGCAAGCCCCTTCCCGAAGGAGAAGACCAAGGCACCTGTTGCCGGGCCCTCCGTCCCCCATCCCTCTGTTTCCATCCGCGACGATCTAGCCGCCGCGGTTGAGGAAGGAATCTTAGAGGCAGCTAGGCAGGCAAGCCTGGAAATTAGGACTGAAGGAGCTCCCCAAGTGGACTCCTGGCTGCGAACCACTGAGATTAGCGGTCCGACAGCCTGCTCAGGTCCTTCAGGACACGGTATGTACTGTCCTGCCGACTGCTCTTGCAGATCTCAGCGAGACTCTGAGCTCCAATTGCTCAAAGATCAGATGCAACTCATCATTCAGACCTTGGGAATTAAAGATCTTTTCAAGTCCCACATGAGGTCTGAGGGCGCATCATCGGTGGATCAGAGAACAGAACCGTCGGATGAGGCGACAGAAATTTTTTCGATTGCCCCTTCGGTGGACTCTAAGACCACCGATGCACGGATCAGCAGGACTAAGCTAAAGGAAAGGGTTACAATCTCTCGATCACAGAGTAGATCGGCGAAGGCCAGGACTGAGGTTCAGAATGCCAAAAGAACTGCCTCCCGTACTACCCTTCCTGCTGTTGATTCCAATGCAATTGCCCAGATGTTGCTCGCCCAGACCCTCGCCGGAGCTGGTGTGGCTAATGATGCCGCCAAGGTGTCTGCCATTACGGCCGGTGTTGGGCTGGATTCTCTCCTAAATCCCACTTCATTGCGACTTCGTCAGGTTGCCAAGCAACCAAAGTATAATGGGAACCCCAGACGTTGGCCTCAGTTCCAACGGGAATTTAAACTGTGGGTTAAGACTCAAAAACTCCAGGATGATCAGTTCCTGATGGCCCTTCTGGACTGTCTTGAGGGAGCGCCGGCCAACACTTGGCTCAGAACCTGGAGTGATCGTGAAGATTCAAGTTCCCCCCTTACCTTTGATGAGGTGTGGGAACAGTTGGAGGTACGTGGATCCCGGCTGCCTGAGGACCATTACCACCAGATGTTGAAGAATTTTCCTTCATTTTCTCGATTAATCTTGCACGAAGTGCAAGACAAGAGACAGCGCTTCTGGAATCTCGTAGAAGAATCCGAACATTCAGGCGAAAAATTTTCCAGTGCCGAGCTGAAAAATCTGATTTTTGACAAGATCCCCTCTGAAACCGCCGCCACCCTTCGGAATCGACAGTCCGAAGAAAAGGTCAAGACCTGGTGGGCGGAGATCGATGGCTTTGACGCCTCGGCGAACCGGTTTACCGTCAGGGAGGCACTTCAAAAGTGCTCCCCCACGTCGTTTACCAAGGTGAAATTCACTGAAAACACGTGGAAAATCAAGTTCAATGAACACGAGGATCGGGACTTGTTTGTCCAAGTTCTCAATAGGGGAGTAAGCTTCCACGGAAATCGCCTGAAGGCCAGGAACTGGGTGTTTTCGTTTACTCCGCAGGAACTGTGGGAAGAGGTTGAGAGGCTCGCTGACGCCGCCAATCAAAATTTCCACGAGGGTCTTGGGGGAAACAGGAATACCCAGCAAAACACCCAAAATGGGGCCCAAAAGGGCAACAAAAAGGTGAATGACACCCGGAATGTTCAGGATCATTGTAGCATCTGTCTTCTTCTAGGTTCTACGAACCGAGCTAAGACGCATTCCACTGCTAATCACCGATGGTCTGCCTACGATCACAAGGTGATTGGTGAAAATGTCAGTAATCCTCAGAATTCAGACAGGAATGACAGACAGGTGCATGGTGCCAAGGGGGGAAAGGGTAATTCGACTCCCTCCGGTGGAAACAAAACTACCGGAGGCCCTGGCGGATCCCAAGGCAAAGGGAATCGAACTCCATCCGGTTCCGGTGGACAGCCAAATGGCCAGACAAGTCCAAATTTCAACGCCGGAGGCGGAAATCGAAATCCAGGCCAAGCCCCTCAATCCGGTACAAATAAAGGAAATGCTCCAGGATCACAGGGTAAGGGTAAGGGAAATCCTTCGGGAACCCCCTTCTCTGGTAAGGGCAGAGGGCGTGGCGACGGTGGTGGCCCATCATCCGGCGGCCGTGGCCGTGGGCGAGGAAAGGGAAACCATCGTGTGGATCAGGTCTCAGGTGCAGACCAGGTGTCTGATGCAGATCGAGATTACGCCGAAAATGCTCTGAATCCAGCGGATGATCCGTTCCAAGATGAATGGATCGACGAATCCGGCTGCGTTCACAATGTTAACGCAGCCGCTGGAGGGCAGAACGCCTAGGGGAGCCACGAAAATCGCCCCTCCCCAGGCGATTTCAGGCATGATCCCCAAATTCCTGATCGACCATTACTTGATGTAGGGTCGCTTGTCTCCTCTCCCCTGGATCCGGCAACGGATCCTTCTGCTGTAGTGGACGAGGTTGGTGTACAGTCCAAGCACAGGGCTCGTCAGTTCGTCACAAAGCTGTGGGTCTCTGATTGCAAGGGAAATTTCCACCTCGCCACCTGTTTGTGTGATAATGGATCAGAGGTAAATCTCCAATCCAATTCCTTCTTACCCGACGACTGCGTGTTCGAGTCGCCTCATCCTGTTACCCTCGAGGGAGTTTCTGGACATTCTCTCGCAGGTGGGCAACGCGGTTGTTATATATCAACCCATTTGGTCGCTCAAGACCTTTGGGAAGAGCAAAATGTGGAAGAAGTTGTCCTTAAGGATGACTACTTCTACCGTGCTGACATAAAATATGACCTTTATTTAGGGCATCCTTGGCTTCGCAAGAACAGGGTAGCGCCCGTAGGTCATCGTCGTTGTTTTTTGCTGGAGTCAGGCCCTTTGGAGCGACCTGAATTTCGTTTTTTGCACGCAGGGTTTAAAAGTGCAGAAGAATTTTTGAAGCAAAAAGTGACACCAAAATTTGGTGAAGATGTCACCATTGCTGAGGTGAATGGGAGTGCCGATTACTCCCAAGAGTTAGAATGTCTTCGTAGGGACTCCCAGCCACGACGCCCTTCGCGCTGGCACTCTTCATCCTACAGAGTTGTCGACAAATGGCGCGATGCAATTTGTGAATACTTTCATGAACATCATTCTTTTTGGCCTCAGTATGATGCATTTGCTAACCGCACGAACAAGCGCTTTGACAAGCACTTCAGCGACGCTTGGACCCACAGATGGGACAAGAAGTTGTGGATTAATCCTCCGTTTCACTTAATCCAGCAGGTCATCCATAAAATCAAGCACGATAAAACCCAGGCAATTTTGGTTGTGCCCTTGTGGGACGACAAGCCTTGGTTTCAGGAATTACAGGACATTTGTGTTGATTACATCGAACTTCCCAGGAAGATTAAGCTGTATGCCAGGGACGACACAGGTCCCCTGCCACAGCGCTCCTGGAGTTCGCTTGCATTCCTGGTGGATGGAAGGCTTTCTGACTCTAATTCTGCTGATTCTGGTACAGATTCCTGTGTTGGGTCTGAATCTGAGGTTGAGCGTGGTACTGATGATGAATCTATTTTTTCTGATTTTTGTTCGTCAGATACCCAAGGTGATTCAACGACCAATGGATCCGCCTCGGCTCCCTCTTCCCCAATACGGTCGACATCGAAAAGAATCTTCAGCGCACGGGCGAGGAAAAATCTCCAATCGCGCCGCAAATTCAGAGTTTTTTATGAAAAACCCCCTGTGGAAGCTTTCATGGATCCTTTCGAGGAGCTGGATCGCGAAGAAAATCTCTGGGATTTCGACGCAAGACCCACCTATCTTCAAGAGGCGGTTGATACGGATCTGTTTAGGGACATCCGTAAGAAGATTCTTCCTGCCAAAGCCGAAGAAGTCGCCAAAGTTTTTTCGACAGTAATTCCTGGCGACCAGGTGGACACTGAATTGTGTTCGAGGTCAAGAGAAAAGATTTTTGAGGAACGGAAGGATTCGACCCTTTCAGGGAAGTTGATCAAAGATCCCCCTGTCCGTGGACAGTTCGGTGAAGCCTTCATCGAGCTTCGTGAAGGGTACAAGGCAAAAAAACAGCGCCCTTATGAAAATCATGGACACAAACATGAGATTCTCAGAAAAATCATCGAGAGAAATCTCAGGGAATTTGGTTGGCTTGAGGGTTGTATGACCAGCGAATGGTGCTGTTCACCGTTCACAGTCCCGAAGCCACCGCCTGCTGACCAGAACACCATTGATGGTTGGCGAATGGTTGTTGATTTTCGCAATCTCAACGCCGAAACCAAGGCGGATTCACACCCCCTGCCCCTCATTGAGGAGGAAATCGCCAAGAGGGCAAGAGGTCGTTTGTTCTCTGTGCTGGATCTCCGTCACGGCTTTCACCAAATGCCGTTGAGGAAGGACAGCAGACCTCTTACTTGTATGTGTACGCCATGTGGCCCAGTCCAATGGACCGTCATGCCCATGGGATTGAAGAACGCCCCCTCATTTTTTCAAAGAATGATGGAGGATGTGCTGTTCACAACCCATCCGGAGCTTCGTGCCTTCGTGAGTGTGTACATAGATGACATAATCATCGCGACGGAGGGGGAGGGACTGACCGAAGCCGAGCTGGTGGCCCTACATGAGAAGCAGCTGAACCAAGTTTTGGATATTCTTGACGCCAATCAGCTGATCTGTGGGCCAAAGAAGGGAAAATTGTTTTTAAAATCAGTCGAATTTTGTGGTTCTCTCCTAGAGAATGGCACTCGACGACCCAGTCCAGGGAAGCTCGTCGCTATTCAGAAGTGGAAGCGCCCTGAGACGATCACGGAGTTGCGAGGATTCCTAGGTTGTTGCAATTTTTACCACACTTTTGTGCCGAATTATGCCAAATTTGCTGCCCCCCTCACTGAATTACTGAAGGTAGGGAGAGATGCAGGCAAGGCAGGTTCAAAGGTTCGTGTCAAGTGGACTGACGAGTGCGAGGAGGCCTTCCATCACTTGAAGGCAGCCCTCTGCGAAGTCGCCACGTTGCATGTACCCCAATTTGACAAACCCTTCTACATAAAAACCGACGCATCTAGGTACGCGATCGGAGCTGTCCTTGAACAGGTTGATGAAGCCACCGGCGATCATTACCCTCTTGCATTTTGGTCACGGAAGCTAGCTCCACGCCAAATGCAATGGTCGCCACGTGAGCAAGAGACTTACGCCATCATCTGTGCTTTAAAAAAGTACCAATCGTGGGTTGGCACCAATCGAGTCGAGGTCTTGACGGATCATCGATCTCTGGAGTATTGGGCCACTGAACACATTGATACTGTCGCGAGCCCAGCTGGTCGACGGGCCAGATGGCACGAATTTCTCTCTCTGTTTGACCTCCATGTGTCGTATCTGCCTGGAAAACACAACACGGTAGCGGATGCTCTGAGCCGATGGGCTTACCCCGCCTCAGAGGGGCTGCAAAGTACCAACATCCATGGTACGGAGCAGGACCGCCATGTCATCATCGAATGGGATCAGGAAGAAAAGAAACTCATTCGACGTGCATGCATGCAGTGCGCTGTCAAACAGCACGCATTGCCGTGTCACGACATCACGGCCATCACAGATCCGGCGCATGCTCACGAGATCTGCACCAAAACGATGAAAGTCGTGGAAAATGTCACCGATCCCTCCGCAGGGAGTGTGAAACGGTTTGACTACACCCGACGAGTAAATCGATTTCGGTTGATCGAGGGCATTAAGCGTCGAGATCCGGCCAAAACTCCACCCCTGCCTAAGGATTCCCTTATCATCCGAGACTGGACGTCCGATTACCTGCAGGATCCCATGTTTAAAGAGGTCTTTGGAAATCTCAAATCCAAAGATGCTCACAGAGATGGGATTTTTGCGGAGTACTCGTTGGATGGGGGGAAGCTGTGGATGGAGGGTAAATTGTGTGTGCCAGACGCCCTAGCCCCCCGAGTGTTAAACTGGTGGCACAAATGGGAGTCCCCCCACGCACATGGCCGTCGACTGTGGTCGATGATTAAGCATAGGTTGTTTGGATCGAGGCTCTACACTCACTGCATGAAAGTAGCAGCCGGATGTGCCCAATGTGCTGTCTCGACGCCTCCCAGCGCGAAGAAGCACGGCCATCTGAGGCCTCATCCTATTCCGGAGCGCCTCTTTAACAGAGTCACCAGTGACTTCTTCTATCTCGGTGAGCTCGATGACGAAGAGTGCCATTGGACTAACAAAAAAGTCAATGGTGTGCTCCTTATTCAGTGCCGTCATTCCGGCTACATTCAAGTGTTGCCTTGCAACATTGAGTCGATGACTGGCAAGGCTGCCGCCAAATGGTGTGCGCAGACCTGGATGGGAGGCTGGGACGTCCCATCCGAGGTGGTCACGGACTCAGGCAAAGAGTACACCTCCGAATGGTGGAGAGAATTGTGTGCTCGCCTTGGAATCCACCACCTCAGGTGTGAAATCCACTCGCATCGAGCGCTGCCTGGCGAAAGAGCCGGCCGCTCTGTTATAAATATGCTTCGTAAGGAGCTCGCGAGTGAGAAGGATTTCCACTGGCTTGAAGTTCTCTTCGCATTGCTTCGCCGTTACCACAACACGCCTTTGTATCATGGCCTTTCTCCAAATGAAATTGTCTTTGGACGAAAGAAGTGTTGGTGGAACATGCCGTTGAATAATCCTCGCCCCTGTAAGGATGCTTCGCTGTTTTTGGACGAAGTCCAACGAGCAGACAAATCTGTGTCGAAATTAATCGAAAAGCATCAAGCTGACTGGCTTTGGGTTCAAAATCAAGGTCGAAAAAACCCCCACAATTTTGAAGTCGATGATCGAGTTTGGCTTCGAAAATCCGAAACCACCCTGGACGGAGATGACAAGCTTCTTCCCTTGTGGGAGGGGCCATTCGCTGTTACAGCGCGTCTTGGGGAGAACAGGTGGAGGATCCGTGTGGATGTCAGCAGGGAGATTGACGTTTCGGGCGATCGCCTCAAGAGAGAGATCCCCTCCCCCAAGGATCGAGTTAAACCCCTTTTTTGGACTGCAAAACACTTGTCCGATCGGGTAATCGAAGGGGGAAAGTACGAACTCAAGAGGATTGTTGAAGCAAGACGTGACGCCAAGGGCGAATGGGAATTTCTGTGTGAGTGGAGGGGCTTTGATTCCAGTCACAACAACTGGGAACCAGCCCAATCTTTTGTCCATGGATACACCAAGGGGTTCATAGACTTCCTCAAGAAGCACCCCGAAATTGGCGTACTCCTGACAGATTGTTTGTCGAAACCAGACAGACAAGTGGAGAGCGACGGAAAACGACCTGTAGTGAATGGAGATCCAGCCTTTTACGGCCCTCAGCAGCCACATTCCAGGGCTGATCCGTCGATCCCCCCTCCTGCGGTCAGGCCAGCCCAGGAACCACATGAGGACCAAGCTTCAAGTTCGGCCGTTGATCTGCAGCGCCCAAGCCGTACGAGGGCCAGGCCAGACAGGTTGGTGGTCACATGCATTCGTGCTATACCGAATTGAGAAGCCATCCTACCACATTCTGCTCAATCCACTGTTCATTCTTTCTGTTTATGTCATGATGTGGAGAACTGCGAATGTTTGATAATTTGACGTCAATCAACTTTTCTTTGGTCTCCGTTAGGCAGACAAGGCGTAGATACGCTGACGGAGTGTGCTGCCGTGTTCAGAAAAAACCAAACTCAGGCTTAATTCAGGCAGATTCGGGGTAATCTTGTCTCTGTTGGTCTGTGCATCTTTGGAATTTGGCTACTCGTGCAGATGGAAGCAAATGTACATAATCAAAACGCTGGCCAGCGACATTCACCCCTACAGGCAACCCCTGTAGTACTGGCTGCCCTAGAGGCGACGCCAGGAACTCAGATCTCACCTTCATTTGCTGTGATGCTGACGCCAAAGTCCAGATTCAGATCCAGGATCCTCAAATTTGACTTGAATTTCTCAGGTTTGTCCATCATTCTGCCACTGTTGCACGAAACCCAGACGTCAATTGTTCAGACAACCTTCATCTAGGAGCTCTAGGGACTTCGAACAGCAACCTCTGAAGTCCGTAAGCTTCGTTGTATTTTTGGCACACGCCAATGTGAGCTCAATCCGACCAGAAACTGTCGAGAATGGTGAATCCAAGTGTCTTGTGGGACTTCATCGAAAGATTGGCCTTGTCCAAGTCGATTGACACCACCGCCATTGTAAATTCGGTGTCTCTCAGTTATATACTGTCAGTAAAGCGCCTTCAGCGAACCTTCGGCGCGTTACATGCCAAGGATCCAGGGCCAGCATGTCCCATCATGATGCATCATCACATGATCCACATTTTGATAGAATCTGTTAGATGCTCGCGAACCAACGTGCCGGAAAGCACAATTGAGCTGAATTAACGACAATATATATTAACTTTAGTCTAAACGAAGGTGTCGGTAGTTTCAGTTGTACACATTCCGCTTCATTCCACCTTCATCTCAGGGAATGTACTCATGTTAGGACAATTTAGATTGATTTCCTTGTCATCTCCTCACATTCCTCGAAGATCTGTCGACGGCTTTGCCTAACTTCGTTGACGGTTATGATTTTCTGTACACTTAGGGTCTGTAGACTACATGTGTATTTGTTTAACCGCTTTGTGATTGCTTAATCCCCTCAATCTCTGCTCAATTCACTCTCAATTTTGCTGATTCTTGTGTTCATCCACCAGATGCGCCAAATCTGAGTCACATGCTGTACTTTTCAGAACGACAAAAGCGGGATAACACGATGTAGAGTTCGGCGAGGACACCGTAGCGTGCCCGCGACAGCGAAACTGTGCCAGAGCGCTGAGATGTCACTCCTAGTCTTGATCCCCCCACTCAATCCACCAATAATCTACCTCATTCTCAACCAATGCATGGTTTGGTATCGATTCTCGATACGTTTACATGCTTTTTAGCCCCTAACCTAATGTTTTACTGCACGGAGGACTGTTCGTCACTTCTCATTCTGTCTCATTTCAGGTTCATCCACCCTGATTCAGTGCCAATTCAGCCCAATTCAGGTCAGATCAAGCAGATTTTGCCTCATCGAGGCTACGTTTCTATGTTTTTCTGGGACTTACCCGCACTACGTTCTTCGTTGACGTAGCGACACACCCCAGTGTGTTTTTGGAGGGGGAGTGTAAGTGCGGCTAGCCCCATCTGCTCAGATTTTCAGACATTCTGCCCAGATTGGCTACATTTTGGTCATTTTCTTTGCTTCGGCGGAATTGCCGCCTCGCAGCTCAGTCACAGGATATTTCCTATATATTTCTGATATGCCGGATTTGATTCCGCGGTCCATTTCCCGTAAATCCGCCGCATTCCGCTATTTTAGCTGGAATCGCCATTTGCCGTTGACGCGCGCTCGCGGCCCAGATCGGCCAGACAATTTTACATAAATGGATTATTTAAATTCATTCGGACAGTTTTGGACACTCAGATGTATGTAGAATAATTCCCATCAATTTTCTTCATAGACTGGGATTTTCTGCCGGACCACAATCAGCATGGACCTTGCTTCTGTTGTCGCTGCTCTCGCCTCCGTTGGTGTTCGTGTATCCGGTTCCAACCCCAATAACAACATCCAGGGAGACTCCTCGCGTGCCTGCCCCACTGGTCTTGCCGGCCCCGAGCCCTCCGGCACCCACATCGACCCAGGGCAGCACTTTCAGCTCCCTCCTCCTCCTGGAGACCTCTCTGTGACGCAGCTTTTCTAGACTGTACTGCCTCTGAGAGATATTCTTCGTGTTCCCTCCGGTTGTTTTGTCTCTGATGATGCTGCCGGAAGCCGCTTCCGTTCCCGGCCCTTGCAGTCTCCAGGCTGCCACGTCCATGTCGCCTAGGGTCGAGGCCATGAACTGTACGTGCCGGGGTTCCCCCGCCTTGCTTGTAGAAAAAATTTGGGGGACAAACTCTCAACCCTCCCGGCCACACACCACACAAGCCGACACCCGCACACCTAAACCTCCGGGCCATGCACCAAAGCGGCTGCCAGACTCCGTACCCCCCTAACCCCGGGCCACCGCAGCTGACACCCGCACCCTAACCCCCATGCCAGGCGCTACAGCATGCACTTTACCTCCTAACCCAACCAACCCGAGCGCTATGTCTAGCACCAATGGCGGGGGACAGAGGAACCGCGGATGCCACGCGGGAAGGAAAGGAAAACAGTGGAGAACGTTGGACGTGCGACGTGCCCGGGGAACCGGAGTGTTTAGACGGCAAAGGCAAGACAACGGGCAATTTTTTTGTGTTGCCTTTTTTGTCTTGTTTTTGTGTTGGTTTTCTCGTCTCTGAGTTTACTCTTAACTGTGGCCGTTGTAAGTGGTTCCCTGGCCACCGGTTTTTCTTTGCAAAAACAGGGGGGGGGTAGACAATCCAAACAGGCCAACCAGACCGAGGGGGGACCAGGAAGACAGCTGGAGACCACAAAACACGCACACCCAACGACCACAGCCACAACGCACCCCAGCGCACGCCACGCACTCAAGGGGGGGCACCGCAGCCCCCCCCTCTACGGGCCGTGCGCCTTGGCCTACGTGCCCCCCCTCACGCTAACCTCTTAGGGGTTACGGTACACAACACACCTATCTCCCCCCTCCTGGAGCCGTGCGTCTAGAGCGAAGTGCCCCGTCTCATACCACCCCGGTCGGAGGCTCGGACCACCTGGCGGTGGTGGCAAAAGTTTTCCCCAGCATGCAGTTCAAATCCAGCAATGTCTGGGCATTTCCGCCACATGTGATGCAAGAACAGGAACTTTTACACGGGACGGAAAACATTTTTGAGGAAAAACAAGGGCTCCGGGGGGAAGTTTGGTGCGAGTCGGTGTTGCAGGACTCGCAGGTGGTGACATCCACGGTGACCAAGGGAATACTCCAAATGCAAAAAGCCCTGGCTGAGTCCACCCCGGAAGGCCTGTCTACGTTGGCTTTAGAGGTGCTACGGGACATGAACGCCCCGGACCTCCACCCGGGAATAGGATATACCCGGCTTCGCAAAGAAGTCAATACATGGAAGCACGAAGCACAAGACGCTGAGATGGATGCGGGGCTGCGGCGCAGCTGGTTCTCAGCGCTAGGCACCGTCGAGACACCGTCAGACAGAAAACACACATCCAAGCAAGTATGCAGGCTTCTACAACTAATCCAACACCGCGGGCCCTCCGCTCCTAGGCTGTGTTCCGGCGCGTTTGGAGGCGATTGTTGCCTTGGCTCCGGGTGACGTTTGTCAAAGGTCCCCGCCTCAGCCTGGCTGGACTCACGCCACCATCCTAGGAGACCGCCCTGTTGGTGGCGCGGTGGGTCAAGAGGGGCTGTTCCGTGTCTCTCGACCCCGGGGTGGCGGTTCTTTAAGAGTGGAGAGGTGGGGCGCGTGGCACGGGGCGCACGGCTCTGAGAGGGGGTGCGTTGTGTACCTTTCCCCCCGAGAGCATGGCGTGAGGTGGGGCACCTGACTCGTGGTGCATGGCTCTGGGAGGGGTGACGTAGGTATGTGGTGTACCGTACCTCGTAAGAGCATAGCGTGAGGTGGGGCACGTGGCTCTGGGCGCACGGCTCCGGGAAGGGGGAGGTAGGTGTGTTGTGTACCGTAACCCGTAACAAGCTAGCGTGAGGTGGGGCACGTAGTCCCAGGCGCACGACAAATAGAGGGGGCGCTCAGGCGCTCCCCCCTCACTGGCTGGCGTGCGGTGGGGTGTGTTGTGGTTGTGGTCGTTGGGTGTGCGTGTTTTGTGGTCTCTGGCTCGGCGGCGGGTTTCGCAGGTGGGAGGCGTGGGGGTGCGCATTACAAAAGGGAAGTGCATGGCCGGATAGGACGCGGCATTAATAGAAGAGAGGTCCTGCGGTGGTTGAGAACAGCCTCCAAAGTGGGTTGGCTTGGTGTGGCCTCAAACCAAAACCACTACGTCCGGCCCGGATAGTCTACCCCTTAGCGGCTGGCGGGTTGGGACACAGTGGGGGTCTACAGCCGTCGCAATATCCTGCTCGTTCACATGGGGTTGCACATCATAAATAACTACTTATTCCTCACTTGTCCCTGAGTCGGAGGCGCTGAACCGCACGCAATTAGTCTCGGACATCGCAGACGAGTCCCCGATTTCTGTGGCTGTTCTGTCCGCGCTAAATTGCAGCCCACGAACTATGGGTTCCGGCTGTGCACGCTTTGAAATGTCCCGCGGTTCAGGTCGCGGGGTGCCCGCTGGGCTCTGGCTCGGTGGTGGTCCCGGCGCTGGTGTTGGGCGCGGGGTTGGAGGAGGACGCCATGGATCAGGATCCGGAGTCCGAGGTGGATGAGGAGTCCGAAGGCTTCCTGAGCTTTGCGGGGGCGGTGTGTGCCTGGGTGCCGGCGGCACTGGGCGCAGGGCGTTGACGGGCGCGGGGAAGGCGGGGGGGCGAGCAGGGTTTGCGGCTGGTGGGGAGTCGCAGGCACCTAGGATTTTATGGGGTCCAAAAATCCCAAAGCCAGCTACAGTCAGAAATACTACTTTTTTTGTCAAATTATACCATAAAGAGCATATTTTCCGGAGTTAGCCCCCCCGCCAGCCTCCAAACTGGACGTTTTCCAGCCCCTAGATCGACAATGCAGGCTTGATTCCATCTAAAATCGGCCGTATCCGAGAAGGATGACGTTCACCACCTAGTTGCGAATAGCAGCTTTTGTATAGCTCAAACCATACATGTTTGTTTTTGGCAAGAAAAACGGTTTTTTGGTGATGATGGCTCCAAACACTGGAAAAATTGCTCCAAAACCCTGCAAAATACGTTTTTCTGAGTCCACCACACTCAAAATAGGATATGGGGCCCTAAAGATGACCACTCATGCCCAAAAAATGCTGTTTTAGGCCAAAAAATTGGCATTTTTTTGGCAAAAAAAGCGGTTTTTTGGTGATGGTGGCTCCGGAACCCTTGGGCACTGGGTTACGTGGCCTCACGTAGCACAGCTGACAAACGTGATCAATTTGAAATCACATGAAAGCACGGCCGTATCACTTTAATCAACATTTATGTGTTCAAAAGTGCAAATATAGCTGTTTTGGGCGTTTTTTGGCATCCTCCGGATTACTATCTTGGGTAAAGGGCAGGCACGGGCACAAATCATTGCTTGCCTAGCCTCGCAGGGCACTAGGGACAAACTTGATCCATTTGAAATCTCGTGACACCACAAGGACATCATCAAAACGACCGTTTATGGCCCGAAAGTGGCAAAAATGGGCAAAAATGGTCGTATTTTGGGTTTATCTGGACATCCGGTAATGCAATCGACGTGATTTCAATACAGCAACTAGATAACGTCGTATTTTACCGATTGCGCTATCTAAATCGGGGCAGATGCGCACAGATTTGGCACAAATCACCAAAACCTCGGCAAAATTGGGTTGCGACGGGCCGTAAATCGCGATCGCGGCAGTTTTTGAACGGTTCAGTTACGGGATTCCGGTACCTCATAAAGTCCTAGGTGGGGTGGCGGGTTGCCCGGGGGCGCGGGGCCCGTTCGGCCCGGGGGTTGAGGGGGATCCCCGATGCGGGGGCAAGAACGCGAGGGGACCAATTCCATGAGGCAATGGATACTGGGCTCACATACACCCCCGTGTCACATGCGCATGGTCATCACCACTGAGTTCGAGGGGACCACAGGGGGGGGGGGGGGGCACACGGCACGGGGGAGCCCCACGGCGCTGGGGCACAAGGGAGACACCCCCCCCAAAAAGAGAGCCCACCCCCCCTGCCAACACCCCCCCTACACCTGCCCCCTCTGCACCCACAGGACACCGCAAAGCCCTCGCCAGCAGGGGCCACCTTCGCCGGCCGGCCCGGCGGCAACAGCTGCCGCCACGGCCGAAGCCGTCGAAACCGGCGCCGACACGGCCATCGCGCCGCCCCGTACGGCAGCCCCCACAGCCAGCCCCACCGCCCCCTAGGGAAACCCCTCTAGACCCCGCCCGACCCCACCCTCAACCCCTTCCCCACAAGCCCGGCCATCCAACTCACACACACCCTGGGTGGGTGCCTATTTGCGCAGCGTGCTCTCTGGTGGTGGGGTTGGTGGGGTGGGTGGCGGCTTGTGTTAGTCAGCTGCTGTCTTGTAGGTGGTGTGTGGCGCGGGTCATGGGTACAGTACTTGGTCGAGGACGCCCGGGTGTTCGCTTCTGAGCATGTGGACGGCCCTCCAAAACGCCTGGGGGATGGTGGGTATGCCGTGCTCCTCGAGCTGGGGGTAGTTGTGGATGGTTGGATGGTCGGGCTGGAGGTGGAAGAGGACTCCGGCAACTGCCATGACGGGGCACAGCAGGCCCGTTGTGGGGCGTGGGGGGGTGGGCTGTGGGTGCTGTCGGGCGCCTCCGCTTGTTGGGGTCGGAGGGGGACGTACCACGACCCCTGCGCAGGGTCTGGGGGGCGGTGCTGGGCCCATTGGCCCAGGCAGTAGGCCGCCCGTCCGGCGTGGCGTGACCAGCTGCGGATCCGCAGGAGCGCGTCTGTGGACAACTGCGTCCAGTCCCCTGTCAGGCCTTCGAACCGGATCCACTCCGGGCCCGTAGTCTGCCGGGAGGGGAAGCGCTCGGCGAGGAGGCGCCGGCGGACGACCCAGGAGTCCTGCTCCCACTGCCGGATGGTCGCGGGGTCCGCTGTGTGGGGTGAGTGGTTGAGGGTTTGGGTCCCATACCCAGGGGTGTAAACTCACCGACTTTTCGGTGAGGGCCGTGAGTTCCCATTTTGCCGGTTTTGCAGTCGGTGAGTGGTGGTGTGTAGTTTTTAATAACAGTGTTGGAAGGGGCCTTCTCTTGCGTGTCTTGTAGCTTGCATGTTTCGACTTGTATTCAGACTTAGGCTCAGAGTCCTGCAAATGCACAACGGTGCAGTGTTCTCATGTGTTCCCCTTTTGTGTCGTGCTATGGATCCCCCAATTTTTTGAGCACACAATGGTTCACTTTTTTTGAACAACAGTTGGGCAGTCAAGCAGAAGTGGTGGAATAGTTATGATGCCTCCAGGGAGTTGACATGTTTCAAAGCAAAGGATGTGGGCATCACTAGATGGACATCAGGTGTAGTGTCGTCCCTGGGGAACGAAAAACGTGCTAAAAATAGCATTTTTGTGTTGCATTGTGTTTCATCCAAACAGAGTATTCCGGTGCAAGGACCCCCAGCTATGTGAAAGTGGAGGACACAACCCTTAGAGTCTTGCGCCTGGCAAAGAGGGATGCGGCAAAAAAGAAGATTGCAGAGGAGCAACAGAGATGGCTACGCACCGACAGAGAAGATGCAGCAGCCCCCGAGGGAGGCAGTGAAGAGACCAATGCAGCAGTCCTTAAGGAAGAAGCCCAGACGGATCAGGAACCGGTTTTCAATGTCACTTGCTTTTTGCAATTGCCATTGTACAAGGTGTGTGCGGTCCCGGATAACGGTGATTTAGATATTGACCAACGGTGGGATAGCAATGAAAAACCGCCTACCGACGATGTATCCATATGCTATCCAAACCTTGTGCATTCCGCACAACTCGTGTGACATGGAGCCTTTCTTTTCCATGTGGAAAAAGGTGCGCTCAGAAAAGCAATGCAATATGCAAGATGCGTTGCACAAAGCGTACGTCTCGTTTGGATTCAACGGCGTCGTGGATGCCTCATAACAGCCGCATACTCAAAGATATGATGTCAATGGTGTTGCATTGTGCATGCAATCTTTCGGGAGGCTTGTCAATGTCGTCGTGCACCATAAGCGCACTGTCCTACCACCATTTCCCCGTCTTCGCATTTGACCATTCAAGAATTTTTCATCCATTTTGCACCCGTTCTGCACCATTTTGCACCATTTTGCCCGTTTTGCATGGCCCCCGTGGTGGGTGGTTGAGTGTGGTGGCCGTGAGCTTTCAGGCCTGCATACCGGCGAGGACCGGCAGGGCTCAGGTGCCCTACCATGTGCGGGGCCCAATACGTGGGGGGGACCCAAGCTCCGGCTCCTGCCGTCACTCGAACCGAGTGAAGGAAGCCATCCACTAGGCGCGACCTGATGCCCCCGGAGAGTGTGGCCGCCTGGTGGAGGACGGCCACCGTGAGGGCGTTGCTCGCCTCTCCCGTGGGCCTGTGGCGGTGCTGTAGCACGGCGATGTGGGGGGCCTTGTCCCGGAGGTAGGCGTGGGCCGCGGCGGGTTCTCCAAGGGTAGGGTGGGTCCGGAGTGGGGGACTGCGGTTGCATGGGCGGGTGGGCTTGAACCCGGGGATACGGGGCGTTGGCGCTGGCCGGGCGTCCGGTCGTTTGAGGCTGGCCTGCGGGGCCCGGTGGGTGGCGACTCGGGAGGCAGGCGGTACGGGGTCGGCCCCTCGGAGACTGTAGGCGTTCCGAGGCGGGGGCTGGGGTGGCCTGCTTGAGGTGTAAGGAGGCTGACAATGGGTGCTTCGACCTCACGGGGTCCCGCCTCCGTGTCCGAACCGGCGGGGCTATGGTGGCTGGCGGTTGGTGTGCCTTCTCTCCAGCAGCCCCGGTATGGTGGCAGAGGTTGTTGTTCCCGGTGGTTCCCGTTGTTGCTCGCGGGGGGGGGGGGCAGCTTCGTCTCCTTTCGCTGGGTTGGCGTCGTCCGCCGCGCGGCCCTCCCTGTGTGTGGGTGCCGTGGTGGTTGGGTATGGGGGCGGTAGCAGTGCCCGCGGCGCTGGCATCGGGTGTGCAGCACAGCCTTGGCGGGCGGTGTGGGCGGGAGGTTGGGGCGGCCGAGGTGGTGGAGGCGGTTGCGCAGGGCCGTGGTGGGTGGCGTGTCAGCGAGGTGGGGGCGGTGGGGGCGGCCCGGGCAGTCGAGGCGGTTGTGTGGGGCCGTGCTTTGTGGCAGGTGGGGGAGGTGGGGGCGCTGGCGGCGGCCCGGGTGGCAGTGGCGGCTATGCGGCGCGGGCATGGGGCGCTTAGCGTGGGGCCGGTGCGTGGGTGTGGTGGTGGCGTCCGGGCGGCGCCCGATGCGGCTGGGGGGGCGGTGGCGGTTGTGGTTGTGGGTGGGCGGCGAGGACCAGGGGAGTCCCGTGCGCTGGGAGGAGGTACGGGTGTAGGGGGTGGGGCGTCTATGGGGGGAACTGAGGGTCCGTCCAAAGCGCCGTGGCGGGCGGCGGCGTTTGCAGGGTGGTCCGTGCAGGGGTCGGGGGGCGGATGTGGGTGGTGCCGGTGGGGGGGTGCCGGGTTCTTTGCGGCCGGTTGGGGGGGCTGGGGGTAGTGGTGGTGGTGTGGTGTCTGGGCTTGGGGGTGCGGGTGGTGGTATGGGGTCGGCCAGGGTGCTGTGGTGTCGTCGGGGCCTTGTTTGGGGGGGGAGGGTTCGCCGGGGTACAGGTGAGGGTGGTGGGGGACGTGGGCGCCGCCCTCTGTCCATGGGTGGGGGGGGGGTCTGGGGGGGGTGGTGCGATCTGTGGCTGTGCCGGGGCATGGGGTCTTCTCGATGGTTCGTGGGGGTGGGTCCTCGGTGGTGTGGTTTGGTGTGTGGGGTGTGGTGTCCGTGGACTGGCTGGTGCTGTTGTGGGGGCTGGTAGTGGGTGGGTAGTGGTTGCGGGGCTGCTGTGCGGGGGCCTAGGTGACGTGGCTGGGTGGGTGGGGCGTGCTTGCCATGTGTTGTGCAGTGCTGCGGTGGGGGGTTGTTAGCGGGCGGGATTCGCCTACGGTGCTGTCATGATGGGGCTTAGGTGGTGGGGTTGGGCGTGTGTGGCGTGGTAGCCGTGTGGCGGCAGGTGTGGTGGTGGGGGACGGTAATGGGCGGGGTGCGCCTGTGGGGCTGCTGTAGGGGTGTCTTGGTAGGGTGGTTGGGCGTGTGGGGTGTGGTGGTTGCAGGCCGGTAGGTGCGGCGGTGGGGGTTGGTAATGGGCGGAGTGTGCTTGTGGGGTTGCGGGGCCTGGGCCAGGGAGGCAGCCGCCTGGAGGTGGCCCTGGGGGGGGGGGGTGCGTGTTGGGTGGCGCGTCGCGTTGGCCATTGGTGCGCGGGTGTAGTATGCCATTGTCCGGCCCCTTGCAAGATGCTGGTAAGGTCTCGGATTCGGTGGCGTGCATCTTGGCCGATGGTTTTTGGTGGGGGGGGGGGGGGGCGGAGGTGGGTGTCTCTCAAGGTCGCCTATCCAGAGGGGGCGCTAAACTCGGCGGCGTTGGCGTACTCCTGGGTGATTAGCTCGGAGTAGAGGTGTTGCCCCACGGTGTACTTCTGGTGGCGGCCTCCCCGGCTGAGCTTGCGCAGTCCTGCTTGGAGGTAGTTGATCATGGCGGGGGGGCCGTCCCGCGCCCACGCGGGTGCCTCGCTTGGTTGGCAGCTAGCTCGCTGAAAGGGACCTGTGGAGCGGCGGGCCGGGGCATAGGTGGGGGGCAGTGGGGCGGGTTTGTCCTTCGTTGGGTGTAGGGGGGGGGGTCTACGTGTTCGTGTGGGCCAGGTGGTAGATGAGGAGTTTGTACAGCCGCGGTTGTTCGGCTGGGGGGGCGGATTCTATGTGCTGGAGGTAGAGACGGGTGTGCTGCTCCATTTGGCCCGCGGTTCTGCTGATGGCCCCGAGTTGCATGTGTGCGGCCGTTGCTTCGGGGTCCGGCGCGTATTGGCTGAGGACGTGGTACACCGCCGTGGGTACCTGCCCGCGTCAAACCGCTTTGAGCACCTGAGGCGCCTGCAAGGCTTTGGCGATGGCAACGGCCTCCATTCCTTGCGGGGCCCACTGTGCGTGTCAAGTGATAGTGTGTGCAGAGTCCCAGTTGGTGAGGGTGTCATGTCCGCGGTATCGATGTCGGAGGTGTTCCCATGTTTCGCGTACGCGGTGGTGGCATATGTAGCGGGTGTGGTGTTCGGGGAGGTGGATGCCTCGTTGTGTGTACGAATCTTCGTGTCTCGGTAGGAGTGGTTGCTGGTCCAAGGCGGGCTGCAGTCGGGGTTTCTGTAGGTGTGCTGGCAAGGTATTGGGCTGGAGTGCAGAGTAGTAGAGGGGGGTGCGGACGTCGTCCTCGAGGCCCTAGCCCACACACGGGCCGGATCGCCCACACAACGGGTCCCGTGGGCCACAAGGGTGGTCGCCACCGGCCCCCAAGCCGCACACAGGCCAGAGCGCCTGCATAGGGGGTCCCTGGGGCCCAGGGATGGTTGGCACGACCCTCAGGCCCACACAAGGGCCGGAGCGCCCACACAGGGGGTCCCGTGGGCCTCAGGTGAGGGGTGGTTGGCACGGGCCCCCAGCCCACATATGGGCTGGAGAGCCCACACAGGGGGTCCCGTGGGCCACAGGGGTGGACGGCACGGGCCTGGAACCCACACAAGCACCGGTGCGCCCGCATAGGGGGCCTCTCCCCAGTGTGGCGTCCGTTCCTATTGTGTTCTACAGACCTGGCATCTTGAGACGGGGGTCCCAGAGTCCTTGGGGCGTGGATGTACGGAACGAGTAGTGTGTTAGTATGTATGTTTCAGTAAAAATGTTGCAACCCCAGTATCATGTATGTATTCCCCCGCTGGGCAGCCTTGCCATGGGTGGCTAAGGGGCATGTCTGCGGGGGGCAAATAACCAACCACCACAACGAATGTAATAACATATTGCGCCCACACCGTCTTCGTCATTTTCCTCTTGGCGCGATGCCCCGGCCTTTGGACCTCCACTAAGTACTTCGGTGACGTGGAGCCGGGCGCCCCGGTCCTTGTGGTTGGGTTAAAGTGCCGCCAGTCCGAGTTGAACCGGCCCACCCCGGCGCATGCAGATCCTGGGTAGTCTCCTCAGTAATACGACTTAAACACCCACCAAAACAACACAAAACCGGACTAGGGCGGAGGACCCCCGGAACGATGAAGGAACACAGTGACTAGGACAGCCCGGGGTCGGAGGGTATTGGCTAAATTTCCCCCTAACCTCCAGTCCCCACGACGGGGATTATGGGACGCCCACGGTATGAACCGGACTTTCCCGCCAGCCATGGGGCACGGATCGGAGAGTCGGCACAGCGGAGGGCGGGGCGACATGTTACAATTTTGGCACACCCCTCCGCCAGCGGCGGCTACACCCGAGTACTCACCTGCCATGGGCGCCAGTTTTGGGGGATAGGGAGGCCCAAAGGAGAGGGAAACCACCAGGGTGTATCTCACCCCCCCGGCGGCAGCTACACCCGAGTCTCCAGCGGTGACAACACGCCGGTTTGGGAGAGCGGGACGAACAAACAGGAGTGCACATCCACCTCAGGGGATCACCCCCCCCCCAGCGGCGGCCACACCTGAGTCGTCACCGGCCGTGGGCGGGCCTTACACGGGACATCTTGGTTGAGCCAGGGACAATGGTGGGGATCTCACTGGCCGCCCTGGGATCGTACTCTTTGTGGATCCACTCACAGGCCTTCGTGCAACATGTACGCGGCGAAAAACCGGGAGCTTTTCGCTCGGTGGACAAATTTGGGGACTGGGCGCTTTCGGTGGGAATGGTCCTTCGACAAGACATGCTTCCTTACGTGAGACTGGCTTCGAGAACACGGCAGCCCCCAGGGCACCTCGGCACCTCATGTATTGCGTACTCTCGATTGCTTCGGCGGTTTGCGGCCCCAGCACCTCCCTCGGGTGGCCGAGAAGCCCAGTTAGGGGTGTGGCACTCATCTTGGTTCGTTGACGCGAAGGGACAGTCAGCAGCGCCACGGTCTTTGGTGCGTTGCGGGTTTATCTCCTGGCATGAGGTGTTGTGTGACGGATATTTGCGGCCAGATGTCTCTAGCCAACTGGCGCCACACTGGCAAGCAACACTGGCCTCCATGGGAGCCGCGGTACATTCGGTTCAGTCAGGCTTGGCGGAATGTAGGCAACGTGCGCCCTGTGACATGGGGGCATGGAAAGCAGATGGTGTTCTTGCACACGATGGCCGCTCAGTGGATCTCAGAGTTAGATTTCTGGCGTCCATCCACTAATCTCTCAGTGCATCGCTCATCGATTGCTCCCCTGTTACACAATCTTCGTTCATGGGTTGAGACTGCGTCCTTGGGTGCCCATTGGCATGTTCCGAAAGGGCCACGGTATTTGGTGTCTTTGACCGACTCCCAGCGAGCCAGTTTGAAGTGCCAAAAATTTTCGGATCACATAACCAAGGTCTTCAAGGACATTGATGATCTCCAGTAAGGGGGGTGGGTGGTGGTTTTCACTGATGGCTCCTCCAAACGAGTGGCGGGTTGGGATCAAACAGCATATGGCTGCTTTTACGGTGACACCCTGCTGAACTGCAAGATAAAATGGCTCACCGGTGTCATCAAATTGTCCGTAGATGACCTGGTGTCGCACATCGTCCCCCTGGAACAGAAAGGTTTCATCAAGGGCCGACGAATGGACTGCCACCTTTCCTCACTCCAGAAATTGTGGAAAAGAGAGAGAGAGAGAGAGAGAGAGAGAGAGAGAGAGAGAGAGAGAGAGAGAAGAGAGAGAGAGAGAGAGAGAGAGAGAGAGAGAGAGAGAGAGAGAGAGAGAGAGAGAGAGAGAGAGAGAGAGAGAGAGAGAGAGAGAGAGAGAGAGAGAGAGAGAGCGAGAGAGAGAGAGAGAGAGAGAGAGAGAGAGAGAGACGGAGGGAGAGGGAGAGGGAGAGGGAGAGGGAGAGGGAGAGGGAGAGGGAAAGGGAGAGGGAGAGGGATAGGGAGAGGGAGAGGGAGAGGGAGAGAGAGAGGGAGAGGGCGTGGAAAGCAAACGATGAGGGACCACTTTGCTAAGGCTTACAGCGTTTGTGTGGTGGCGCCTCGTCGGGCCCTAGATACTGAGCCAAAACCGCTCATACTTTTCCCCTGATTCCCTGCCTTTCGTGGCGACATCACTCCAACTGTCTGCGGAGTCACTGCTCTCGCCGTCAGTGAACATGCCTGCCTCGCCTGCACTTTCATTCTCTGTGCTGGTGGGGATCTGCTCACTGTCGCTATACTCTGCCCCTCCCCCCCTTGCCTCAGTCCCCTCGGACTCACTCAGCACCTAAGAGCACTATGAAGGAATATGAGTATCTTGCCGGGTCACACAATCCTCCAAAGCCGGCCTCTTGGCACTGCGAATCTGGTTGTGTGGGTGCGACAAACAACCTTGCTCGGCTAACTGATCTGCCCCCTCATTGCCCACCATCCCTATGTGTGAGGGAACCCAGATGAAGCGTGCGGTCTGTTGGTGACGCCTCATTTGAAACAGGATTTGGACCCAAAGGTAACTGTGTGAAACAGCCCCCGAAGTGGACCGCCAGCCCGCCCTCTCCCACTTCAGGTTGGGCTTAGTAAGAGCATCAAATACGTATTCAGATTCCACCACAATCACCATCGTTTCACAGTCTGACTTAGCCTCTGGAGTGCTGAAGACTGCCCTAACTTCCCCTCTTCTGTTGGACAGCGTCTCTCCCTCCGTAACAAATGCGCTGACATTCCGGGGATAACGGTATACCATGCCCAGCGTGGGGGGTTGCCAGAGTTTTCTACCCGCCCTCCTCCGGCGCGATGGGATGTCTGCGAGGTAGTCAGCACGCATTCACGTATTCGAGCAGTAGGTGTCATGATTCCCGACCAGAAAGATATTAGTTCATCCGCGATCTGTGATTCTGTGAAAAGTAGCTTACCCGATGAAGATTTCATTACGCACATGTGCCGGCGGTGTTGGATTAGTTGTAGAAGCCTGCATACTTGCTTGGATGTGTGTTTTCTCTCTGACGGTGTCTCAGCGGTGCCTAGCGCTGAAAACCGGCTGCGCCGCAGCATTGCATCCATCTCAGCGTCGTGTGCTTCGTGCTTCCATGTATTGACTTCTTTGCGAAGCCGGGCATATCCTATTCCCGGGTCGAGGTCCGGGGCGTTCATGTCCCGTAGCACCTCTAAAGCCAATGTAGACAGGCCTTCCGGGACGGACTCAGCCAGGGCTGTTAGCATTTGCAGCATTCTCTTGGTCCACTTTCGGTAGCGCTTTGCCACCCTGGATACCAGCACCTGCGGACCCTGCAACACTGACTCCCACCAAACTTCCCCCCCGAGCCCTCATTTTCCCTCAAAAATGTTTTCCATCCCCTGTAAAAATTCAGGTTCTTGTAGCACATGTGGCGGAAATGCCAAGACATTGCTGGGTTTAAATTGCATACTGGGGCAGATTTTTGCCACCACCGCCAGGTGGTCCGAGCCTCCCACCGGGATGGTATGCGCCGTTTTCACTAGGTCGGACACCCTGGGGCTCATGAAAATCCTGTCAATGCGGCGGTGTTCCCTGGTGAGGCCCACTTCGTTCAAGCTTTCGGGGTCGGGGTATACTTTACGCCACACGTGCTGAAGCCTGAACTGAGCATGCGTAGTTTCACATGTCACCTTGTCGCGAGGATGTTCTGTGACTCCTCTGTGCAGTGCCATGTCTCAAATGCCTCGGTGGAGTCCCATGCGGGCACCAAAATTGAGTTATGGTCTGAGATCATAATTACAGGTAGGCTGGCAAAAGCCTGCCTGATCTCTTGCAGTGTGCGCCAAAGCACTGTCTATAGATTCGGGTCATTCGGGAAATGATTCACAATGACAAGCCACCGTTGCCTCTCTCCATCGCACAAGATGGCTCCGATGGATCGACGTTGCACCTGGAACAGCGCAAAGCTGTAGTGCAGCGTCCATACATCCTTACGGTACACAATGGCCACCCCGCTTCTCTGTGTCAATGTGGAATTTGCCATGACCCCTGAACTGCTGGAAAACACTTTGCCAATGTGTTGCTGAACCAGTGATCGGTCTGTGTATTTTTTCCATTTTTGGCGTCTACGCGTGGTGTTCGCACAGCCCTAGCACGGACACATGAAATCGGGACAAAGTGGTGTTCAGAAACTTGTGTCTGGGAATTGGAGCCTTGGCCATCTTTTCCGTCTGCTGTTCTGGCGGTTGGAACTTCGTCCACAAACCCGCCACATTGGAAACCATCACATTTATGGGCCACGATGATGCCCGCCCCCATGTTCAGATCTGGAGCATTCGTTCTGCCTGAGACCTACCCCTTCCCCCCCCCCCGCTTTATGGTCGGCCTCCCGGCCAGCACCTTGGCGTACGATTGCCGTGCCCTAGCCAGTTTGTCAAACTTAGCCGCCTGCTCCTGTTCACATACATTGTATCAGTGACCAGACTGACAACACACGAAGCGTTGTTGTGATGAAACAAGTTCCTCAATGCAATTTGCAATGATGTGAACGAAACATCTCGGTTAGTAGCTGCCAATACCATGGCCGTTAGACCGACAAACAAGTCCGAGTTTTCCGACAGCACACTGCTTCACAGCCATTGATCAATTGCAACTCCTTGTAGATGAATACATAGATTCGCAAGTCGAGGTAGATGCCCCTGTGGTTGATGGTTCGGCACCACAGCAAGGACGCTCGTATATTGGTTTATGCTACATGCAGGTACTGTTTAATTTCGTGTGAGAGACGAAACATCCCCTCAACCCCGACCATGTTCAGCCCAGGCCACTGTGACACACACAACATTGCTCTGACTCAGCACAAGCAATCTGCAGCACACTCCTGCACGGTATCCAGCATGAGAAAGGTCCTTGGCTCAAAATGAGCAGGACGGAGCCACTGGAATGGCTCGGCGCCAGGCAACTGGTGCTCTTTGTCGGCGCATAAAGAGACCTGAGCGGGCAAACGTCAACCGACTGGCGGCTCGATTCATCAACTGAATAGGGGTTGGGTTATGGCGCCCCCCCCCCCCCCCCGTGACCTGGTCTGATACACTCACACAACAAACACAATTGGTCCTGTCCCTGGTCCGCTGGGTTTCGACAAAAGTTTATTGCTAAACTTCAGCTTAGTTTGGTGTAAGAAACGAAGCATCCCCTCAACCCCGACCATGTTCAGCCCAGGACACTGTGACACACACAACATTGCTCTGACCCAGCACAAGCATTCTGCAGCACACTCCCGCACTGTATCCTGCATGGTAAAACAAAACGATGCCAACCTGGAAGCTGAGCCCCCCCCCCCCGCTCTTAGTGCAGACAACGGTCCCTATCTGACAACTGGCCCCAACACAAGGGGTCAGTGATACGTTAATAGAGGCGCTAATAATATCAGCGGCAGACGAGAAGGAGAACGGTCTGCTGACAGGGTCAGCAGGGTTCATTTTTGACTCCACATTATACAAGTCCAGTAAAGCCCCAGACGAACGCAGTTTATGACCCAAGCGGCGCAAAAATGCGGTGCTGTGGCGCTAAGTCAGCATTGGCTCGACCACGAATCAACTGATTAAGCGCCACAAAGCTGTCAAGAACTAGTTGAATATGGGGGCATGGGTGGAGCGAAACTCATCAATGGCCAGGAGGGGACCATACAATTCTGCAGCCTGCTGGGTATCAACCCAGGCAGGGGCGCGGCGAAAATTTTCTCCACAGTCAGACCAGACGCCTAAAATATACAACCCAGGGCGCCTAGGATCAAGGGCGGCATCAGGCAAGATACGAACTTTGGGGGGTAGTGGCGACAGGGGAGGGGTCCCATCCTCGAAACGCGACCGCAATGGCCTCCAACAATGCGCACACAACATGAAGCGGGGTGCGGGCAGACCAGTACGGGTCGTGATTAAGCCACGCGCGGGGGCCTGCCAGAAAAGACCCAATGCAAGCCGCAGGGCGGCCTAACCAAACAATGTTTCCTAAGAGTCGTCGTAACGACTTGTGATGATACGGGCGCAGTACAAGCCTGACCCAACGAGCTACGACATCAGCAACATAGCCCACCAAAGGGGCAGTTCGTGGCGCTCGCAAATCAAGAAGCTTCCCCATCCATGGCAATTCTTGGGTGGGGTCACAAATACTCTTAGGACTGATCAAGTAGCCAGTACGAGTCAACGTATCTGCCGCTCGCTGGGTTACTACACGAAGCAATGCTTTGTCGTGCCCGAGAAGTAGAATGTCATCGAGATAATGAATAATCAGAATAGACTCCCGATCAACAGCCGCGAGAACGCGGGCAATGAGATGCTGCACCAGGCCAGGGGCCCTGGTGCCAACCAGATGGGACAGGGACAATGGCATAACAAGCAGACCCACCGGCAACCCCCCCCCACCTACACCACTCCCCTCATCACACCCCGCACCACCAGCCGCCGCACCGGCCGAACCCTACGCCCTACACAACCCAGCAGCGGCACGGCAGCACCTCCGGGGACTCGGGGAACAGGACGTCGTGCTGTACCTCCGCACCTCCGGCACCAGCACCCCCATCCGGGCGGCCACCCTGGTCCAGGCGGCCACTCTGGGGGAAGGCGTCAGAGACTTCCTCTTCGAAGCCTTTCTCCACGTCGCCCGACACGAGCGCCCCCCACGCGCCACCCCAGACGGCGAGAGCCCGCCCCCCACAGGGAGCCGGATCTGGGTGCCCCCCATCAACTGGGGGCGACACCTGGTCGGACACCCCGTGCCGGGGCGGGTGGACACCAAGGGCCGCACCCGCTACCACGAGCCCGACATGGCCCACCCCCCACCCGGCGCCACCCCCGACAGCACCAAAGAGTGGGAGCGGGAAACATGGGTAGCCCGGATGGCCTCCCTGAGCAACTTCCGGCACCACGTCCCGGGGGACATCCCCACCCCCGACGAGCAGCAGCCAGCCCCCTCCACGTACATGACCCTCATGTACAATCTGCACTACACCCTCTCCACCACCAACTACCACGCACCCACAGACCACTGGGTGGTACACGGCACGGACTCCCTCCTCCCCGCCGACTACACCCCCCCCACACACAACCCAGGCCCCGACACGTACGCCAGGGGGGACGACCCGGACGACCCCCACATCTGGGGCACGTGGGAACCCAAATCCCTGGACACGCTGCTCTCCATCCGCATCGGCTACCAGGGCCTTGGTAGAGCGATGTTTTGCCTCGCCAAGTGGACCCAACGGACCTGGAGGATCCCCACGGACCGATGGGTGTGGGTGGTCACGCTGCGCCCCCAGCAGAGGGAAGCCCCCCCAAACCGCAGGGGACCCACCCCCCCACGCCCCACCACCCTACAACTCTGCCCGTACATGGTGGCAGCCCGCCTCATGACGCTGCTGTGGCCGGGCCCAGACACCCCCACCCAAAACTACCCCCACCTCACAGAGGAGGACATGCCCGGCATCCAGCGATGCTTCTTCCAGACCCTCAACTACCTCCAGCAAACACACCCGCACGTCCCGGGGCAGATATGGCCACCCCCCGGGTAACCCACGTGCCCGCGCAGCCGAGACAACGCCGCCACGCCAGCACCAGCACGCACGGATCACCAGGGAAAACGCGCGCACACGCCCGGTGCCCGAACCTGCACCCTCGTTCTTGCTACTTACAGGACCCAGCATCATACGCCCGCCCCCGAAGCCCAGGACCCTCCGCCGTCTCCCACAGCCCTCTCCTCCGCCTCCGACTCCACAACCTCCACCACCACAACCACCTCATCCACCACCACCACCACGTCCTCATCCAGCACTCCACCCCCCAGGCCGCGGGGGACACCTCCCAAACGGGCCCCCAAACCCGCCCCCACCGCGAGCAACCCCGCCGCCGCCAAGGCCCACGCCCCGACGAAGCCCACACCCACGACCCAGCCGAAACCCAAGACCGCCGCCAAACAGCCACCCAAACCCGTCAGCGCGCCACGACCGCAACCCGCAGCCAAGCCCAAACCCAAGTCCAAACCCGGCGCCACGACGGCAGCGCGAGCCCGGCCCCCCGAGGACGTCCTCTATGACATTCGGCCCCAGCCGTCCCAGGCCCGAAGGCAGCAGCGCCCAGCGCGGCGCCCCCCCACCGTCACCGACGCCACCGTCACCACCTTCATGGCAGAGCGCACCGCGGCCGAAGCACGACGCACCTCGTCCCGCCACCTCTCAAAGCCCACACCCCAGGCCCACGGACCGCCCCCCACCAGGCCAGACCGACGCCAGGGTCCGCCAGCAGCTTCCCCGCCCCCCTACCAACCCTCGATGACAGCCCACATACAGCGCATGCCCCACTACCGCCGCCGCCGCGAGTCCCCGCCCAACCCCGAGGCGGAGACCGTACGCGCACACCCGCGGGTCCACATCCGCGCGCGCCCCCACTCCCCACGCACCCCCACGGAACAGGACTACGAGGAATCCCCCAGGCCCGCCACCGCCACCGGTCCCCACGACCCCGTCACACCCACCCACGCCCACTCCTCCGCCGGAGACCGCAGGCCCGCCCAGGAACAGTGGTGGCAGCGCTGGACCCACACGCAGCTCTGGGAGCTGCGAAAGTGGGCCCGGGGAGAGCCCTCCTTCGAGGGCCTGGTCCATCGGCCCCGCAAGGGGTCGGTGGAGAACTGCCGCCTCCAGCCGGCGGGGGGGTGGATGCCGCAGGCCGCATGGGAAGCCATGCTGGCCGATGCGCTCCACCCCCTGGGAGTCCACCCCCGCAACCTCCCCGCGCCCCAGGACCACCCGTATGTCCTCAGGCGCCTGCGGGAGACCCTCCAGGAGACGCAGCAAGATGGCATCCGCCTGTGGGACATCACCCAAAGCCCAGCCCCGCACAAACACACCCCCTCACCACCCCACAAGCGTCGGCGCACCGACACCGGCGACACCCACAGCACCCCAGGAGCCCTGCGCGCCACACAACACGACGCGCCTGACCCCCCGGCCAGCGGCGCCGCCATCTAACCCCGTTACCCAGCAAACCACCACCACAGGGCGCCACGCCAGGCCCCGCCCAGAAGTCACCAAACGAACCGGACGCCGAAGGAAGCCAACGCACACGACAACGAGCAACACTACGCCCAAAGGCACCGAACCCAGGCCCGCTACCGTCGCAACCGCCTAACCGAGCCAGAACCCAAGCACAAATCAAACCCGAGCCACACCCCGAAACCGCTAACCCTTGACTCCTAACCGAGCCCGCCGAGGGAACAACGTAACCACAGCCCACACCCACAGCCCACACAGCCGCCTAACCAGCTAGCTCCAGAAGCAAAGAGACACCTCACCAAACCCACCCTGACCCAAGCCCGTGTACATCAGGACGCGCGAGCCGCACCCCTGGGGCGCGACCGCCGCCACAGCACCGACGACACACGCCAGAGGACACAACGCCATTGCACCGCGGCACCAGCTGCCCATGCCTGTGCCTGCAGTGTACGCGCGCCCCTGTTTTTCTCTTTTTTTTTTTTCATTTTTTTTTCCCCCAAAAAAAAAACAAGTAAAAAAAAAACGAAAATTAGGGAGTGAGGAAGAGGGACACAACCACCCATGGCACACGCGCACCGCACACAGCACGCACACCGGTGAACAGGAGCCCAGTGGCCCAGGACACCGCACATGCAACACAACACACCGAGCGAGCACACCGGTGAACAGGAGCCAGCTGGCCCAGGACACCGCAGACGCAACACAGCAAACCGCGCGGGCACACCGGTGAACAGGAGCCCAACGGCCCAGGACACTGCACACACGTAGGGCGGCCGAGGGACAGGAAAGAACCAATACCCCATGGGTCGGACGCACTGGGGCGACCCAGCCGACCCACCAGACCAGTGGCAGGAGCGGTACGCCAAGGCCACTGGTCCGAGCCCGGCCAGGCTGCATCAGGGACCATGGCAAACGTCACCCGGAGCCATGGAAGCAACCGGTGACAGGCGAGCCGGTACACAGTCCAGGAGGGGGTCACCTGCCAAGCAGAGTGGCCCCGCAACTCAAGCCACAAGGGTGAGGCGGTCGTACCGTAGACAAGCGGGAGCAATACCCCTTGTGGTAAGAGATACTCCACACGGCTGGGCAGCCTCGCAGAGCTGCCGCCCAAAGGAGGGGGCATGTGGCCCTACCCATGGACACATGTGGGGACACCCTCCCACCTGGGACACATGGACCGGGTGGCCGCGACAATGCCTTCCCAAGCACATGCGGGAGCGGCTCAAGAGGCACCTGACATAGGGCAGTGGGAGGGACAGGACGTCCCCTTGGTAAGACCTTCTTCCTGCAATGTCAAAGGAGGCATCCCGAGCTCCCGAAGATACCTACCTACCTACCTTGTCCTTGGCTCAATATGAGCAGGACGGAGCCACTGGAATGGCTCGGCGCCAGGCAACTGGTGCTCTTTGTCGGCGCATAAAGAGACCTGAGCGGGCAAACGTCGACCGACTGGCGGCTCGATTCATCAACTGAATAGGGGTTGGGTTATGGCGCCCCCCCCCCCCCCTGTGACCTGGTCTGATACACTCACACCACAAACACAATTGGTCCTGTCCCTGGTCTGCTGGGTTTCAACAAACGTTTATTGCTAAACTTCAGCTTAGTTTGGTGTAAGAAACAAAGGATCCCCTCAACCCCGACCATGTTCAGCCCAGGACACTGTGACACACACAACATTGCTCTGACCCAGCACAAGCATTCTGCAGCACACTCCCGCACGGTATCCAGCATGGTAAAACAAAACGATGCCAACCTGGAAGCTGAGCCCCCCCCCCCGCTCTTAGTGCAGACAACGGTCCGTATCTGACAACCGGCCCCAACAAAAGGGGTCAGTGATACGTTAATAGAGGCGCTAATAATATCAGCGGCAGACGAGAAGGAGAACGGTCTGCTGACAGGGTCAGCAGGGTTAATTTTTGACTCCACATTATACAAGTCCAGTAAAGCCCCAGACGAACGCAGTTTATGACCCAAGCGGCGCAAAAATTAGGTGCTGTGGCGCTAAGTCAGCATTGGCTCGACCACGAATCAACTGATTAAGCGCCACAAAGCTGTCAAGAACTAGTTGAATATGGGGGCATGGGTGGAGCGAAACTCATCAATGGCCAGGAGGGGACCATACAATTCCGCCGCCTGCTGGGTATCAACCCAGGCAGGGGCGCGGCGAAAGTTTTCTCCACAGTCAGACCAGAGGCCTATAATATACAGCCCGGGGCGCCTAGGATCAAGGGCGGCATCAGGCAAGATACGAACTTTGGGGGGTAGTGGCGACAGGGGAGGGGTCCCATCCTCGAAACGCGACCGCAACGGCCTCCAACAATGCGCACACAACATGAAGCGGGGTGCGGGCAGACCAGTACGGGTCGTGATTAAGCCACGCGCGGGGGCCTGCCAGAAAAGACCCAATGCAAGCCGCAGGGCGGCCTAACCAAACAATGTTTCCTAAGAGTCGTCGTAACGACTTGTGATGATACGGGCGCAGTGCAAGCCTGACCCAACGAGCTATGACATCAGCAACATAGCCGACCAAAGGGGCAGTTCGTGGCGCTCGCAAATCAAGAAGCTTCCCCATCCATGGCAATTCTTGGGTGGGGTCACAAATACTCTTAGGACTGATCAAGTAGCCAGTACGAGTCAACGTATCTGCCGCTCGCTGGGTTACTACACGAAGCAATGCTTTGTCGTGCCCGAGAAGTAGAATGTCATCGAGATAATGAATAATCAGAATAGACTCCCGATCAACAGCCGCGAGAACGCGGGCAATGAGATGCTGCACCAGGCCAGGGGCCTGGTGCCAACCAGATGGGACAGGGACAATGGCATAACAAGCAGACCCACCGGCAACCCGAATGGTATTCTGGAGGTGGGGGGGGGGGAACAACACACTCCAAGAACAATTTCTCAGATCTCATTTACAGGCCCAGGCAGTCCCAAAAAATTGGCGGACGGACATCGCAAGTCCCTCAAGGCTTGGTAACCGAAAGGGTTTGGACTTGTAAGCACAACAGTGGTTGAAAGGGACCATATTTACAATCATGGCCACCTTTTCTTCAGACTTATATTTTACAAACACTTGGGCATTTGCCGGGTCCTGTGTAGGAGCAAGGAGACCCTCCTTGCACAATGTCTGCAGCATAGCAGCCGCTTTAGGGCAGGTAGATGGTGGCTGCATGGGGGCATGCCGACCCGCCCACTCAAACTGCGGGCCGGCCCAGTCCTGCCACAAATCTGAGAGCACGGGGACGGACCCTGCAGGGCCAATGCCCTTTGCAGCCGGAGCCAGTGAAACCGCGTCCTTGGAACCCAACTGAGGGCTGCTCGCGGAATCAGGAGGCCCAGAGACAGCCAAATGGTGTAGAACCGCCTCAGCCAAGTTGAGGTCACGTTCCACAATGTTATGGTACAGTGACGGTCTATCAACAGACCACTTCAACATTTCAGACCACCAGAGGTGAAGGAGGGGAGATAGAGAGGAGATGGGTAAACGAAGGAGTGCACAACAACGGAGAGCAGCAGCATCCAGATGCTCACTCCAGGCAGCGCCGCAACTGGCGCACCGGGCTGGACGGGTGGGCGCCCTCAGGCCCGCGCGAACAGTTGGCGGCACGCTGGCGGGTTACAGCATAGTACTGGGATGCTCCAGCGGTGAGTGTGACCGTTGGAGTTTGCGTAGCACCCAACACCTGGGACCCACTGGGATTCGCACTGACCGGCGGTGGCCCGTTGGTTTGTCTCGGTAACTCGTCTGAGACAGGGCGGGCCCGGGCCGAGGCATGCCCGGATGGGTGCACTTGCCGTACTGCACGAGATGGCCTATTGGGCCCCAGTACCCGCGACCGCCGAACGGGGTTGGCGAGGGGGGGGTCGTCACTGGAGTCGTCATCGACGACGTTGACGATCGGCGGCTCTTGGTTGGCGTGCACGACCACTGACAGCAATAAGCAGCATTCCAGCTTTGGCCCGAAGACTTGCTGTCAGTGGTCGCGCGCGCCAACCAAGAATGCTGCTGTGGGGCTTAACTCAACGGTCCCGGACGCGGTGGGCCAGGGGAGGAGAATGGGGAAGCACACCGACCAGGTAAGGGGCGGGGAGGAATAGTACCGGGCTTGACGGTCGCTGAGCCATCGTCCCCAGCGCGCAATAACCCATACAGCGGCCCCCGCCCAAGCTAGGAGGGCCGCTCCCATGCGCCGCCAACTGTGCCAGGCCGCAGACTCGAAGCCGGAACCCCTGAGCAGCCTCCGAAGCGAAAGCTGCAAGGCGTCGACTCGAATGGCAACGGGCACGTATTGAGACCTCGGCCGAACTGAGGGCCAGGCCCCGATGGCTTTACGCCAAGCTTCTCCCCACGCCCCCAAGGACGCTGTGATCCAGCTTCCAGCACATTTGGAGTGGAAGAAGGAAACTCGTCGTGGTGTGGAGAGATCGCTGAGCCTGATGGATGCGGCCTCCCCCACACGGAGGAGGAGGACGGTGGAGAGGACCGCAAACCCCAAGGTAACGAATCCCCAATGGTCGGTGGCAAGAGTGGCCATCTGGGCCAACATGGAGGGGGCGGCCCAGACTGGGGAAGGGGAAGGGCGTTGGTATGCACGGTCGGCTCCAGCAACCATTGTCCACTGAAGGGGCTTGGGAGTAGGGGGGTTGATGTGCAATTTCTCACACATCCGTACGGCACTGAGTAACCCACAGAGCGTGACAGAGCGTCGGCCCGCTGCTGATTGGTGCCGTATATGTTGGGATCAGGCTTTGTTTATAAGAGGGGGGGGGGTATTTTGGACAAGACCCACCCACCCAACTTTGGACCCACCCGGCCAACTTTTGACCCACTCAGAACCCCCCCCCCCTCTTATAATTCTGTGGGGAGCATTTTTTGTGAACCAAATTGAAGCCAAGGCGCTCTCCCGGGTTGGGCATCCCCAAAGGGTGACACACAAAAAAATTCCACAACACCAGGGTTTGAACCAGGGATCTTTGGAATTGCAATTAAGTTCCTTGACAAGTGGGCTACCAACCAGCTTCGACAGCATTGTGCAACAAAGGGTCCACAGGTTTAACATGTTATCAAAAAAAAGTCCGCCATGTAAAAATTGCCACCTGCACACCTGCCACCTGCACAACGACACAACAGAAAGGGGGCCCAGCAAACAGCCAGACAAGGCTCCTGTGACCAAAGAAAGAAGGTGTGGCAGGAGCCCAACCCAGAAAACCGTCAGAATTATAAGAGGGGGGGTTCCAGAGCTTTAGACCCACCCACCCGGGTGAAGACCCACCCACCCAGACCCCCGCCCCATTGCAAAATAGCTCTTATAAATGAAGCCTGGTTGGGATAGAACCTGCGCCCGGGTGCACTGGTACATTGTGGCTGTCCTGGACAGGGCACGAAGCTGGGGGATCCATGTGTCCAGGGAGCTGGGCGCCCATTTGGCAAGGGCCAGGGCGCAATCCTTGTCGACAAGGTTGGCAAATCTGGCGTCAACGATGACAGTGGCGATAAACCGTAACTGGTCCGCAGAGTTGTCAGAGGAGAGGCCCGCGGCGCGGACGCCGGATGCACCGGGGGCCCCGGAGAATGTGCTACCCACACTGCTAGCCCGGCTGGCTCGGACCATCTGCATCAGGATGCGGCGGGGGCTGCGGAACAGTGGGCTCTCTGGAGCATCCCTGCCATGACCATTGCATTGGCCGCACTTGATGCACGGATACGGAGGCGGCCCCAGGGCATCATACGTGCGGCCGGTTGAATAGGCCGTGTACAGGACTTGGGTGCCGACCTAAGGAAAAACTCCGCGGCGCTGAGAATTAGGAATGGGCATAGCCGTGTGTGGCGGTGGTTGCGGAGGAAGCTGCGTAGAGGTCTGCGACGTAGTATCAGGCGGAGGGGAGGGGGCGCCTGAGCTCCGGTTTGCTGTCCAAAGAAAGGTCGAGCCACTGCACAGTTACGAGCCCAATGGTCGAAAAGGCCACACCTGAAACAGGCCCCACGGGGGCCACCAGGGGGCCGCGGGGCACTAGACTGGGGAACCGGGCCTTGAGGGCGCACATGATATACAGGCGCACCAGACTGATACAAGCAGAACAGCAAACGCCAAACATCTTCCGCCAAAGCACGGCCTGCACGCACCAATTGGGGATCCTCAGCTTTAGCATACTTGGCAAGGGCCAGGACAGCATCGCGTTGCCAGACCCAAGGCAACGAGGCAGATGCAAACTGATTCAGAGCAGCCAAAGTAACTGATGGGATAGTAGGACCTTGGAGATCAGCCAATCGCCGTTCACATTCTTCAATTTGACGACGAAGATGGGTCTCTTCACGAGATTCATGCACGATCTCGTCATTCCTGTCAGGAGGCCAGTCGGACGTCTCCACTTTCCACTCACCATCGGTAACGTCCAGAGAGAGTCCCGTGGCCTTTTCAAGGAGGGACAGGTACAGCAAGGTCTTATGAGTATCCACAGAGGGTGCAGCCCATTGCGCGAGAAGGTCTACACCACTAAAATCAAGGCCGTCACGAGTAAGGCGACTGTGGTAAATAGCCGCAGACACACCCCAGGGGTTCCGGGACAGAAACGGGACAGCTGTCACAGCTTCATGATCGCGCCAGGCTTGCCAACGACCGTAGGACTCTGTGTCGGCCGCTAGCATTTCTTCATCGGAGGCAAAGGCCACCTTCGGACGTTTAGCAACCGACATGAGGAGCACGGAGAGAGAGGAAGGACAGCAATGAAATAAAAGCAAACGTCCACCGACTGGCAGCTCGACTCATCAACTGAATAGGACTTGGGTTAAGGGCCCCTCCCCCCCCCCGCCGTGACCTGGTCTGATACACTCACATCACAAACACAATTGGTCCTGTCCCTGGTCCGCTGGATATAAGCCAAAGTTCGTTTTGAGATTTTTACAAGAGGGCTCATGATGCCCTGCTCATGCAACTTTCCACCCTCTACAGCTCAAAAATTGATCATTCTGACCGTTGACAATGGCAAAATATCATGGGCAAGCTGTGCAGCCCTCTTTATGTATTCTGCACCCTAATTGGATGTTTGGACGGGGGTGGGGGGGCAGGGGCACAAGCTGCTTACGCAGCTTTCGACTCTCCGCAGCTCAAAAAAGGAAATTTTCAAAACCAATTTTTTGTTTGATATTTTGACCATTCACAATGATAAAATATCCTATGCAAAACATGTTTTAGACCTTGTTTATGTGTTTTTCACGCTATTTGGGTGGGGCAAGGGGGCCGAGGAACAATTTGCTTAGGCAATTTTCCACCCTCCGCAGCTCAAAACAGGGGGGGGGGGGCAGGAAAAAAATCCCCCCAGGAGGTGAATTGTTTTCTTCAGCCGCGACACTTGTCACCCCCCAACCCCGTATACAAAAATTTCCACCCGCGGGGGATTTTTTCTACCCTAACCCCCCATTGTCTCCATTGGGCCCAAAGACCCCCCCCCTTGACCCCCCCCCGGTTGCCCCCGCCCCCTTGGCCCCCCCCCTTCCCCCCCCCCTGCCCCCCCCCCCCCCCCCCCCAACCCCATCCCACTTCCCTTGCTCCGCTGCCCCCACAGAAATTTTGTGGAGGCTGCCCCGGCTACCATGGCCGAGCGTCGCCAATCACATGCCCCCGATCCTGGGGCCGACCCACGGCGCGCCGGGTTCCAAACACATGGATTGTTCACATGTATATGTACAGGAGCACATTGATCTTTTAACACCATCGCTCTCTCAAAGAGAAAAGACTAAGGCCCCGGCTCAATGTGCAAAAGCGCAGAAAGGAATTGCACCTTTCGGCACTGCGTCGCACGTGGTACTCGCACGCACAACGCTTGCGACTGTCTCCCTCACCATGCCAAGATACAGCCGTTCTTTTTCTTGCAGCCTTCGGTGGTTGTCTTAACAGAGTTGTCATCCACAGTGTACTCCACAAACTCTTCACACTTGCACAAAAGTGGGCGGGGCGACAACATACCTGTTTTTCGGAATGCCTGTCTTCAGCGCCATGCGAAGATGCCGTCTGGTGGCCGATCTGCGACTGCAACAACTGCTCATGCAATTGCGACATCCGTATCTCCTGCTCGGATTTCATTGCTTGTGAATCCATGATACCCGCAGAAAAGTGGCAAGCAAAACACACCTGTTTTTTTGCCTGTCTTTAGCGCCAGTCCATTGCGCTTTGATTCACATCATAGGTGGTCTTCTCGGCAGGATAGCACGTGTATTCTCCACAGGGATCACCGAGCTGATCGTGGGATGTCGCCTGAAAAAAAAAGCACACATGCACATGCACAACACACCTGTTTTTTGCCTGTCTTCAGCGCCATTCAGAGATGCGCTGCCCATGATGCGGCCACCTTCCACTTGAGGGTCAGGGTCTTGGTGTTGCTCCACAAACCCTTGATACGTGCAGAAAAGAAGCGGGGGCGCCGACATACCTGTCTTTTGGTATGCCTGTCTTCAGCGCCAGTCCATTGAGCTTTGATTCTGTTACTTCCTGATGAATACGAACTTGGATCCCGCTTTGAACCCGGTTGCCTGAAAGAAAGAGCACACATGCACATGCACATGCACAACACACCTGTTTTTCGCCTGTCTTCAGCGCCATTCAGAGATCGGTGCAAGTAACGTTGCGTCCAAATCACTTCCTCTAGTGCAAATCCCTAAAAGGGTGCAGAGAAATCGCACACCGATGCGCAACATACCTGTTTTTTTGCCTGTCCTTGGCGCCTTTCAGGGATACCTGCAGACAGCTTTCAAAGCGAACATGGACGATACGCACGACAAGCACCCCCCCCCATGCTCCGCCACCTCCACAGGAACGGCAGTGAGTTCCTGTGAAGGCTGCCCCGGCTACCATGGCCACGTGTGGCCAATCACATGCCCCCGATCGCGGGGCGGAATCACGGAGCGCCGGGTTCCCACCCCCCAGCCCGCCGCCATTCCCCCTGCCCCTTTCCCTCTGGTCCCTCTGTCCACCATCTTCTGCACCCTCTGTCATTGGCGGCGGGCCTGCCCCCTCCCTCCCCTCTCGCCCTCTTCCCTCTCGTCGCTCTGTCCACCTTGTTGTGGGTCACGGTCACGGTCACTTGGCCTGTTTGCCTCCCTGTCTGTACCTTGTCCTGGTGAGCCAGCCCTGTCCTGCGCAGTAGTTGGTCAGACTGCACAGGCGCATTGTTCTCTTCCTCCCTCCTCCCTTTCCACCTCAGGTCAGCTCCTGACCCGTGTGGCTGCCAGGGTAAAGCCCACGGGGTCCTCCGCGCATCGCCGGTGTGGCGCCCTTACATCGCACTTGCATCGCCCTTGCATCGCCGCTTCTTTTGCTTCTGTGGCTCCCATGCTCCCTGCGGTTCTGATCTGCACCTGTGTCCACCCCCTCTTGGTCCCGCTGCCACAAGACTGGAACCACCCCATGGCGCACGTCGCTTCCCCTACATTGGCCGTGGTCCCACCACCACATCCCGGCGGGCCTGCCACCTCCACCGGAGTGTGCGCGCAGTGTAGGGGGGGTGTTGAGGTAGGGGTCTGCGCGGTCTGGCCCCCCGGCACCAGACAATGGTGGCTTGCACGAACAAACGCCAGTGACGCGTTCCCGTGGGGGGCCTGCCACGGGACGCTGCGGGTGACACACACAGGTGAGCAGGCAGGCAAAGCACTACGCTCACAAGGGCATCATTACGCTCGTGTCATGTGACAAAGCGTTTCAGGATCCTTGCCACTCTGAAACAAGGGAACAAAAGTATGTACAGCAACACATCAGGATATGTACACATGGGGTTGAGACTGGACTGAGGTAAGGGCATCACAGGTCAATAGACACTCAGTCTCAACTCGTATCCCAATCCCAGGCCCGACCCTCTCAGTGGCTGATGGGGGCGGGGGCTGAAACACAACCCATGCCCTGCTCAGTCCGGACCCTGAAACCCTGCCAAAAGGGGGAATGTCCCGCCCAGCCACAGGCGAGTTCCTGGGAACCAAGAAGCTCCAAGGCCAACCGTCAGTCGCTCCCTATGCTCCCTTAACGGCAGGTCCCAACTCCTCTCTGAGCCAGAGATATGGCCCCACCATTATCCCCTAGGAGTTGGTAGCTGAAAATGGGCTGTTTCAGCCCAAACTGAAATTAGCTCAAAAATCTCCAAAATTGACCCCTCGTCCGGACACGCCAGAGGTAGGGACGAGGCAACTGACCCCATGCCCTTCGAGTACGAACTCCATGGAGCCCTCACCCAACCTGGTTCCCTCTGAGCCCCCGACATCAGGGCACCACGGGTTCGTCAAGGTAGGTAGGTAGGTAGGTATCTTCGGGAGCTCGGGATGCCTCCTTTGACATTGCAGGAAGAAGGTCTTACCAAGGGGACGTCCTGTCCCTCCCACTGCCCTATGTCAGGTGCCTCTTGAGCCGCTCCCGCATGTGCTTGGGAAGGCATTGTCGCGGCCACCCGGTCCATGTGTCCCAGGTGGGAGGGTATCCCCACATGTGTCCATGGGTAGGGCCACATGCCCCCTCCTTTGGGCGGCAGCTCTGGGGGGCTGCCCAGCCGTGTGGAGTATCTCTCACCACGAGGGGTATTGCTCCCGCTTGTCTACGGTACGACCGCCTCACCCTTGTGGCTTGAGTTGCGGGGCCACTCTGCTTGGCAGGTGACCCCCTCCTGGACTGTGTACCGGCTCGCCTGTCACCGGTTGCTTCCATGGCTCCGGCTGACGTTTGCCATGGTCCTCGATGCAGCCTGGCCGGGCTCGGACCAGTGGCTTTGGAGTACCGCTCCTGCCACTGGCCCGGTGGGTCGGCTGGGTCGCCCCAGTGCGTCCGACCCATGGGGTATTGGTTCTTTCCTGTCCCTCGGCTGCCCTACGTGTGTGCAGCGTCCTGGGCCGTTGGGCTCCTGTTCACCGGTGTGCCCGCGCGGTTTGCTGTGGTGCGTCTGCGGTGTCCTGGGCCAGCTGGCTCCTGTTCACCGGTGTGCCCGCTCGGTGTGTTGTGTCGCATGTGCGGTGTCCTGGGCCCCTGGGCTCCTGTTTACCGGTGTGCGTGCTGTGTGCGGTGCGCGTGTGCCATGGGTGGATGTGTCCCTCTTCCTCCCCCCCTAATGTTCGTTTTTTTTTTTTGTTTTTTTTTTTTTGTTTTTTTTTTTTTTTGAAAAAAGAAAAAGAAAAAACAAAAAAGAGGAAAACAGAGGCGCGCGTACACTGTAGGCACAGGCATGGGCAGCTGGTGCGGCGGTGCTATAGCGTTGTGTCCTCTGGCGTGTGTCGCCGGTGCTGTGGCGGCGGTCGCGCCCCAGGGGTGCGGCTCGCGTGTCCTGATGTACATGGGTATGGGTCAGGGTGGGTTTGGTTAGGTGTCTCTTTGCTTCTGGTGCTGGCTGGTTAGGCGGCTGTGTGGGCTGTGGCTGTGGGCTGTGTCTACGCATTTCCCTCCGCGGGCCTGGTTTGGAGTCAAGGGTTGACGGTTTCGGGATGTGGCTCGGGTTTGATTTGTGTTGGGGCTTCGGCCCGGTTAGGCTTGGGTCAGGGTGGGTTTGGTGAGGTGTCTCTTTGCTTCTGGAGCTGGCTGGTTAGGCGGCTGTGTGGGCTGTGGGTGTGGGCTGTGGTTGCGTTGTTCCCTCGGCGGGTTTGGTTAGGAGTCAAGGGTTAGCGGTTTCGGGGTGTGGCTCGGGTTTGATTTGTGCTTGAGTTCTGGCTCGGTTAGGCGGTTGCGCGGGGCGGGGCGTGTGGGTAGCGGCGTCCACGGAGTCGTGCGCCCGAGGCGGGTGCGGGGTGGTGCGTGCGGGCCGGCCGTTGGCCGGTGGCCTCACTGGGAGTCCCACACGGAGGGGTCGACGGGCGTGCCGGGGGCGTACGCAGCGTGCAGGTTGGGCAGCAGCGGGCGCACGTGCAGGGCGTCGGCGTGCCCGATGGGGACCTCACTGAGGACCGAGGGGTTGGCGGCAAGTAGTATGCGATGCCCGGGAGGGGTGGTGGCGGGGAGCGGGAGGATGTCCGCGGCCCGCGACGTGGGGGCGAACACGGCGTGGGTCGGGTGCGGCCCCGGGAGTGGTGCTGGGGGGAGCGGGACCACAGGACGGCGGTCTACTGTGAGGTGCCAAGTGCCGCGATGGTGGAGGAGCCGGACTAGGGCGATGCTGTGGCGCAGTGTGTGGGGCTGGGTGCTGGGCGGCGTGGGGACGTGCGGCAGGAGGGGGGGGGGGGCGGGGCGGTGGCGTGGGAGGGGGCACGGCGGAGGAGTGACGTCAGTGACGTGTGTGTCGTGCTGAGGGTGGACAGGAGCCCACGGTATCGGGCCCGGGTTCGGCGCTTTTGGGCGTAGTGGTGCTCGTTGTCGTGTGCGTTGGCTTCCTTCGGCGTCCGGTTTGTTTGGTGACTTCTGGGCGGGGCCTGGCGTGGCGCCCCGTGGTGGTGCTGTGCTGGATAACGGGGTTAGATGGCGGCGCCGCTGGCCGGGGGGTCTGGCGCGTCGTGTTGTGTGGCGCGCAGGGCTCCTGGGGTGCTGTGGGTGTCGCCGGTGTCGGTGCGCCGACGCTTGTGGGGTGGTGAGGGGGTGTGTGCGTGCGGGGCTGGGCTTTGGGTGATGTCCCACAGGCGGATGCCGTCTCGCCGCGCTTCCTGGAGGGTCTCCCGCAGGCGCCTGAGGACGTACGGGTGGTCCTGGGGCGCAGGGAGGTTGCGGGGGTGGACTCCCAGGGGGTGGAGCGCATCGGCCAGCATGGCTTCCAATGCGGCCTGCGGCATCCACCCCCCCGCCGGCCGGAGGCGGCAGTTCTCCACCGACCCCTTGCGGGGCCGATGGACCAGGCCCTCGAGGGAGGGCTCTCCCCGGGCCCACTTCCGCAGCTCCCAGAGCTGCGTGTGGGTCCAGCGCTGCCACCACTGTTCCTGGGCGGGCCTGCGGTCTTGGGCGGAGGAGTGGGCGTGGGTGGGTGTGATGGGGTCGTGGGGGCCGGCGGCGGTGGCGGGCCTGGGGGATTCCTCGTAGTCCTGTTCTGTGGGGGTGCGTGGGGAGTGGGGGTGCACGCGGATGTGGACCCGCGGGTGTGCGCGTACGGTCTCCGCCTCGGGGTTGGGCGGGGATTTGCGGCGGCGGCGGTAGTGGGGCATGCGTTGCATGTGGGCTGTCATCGGGGGCCGGTAGGGGGGCGGGGGCGCTGCTGGTGGACCCTGGAGCGGTCCGTGGGTCTGGGGTGCGGGCTTTGGGAGGTGGTGGGACGGGGCGCGTCGCGCTTCGGCCGCGGCGCGCTCCGCCATGAAGGTGGTGGCGGTGGCGTCGGTGACGGTGGGGGGGCGCCGCGCTGGGCGCTGCTGCCTTCGGGCCTGGGACGGCTGGGGCCGGATGTCGTAGAGGACATCCTGGGGGGGCCGGGCCCGAGCTGCCGTCGTGGCGCCGGGTTTGGGCTTGGGCTTGGGCTTGGCTGCGGGCCGCCGTTTGGCGGCGGCCGTGGGCTTCGGCTGGGTCGTGGGCATGGGCTTCGCCGGGGCGTGGGCTTTGGCGGCGGTGGGGCTGCTCGCGGTGGGGGCGGGTTTGGAGGCCCGTTTGGGAGGTGTCCCCCGCGGCCTGGGGGGTGGAGTGCTGGATGAGGACGTGGTGGTGGTGGTGGTGGATGAGGTGGTCGTGGTGGTGGAGGTTGTGGAGTCGGAGGCGGAGGAGAGGGCCGCGGGAGACGGCGGAGGGTCCCGGGCCTCGGGGGCGGGCGTATGATGCTGGGTCCTGTAAGTAGCGAGAACGCGGGTGCAGGTTCGGGCATCGGGCGTGTGCGCGCGTTTTCCCTGGTGATCCGTGCGTGCTGGTGCTGGCGTGGCGGTGTTGTCTCGGCTGTGCGGGCACGTGGGTTACCCGGGGGGTGGCCATATCTGCTCCAGGACGCGGGGGTGTGTCTGCTGGAGGTAGTCGAGGGTCTCGAAGAAGCATCGCTGGATGCCGGGCATGTCATCCTCTGTGAGGTGGGGGTAGTTTTGGGTGGGGGTGTGGGGGCCCGGCCATAGCAGCGCCATTAGGCGGGCTGCCACCATGTACGGGCATAGTTGTGGGGTGGTGGGGCGTGGGGGGGTGGGTCCCCCGCGGTTTGGGGGGGCTTCCATCTGCTGGGGGCGCAGCGTGACCACCCACACCCATCGGTCCGCGGGGATCCCCCAGGTCCGTTGGGTCCACTTGGCGAGGCAATACATCGCCCTACCAAGGCCCTGGTAGCCGCTGCGGATGGAGAGCAGCGCGTCCAGGGATTCGGGTTCCCACGTGCCCCAGATGTGGGGGTCGTCCGGGTCGTCCCCCCTGGCGTACGTGTCGGGGCCTGGGTTGTGTGTAGGGGGGGTGTGGTCGGCGGGGAGGAGGGAGTCCGTGCCGTGTACCACCCAGTGGTCTGTGGGTGCGTCGTAGGTGGTGGTGGAGAGGGTGTAGTGCAGATTGTACATGAGGGTCATGTACGTGGAGGGGGCTGGCTGCTGCTCGTCGGGGGTGGGGATGTCCCCCGGGACGTGGTGCCGGAAGTTGCTTAGGGAGGCCATCCGGGCCACCCATGTTTCCCGCTCCCACTTTTTGGTGCTGTCGGGGGTGGCGCCGGGTGGGGGGTGGGCCATGTTGGGCTCGCGGTAGCGGGTGCGGCCCTGGGTGCTGTCCCGCTCCGGCACGGGGTGTCCGACCAGGTGTCGCCCCCAGTCGATGGGGGGTACCCAGATCCGGCTCCCCGTGGGGGGCGGGCTCTCGCCGTCTGGGGTGGCGCGTGGGGGGCGCTCGTGTCGGGCGACGTGGAGGAAGGAGTCGAAGAGGAAGTCTCTGACGCCTTCCCCCAGGGTGGCCGCCTGGACCAGGGTGGCCGCCCGGATGGGGGTGCTGGTGCCGGAGGTGCGGAGGTACAGCACGACGTCCTGTTCCCCGACCCCCCGGAGGTGCTGCCGTACCGCTGCGGGGTTGTGCAGGGCGTAGGGTTCGGCCGGCGCGGCGACTGGTGGTGCGGGGTGTGATGGGGGGGGTGGTGTGGGTTGGGGGGGGTGGTCATCGTTGTCGCGCGTGGGGTCCGGTGATGGGGTCTCTTGTGGCGGTCGCGGGAGGGGGGATTCGCGGTGGCATGTGTCGGCGGGGGTATCGACATCGATTGGCTGGTGCTGGCTGCCGCGTGTTGTGTCCGTGGCCTGGTCTCGGGGGGGGGGGCGGGGGGGGGTGGTGTGGGGGTGGCGCTGTTGGTGGTGGGGGGGGCGGGGGTGGGTGTTGTGCGGGCTGGGGGTCTGGGCGTCCCTGTGGGTCGTGTGGGTGTTGCGTGTGTGCGCCGTGTGGCCCTTGCGGTTCTTGACTGGTTGTGGTGCCGGGGTGTGGGTGGGAGGCGGCCGCATGAGCGTCCGGGTGGGGCTGTGGTCCGTATGTAATGGGTGGCTGCTGGTGGATGGTGCTCGCTGGTATGGGGTGTGGGTGGGGGGGCTGCTGGTGGTGGTGGGGTGGGGGGGGCGGGGGTGGGTGTTGTGCCGGCTGGGGGTCCGGGCGTCCCTGTGGGTCGTGTGGGTGTTGCGTGTGTGCGCCGTGTGGCCCTTGCGGTTCTTGACTGGTTGCGGTGCCGGGGTGCGGGTGGGAGCCGACCGCATGAGCCCCCGGGTGGGGCTGTGGTCCGTATGTGATGGGTGGCTGCTGGTGGATGGTGCTCGCTGGTATGGGGTGTGGGTGGGGGGGCTGTTGGTGGTGGTGGGGCGCCCCTACTCGGTCCTGGTGTTGCCGGTGTGCGTGCGCGGCTCCTCGCGGGTCCATGGGGGTGTACCGTGGCTCGTATTTAGTGGGCCCGTGTAGCGGGGACGGCGGGTGGTGCTGGACCGCGTGGTGGTGGTGTGGAGGGTGTGTCGGTTGTGTGTGGTACCCCGGCGTTGGTGGGTGTGGTGGCAGGGGCTGGTGGTGGTGGTACACGTGATGGTGTGGTGCGGTGATGTGCGCTATGTGGGGTGGGTGGTTCGCGGGGCCTGGTTGTGCTGGGGCGTGGTGGGGATGTAGCTGGTGGGGGCCGCTGTAGCTTGGGGGCATTAGGGGGTAGGGGTTGGGAGGGAAGGGGGCGCGGTGGTGGTGTTGGTGGTGCCATGTCCCCTGGCTCTGCGCGTACGGTGGTCCTGGCATGGTGTGGACGTGTGTGGGCGGTGGTGGCTGACTGGGCTGCAGGGTTTGGGTGCTGCGGTACGGTGGTGGTGGTGGGCGTTGGTGGTGGTGGTGCTGTTGGTGTGCCCCGGGGGTCTGGGCGTGGGGCGGTGCGGTGTGGCTGGACCCGGGCCTTGGTCGGGGCGTCGCGCCCTGCTGGCGGGCGCGTTGGCGGGCCCCCTGGTGCCGGTGCCCCTTGGTCTTCTTGGCCTGGTGGGTGTCGGGGGGGGGTGAACCCCCCTGTCCCCGTGGGGGCGACGGGGAGCGGGCGCGCCAGCGGTGTGCCTCTTGGAGGCTCGTCTTGAGGCCTCTGACGTAGGCCTCCTGGTCCGTGAGGCTCATCCGCGTGGCGGTGGCCTCGTCAGGGGCGGCCAGGTGGGCGTCCCGGAAAGACGCCCAGCCCACCGGGGGCGTCTGTTGTGCGGGGTGGGGGTGGTGTGCCGGGTAGAGGAGTGCGCTGAGGGGGTAAGGTGTTCCCTTCCGTCGGCCGAGGGCGTTTGCGAACCAGCGGCACGTGGCTCGGAGGTAGGCTGCTATCTCCTCTGGTGCCGTGTCGGCCCACGCTTCCGGCGTCAGGGCTGCTGCTTGGGGGGCCGGGAGTTGTGGGTCTGGGAGGTGTAGGTCTCGGTGGTGGAGGTATAGGGCGAGGAGGATGTGGCGGGCCGCCACGTTCAAGCCGCCTACGCTGTGGCGTAGGGGTGGGCTGTGGGGGGGCAGGGGTGTGTTGCCCGCGGCCACGGCTATGGCCCATGCGTGGTCCGCCGCGTCCGCCACGTAGTACCCTCCCAGTTGGTCCCGGAGAGTGTCGGTGAGGTACCCGAAGAAGCTGGGGTGGCTGGCGGGGGGGGGTGCGGCTGGGGCCGCGGGCCGTTCGCGGTGGCGGGGGTTGAGGTCCCCGCAGTGGGGGCAGTGGGTGAGGCGGTGCGCGGCTCCCAGGCAGACCCAGTGGTCTGGGTTGCAGGGCAGGGCTGTCTGTGGTAGCCGCTGGCGAACGCAGAGGGGACATGCGGTGGCTGGTGGTTGGTGGTACCTGTGGACGGACGGCGGCGTGGGGGGATGGGGGCTGGTGGCGCGCGCATGCTGGTGGGAGCGTGTGCGGTGCCTGTGGCGCCCGTGTGTGCTGTGCCAGTGCTGTGCTCGGTGGACGGTGTGTAGACGTGGTGGGGGTTCGGTGTTGGTATGTCACGGGGTAGGTTCTCATGGTTGGTAGAACAGGAGTTTGAGGAGGTGGGCTTGGTCTGTTGGGGGCAGGGTTGCCGCATGCTGCAGGTACTTGTGGGTGCGGTATGTGAGCTACTCCGCCGTCTTGGCAACGGCCGTCCGCTGCATGTGTGCCGCCGTGGCCTGGGGGTCCTCCGCGTGGGTGCGTAGTAAGGTGTAGACGGCAGTGGGGACAGGATCCTTGCCACTCTGAAACAAGGGAACAAAAGTATGTACAGCAACACATCAGGATATGTACACATGGGGTTGAGACTGGACTGAGGTAAGGGCATCACAGGTCAATAGACACTCAGTCTCAACTCTTATCCCAATCCCAGGCCCGACCCTCTCAGTGGCTGATGGGGGCGGGGGCTGAAACACAACCCATGCCCTGCTCAGTCCGGACCCTGAAACCCTGCCAAAAGGGGGGATGTCCCGCCCAGCCACAGGCGAGTTCCTGGGAACCAAGAAGCTCCAAGGCCAACCGACAGTCGCTCCCTATGCTCCCTTAACGGCAGGTCCCAACTCCTCTCTGAGCCCAGAGATATGGCCCCACCATTATCCCCTAGGAGTTGGTAGCTGAAAATGGGCTGTTTCAGCCCAAACTGAAATTAGCTCAAAAATCTCCAAAATTGACCCCTCGTCCGGACACGCCAGAGGTAGGGACGAGGCAACTGACGCCATGCCCTTCGAGTACGAACTCCATGGAGCCCTCACCCAACCTGGTTCCCTCTGAGCCCCCGACATCAGGGCACCACGGGTTCGTCAAGTGGGGTCATGATGCCAAAGTCACCAAAATTGGCATCATTCTCGCGCGTGGCTTGCCCGGCCAGGGCAAGGCCAATGATTCACAGGGTAGGAGGCAGGACCTAAGACTTATATCTGAGTGTACAACTTGAAATTAGGTCCGGGCTTCCTGTGGGCATAGAGATATGGGGCCGCCAATTGACCACACGGGGGGGTGAAATTGGGCTCTCAAAGATCTCCATGCCACTCGGCGTGGTGACAATCCCAATTGGGTCCATAAATGCCAAAATGGCAAAATTGTCTACACTCACTTTGGGCTAGCACCTTAACGAAAGTTGCTCCGCTTCGCCCACGTGGTATGTGAACCATAGGGACCAATATGCATAACACCCATGTCATTTATGGTCCATTGGTCCATGCGTCCGGCGTGCACGGGTGGGCTGAACATAGTGCACGGCGGGCAGAAAATGTCGAAAATTGCTCAAAATGGCCGAAAATGCGCACACTCATGGTTGGGGCAAATGAGGCACATGCCCGACTTGGACCGGAGTGTGCCATAGGATTGGTATCAAGTCATATGTGTCCAACATATCTTTTGGGCGTCGCCCAACTCCTCCGGTTTTGGGAATGGCAGGGTCGCCAAGTGAGCCCATGATTTGGGATAGTCCCAAATCGCCAACATGGCGGCCACGGTATGCCAAGCCCAAGAGGAGTTATTCACCGGGTTCAAGATATGTTGGGCACCGAAGTATGTACCCCCAAAACATACTTGAGTCATGATGTCAATTGAGCGCAACGTTGAGATACACGGTCACCACCTGACATCATGACGGGCAAAAAACAGCAATATTGGCGGAAAAAAACACCCAAAAGTGCCTTGAAAGGCGCACAAATATATTATAATATCTTCGGCTTGGATTGAGTAATCGACCAATCCTTTTAAACACAATGACTTGACACCAATGACCTTCGATTCCACATATGTGCTCCACTTGGGGCGCTTTGAAAGGGTACAAGCGCTACTTCCCAAGTGGGCACATGAAAATAGGAAAAATTGCGAAACACACACCTTGCTCCCAACGCATCGCTTTGGGATCGCCACACAAGCTTCCCTCCACGAAGGTTAGGCTTGCAATTGATCGTGGGGAGTATGGAGAAGGGGCTTGCGCAATATGAGGTCCATTGGTGGGTGCATCGCTCTTAGCCAAACCCGCCAAATGGGCACGCAATACAACACATGGCACATACCACATATTGCCCAAAAAGGTAGCTCGCCCCACGATATGTCATGCCCCTCCAAGGGCATAACTTTGTGTCAATCGCTCATAGGAACTCAAGGAGAGTTCCTATGCAACACCAACACTCGCGCGCTACACTCGAAAGTTATCTCAACGCACGCAATATCATGGTCAAAGAGTTATAACGCAAACTCTACCCTCTTGACCATGATCCATTACACTAGCGCGCACGTGTGGAGACGCAAGGCGTATAATGCTTCCTAAATTACGTCGGGAGTATTGTGAATACATCCCACGTTTCCTTATTGTCATTCCTCGCAAGCGGCCCGAGATATGACCCTCACAGGTGGCCTCACGAATCAACTTTGTTTTGCCCATATCTCTAAGACGAATGGAGGGCAAGACAAAAGGAAAGTTGATTCGTGCATAGGGAAGCACGTAGGTCCACTCGAAAGAGGTCAAATCAAGTGCGGGGATGTCGAAGTCGAAAATCCGATTTCGACATCCTGAAAAATTCGGATTAAGGTTGCGAGTGTAAGATGTGAAAATTGCGGATGCATCAATGCAATTCCTGAAGACTTTAGAGTCTTCGTCACGATTTGCGCTAAAATATCTGTATATAACAGTTAAACTGGCGGTTACGCTAATGTTGCGAACTAACCGCCAGCTGTCAAAACAGTGAGTATCAGAACGGAAGCGTAAAAATTGACGGAAACAATATGAAAATAAAACCCTGTTGATTCCTGATATTCTGATATATAAATCTCCGCTGGCGGTGCATCGGTTGCCGATGCGGGGCTTTACGGCACGGAAGACGCTCCCGCCGGGCTCGCACCGGGCGTCAACGGGCGTCTTCCCTTCCGTACATGGGGTTAGTGGACCGGAGACCGGTTGTATGCCGTAACCTAGCCATGGGGTTCTGGGTACCGCTTCACCCCCCTCCTTACAGCAAAACCTGGGGGGGGCTCGATAACACCCACGCATGGCAGCGGGTACCCAGGACCATGTCCTGAAGGGGGGGGGTGTCACATCCTCACTTCAGGCTGATTCGCAGGTTAGGTCGTCCAAATCCCACAGTAAGACAGGTACGGTGCTGTAGTTGTTAGTAACTGCAAGTATAGTATCAAGTATCAAGTCCCGGGTCCTGGCGGCGATTGTGCGGCATCTAAAGGACCCGTTAACCCATACCAGGCGCACCGGGTGCCGGCTGCTACGGTCACTACCACAGTGGCAGTGGCATACACGGCCAACATAGGCGTCACACGACGACCGAGGTGGTCCCACAGGTCGAAAGCGACCACAAAGATCCATCAGGCTACCCCAAGCTTCCCAAGGCCCGCCGGCTGGGGGAGAGTCCCCACGGGTCCTTCCTCCGGCGGACCATGTCCATATCCACGACGCGAGTCCAGAGTGGTACAGCCGATCGAGCTCCTCCTTAAGGGATCGGGCGTCAAGGCCGTCTTTTCCCTCGCCCTATTACCACGAAGGCCATACATGAGGGAGTCCTCATGCAGTGTGGGCGGAGGCGTCGACTCCTCAAACCACCAGTTTCCCAGGCAAACCTTTCCCATCCGACTGCAAGTGCGTCTGCGAGTCGGCAGGCTCACACTGGGACTGACAGTGGCGGACCGCTGGGAGTGTAGTCAGGCAACTGGGCTTCCAGCCTGGCGCCATCAGGATCTCCACATCACAGCGAATAGGGCACACGGTATCACGGGCACTCAAACAGAAGAATCTGTACTTCGGTACTGGTCCAAGCTGGACCCTATGTAAGAACATGTAAACGGCGACTCAGGGCGCCTTCGTAGTCGATTCGCATCCCGTCGGGGGGAAAAACAGTCCATCTTCAGTGATGGGCTGACAATACTGAACGTACAGATGCACATATCCTGGAGGGGCAGAAAAACAAGCGATAAGCGGGGTAATAGGCGTGTAAACACACTCTGGACAGAGCCCCAAACCACGCCCCGGTTAGGATAAGGCATATGCAGGAGGGTTGGCAAGAAAACGCCTGAGTTCAGGCCATATATAGTCTCGAGACACACGTAGACTAGTCTGGATTCCGCAAGTGCCATGGAACCAGACCACACACCAGAAAATTGCAATGCCGATGACAGCGGCATCCGTTGCGCAACGTCGTATGGGCTTCAAGGCCCCAAGAGCTCAAAAAGTGTGAAGGTCAGTCGCCCTACCTGGTTTCCCAAGGATTCAGCAGGGGGGGGAGTGACGAATGGAAGAAGAGAGGGGCCATCCTCCTCTGGATTCAGCAGGGGGGGGGTATATGGCCACTCTGATGGCAGGTCACCGGAAGGTGGAAGAGAGCAAGCAAGTAAGAGACGATCCGTCGGCCTCACAAGCGCTCAAAATGCATCAGGGGAGAGCTTAGGGCGCTGATCAGGCACCCCTGGCTGCAATTGCCCGGGTGAGTGCTGCCAAGTCCGAGACATGGATCTTGGTCTTGTGCTTGCGGATGTACTCCATGAAGGGAGTATTGACCCGCGGCACGAATGAGGAGACGGGTTCCCAGGTGTCGTGGAACGGCCCATAGCCTCGCCAACGAACCTTGAACTCCAGGCCTCCTGGTGCCGAGGCGTTCGGACGCTGAGCAAGGATCTTCTCGACTGTATAGTCGTCCTGCTCAGCATAGTCGTCGTCCGAATCGGCCTCATGTGCGGCGTAGCTCAGGGACACATGCTGGCCACGGAGGTCGGGTTCCCGCACACGGAGTTGACTCTCGTGGCGCTCCCGGAACTGTCCGTGACCCACCTTGATGTGGTAGGTGTCCTCACCAATCCTGCGGACCACCTCTCCGGGTGTGAACCAGGTTTTGGTGCGGTGGGTGCCCATGGGGCGGGGTCTGATCACCCACACCGGGTCTCCCACCCTGAACTTCTGCGCTGTTGAGCTCGGGGCGGACTTCTGACGCTCAGCATGCTCCTTCTCGAGCTGCTGGCGGATGTCACGCGCCGTTGCCTCTTGCCGCGCGAAGAATTCTTTGGCGTCCATCGCCATACCATCACCAGACAAGGGAAGTCCCCGACCAAGGGGGTCCCTGCCGAACAGAATCTGGTGAGGGGACAAACCACCCGGCGTGGGGGTGTCATGATGGGCCTTCAGAGCAGGCCACATCTCCTCAAACCAGTTCCGACGTGGATTGGTGATGTGAATCTTGCGCAGCTTCTCGAACAGCTGCCGTCCACCCACTTCAGCACGGCCGTTAGACCGGCTGAGATAGGCGACGCTCTTGGCCTGACGTATTCCCATGAGGGAACACATGGCCTTGAACCAGCCACCAGTAAACTGGGGCCCTCAGTCACTGCAAATGGTGCGGGGGATGTCAAAGACGGTCAGCCAATGACGAATCATCATGACTGCCACTTCCTTGGCAAGCAACCGCCTTTTGCGTGCCGGAACGGCTACTACGTAGCCACTGTGGCGATCCACGCAGAGAACCACACAGTCAAAGGTCTCCTTGCCAATGTGCACTTCGGGCATGGAGAAGTCTTCCATGGCCACGCTCTCCATGGGCTGGTCAGGAACCGGGGTCCATTGGGCTTCCCCCTTGACGTTCCGGTTATCGGGATTGCAGGCCTGACAGACCGAACAACCCTTCCTGACCTTCTTGATGGCGGTGTAGAGACCGATATGGTCGATTTCGAACGGACGCTGCATGTCAAGGGCTTGCTTCTTGACCCCTGGGTGCAGCATGTGGTGGTGCCAAGCTTCACACAGCTCGAGCACCCGGGACTCCGGTACTAGCAGCTTACGATTCCGGTAGAGCTTGCCATCTTCCTCAGTCAGCCCCTTTGGCCACTCCTGCCCGTCATCAGGGTCGGTGACAGCCCTATACTCGGCCGCAAAGGCCTCAGACTTGGCGTAATCGTCGGTCCAGTCGTCCTGGAGGCAAGACTCCGGGAAGAGGTGCTTGTCGGACTCAGCTCCCTCAGGGGCGAGTACTCTGACCGCTCTGCTCATCCTCGTTCCGAGGGGGGCATCCGCCGCCATGACGACGAAGCATTCAATACCCTCCTCCTCCATCAGGCGCTCCATCTCAATGATCTTCTTGGCTTCAGCGGTCTCAGCCTCATCGCCATGGGCAGAGATGTCCGTCATGCCCTTGCTGGCGGGATAGGCCCACCTACTGAGACAGTCCGCCACGGTGTTATCCTTCCCAGGAATATACACAACCGTGAGATCGAACTAGGCCAAGGTCTCATGCCATCTTGCCCGTCGGGAGGCGGGACCAGAGGGTGTGTCCACGTGCTCCTTGTGCCACGACTGCAGACTCTGATGGTCGGTGCAGACGGTGACGGGATGGAGGGCTATGTACCCAGCCCATTTCCTGAGAGCCATGATGATGGCATACGCCTCCTTTTCTCGGGGCGTCCACGTCCGTCTCTGGCCTTCCGCCAGGACTCGGCTCCAGAAAACCACGGGCACGTGCCTCCCATCGTCAAGCACTTGCTCCAAGACAGCGCCAACGGCGTAGTCGGAAGCGTCGGTGCGCAGGACGAACCCTCGGTCGGGATCCACGAGGTGCAGACCCACTGCGGATAGCAACGCCTGCTTCATCCCCTCGAAGGCACGGTCCGACTCAGCTGTCCAGACCAGAGCCTTCTTGGACCCCTTCTTGGTCTCCTCTCGGTTGCCCTTGAGCATGGTCGTCATGGGGGCTGCATACTCGGCATACATTTTGATATACCCCGAGTAGTAATTGCAGAACCCCAAGTACGCACGCAACTCAGAGACCGTTTTGGGCTTTTCCCAGTGCTCGATCGCAGCCACCTTGCCAGGTATGGGCTTTCGCTGCCCGTTCCCGACTACGTGGCCAGCGAAGACCACCTCGCTTACCGCAATGGTGGCCTTGTCACTGCTGCCCGTGAGTTTGTGCCGAACCAGAAGGTCCAGCACTCGAGTGACGTCCCTTACATGTGCCTCCAGGAGCTCCTCGTAGCTCATACTGGGGTCCCCGGACGCGATGATCACGTCGTCCACGAAGGGGTCCGCACAGTCACGCACCGGCTCAAGCAGGTTCTCCAGCATCCGCTGAAAAGCCGCATTGCCGTTGGTAACGCCCATGGGCATCACCTTCCACCGAAGTGGTCCAAGTGGAGTGCTCATGGCTGTGCAGGCACGGGACTCCTCGGCGAGAGGCATCTGATGATAACCATGTTTCAGGTCAATCACCGTGAAGATCCTCCGCCGGTGTTGTTTTTGCAGCATGTCCTCAATGAGGGGCAGCGTATAACTGTCATGCTGCGTTTGGGCGTTTAGGCCGCGGTAGTCGACCACGAGCCGCCACTCACCGGCCACCTTCTTGGGGACGACGAAGCATGGAGAGGCCCACTCGGAGTGGCACGGCTCAAGCCAGCCTCTCTCGATGAAGTCCCGGAGGATCTTCTCCATGGCCTCCTTCCTCTCGCCCCGTAGGGCAAACTCCCGGTGACGATACACGGGGGTCCTGCTTCAGTCGTATCTTGGCCTCGCCATACGGTCCACGCACCGGTGGGGGAAACACAGGCTTTCCGCTGAAAAAGGTGTCCCCATACTTCTGCTTCAGCCTGGCCCTCAATGCCTGGATCTTGGGGCAATCATCGGACTCCGCCTTGGCTTTTCCGGGCACCTGGACCACTGAGCTTACTTGAGGGGTAGCGACCCCACTCGGCTTCGGCTCAGGCGGTCTTCCCAGGTGGCCCAAAGGGCCATCTCTGGTCTTGCCTCGGAATAGATCGCCGTAGGTGGGTGGGTTACCGCCAGGCGGCTCGTCCTGGCTGGACATGTGATGCAGCACCCTCTGTACGAAGGTATTCCCATCATAGGAACCGGAGACGATTGAGTCCACTTCCCACCAGGCTTTGTCCTGGCCTTTGCCCTCACGCTGGTTTCCCCAGTCGTGAAAGGGCTGATCCATATACCTCTGAACGAGATCCAGCTCCTCTTCTGTGAGGGGGTCTTCCGATTCTCCGATGTCAACAGGGGGAACCGCGAAGCATTGCCGCCATGGCTCTGCTATGATGCGGTTGACACAGACGAAGTCCGTGGTGTCGGCCTGATCAAGGCCCCCATCCACATAGTGGAATTCCGTTGGCCATCTCTGAGGTGGCATGGGCTGTCCCTTAGCGTCCTGATAGACACTCTCTCCAGCTGGTAGGACGACCTTGTTTAAGGTCATGTTGGTCAATGAGACTACCCAATGTCGGGTACTTTCCTCCTCGGTGCATCCCATAGGAACAACCAGCACTGCCTTGGAGCGGTCCTTGCGAATCTTCGCTATCGCTCTTGGAATGTCCCATCGAGGGCAATGGATCCACATCAAGCCCTGATGCGGACCCCAGTGCTTCTTCCACGCGGAGTCCTGGGCGCTCCAGTACTTCTCACACACCCGAAGATGGGCGGAGGTTCCTGAAGAGAACGCATCCAGGGCCAGATCCGAAGCTCCCAGGTCCGCGACAACTCGGCTCGCCACTTCCGGCATTACGCCGTACTCCTGGTTTGCAGGACCAGTTGGCTCAGTGTCCAGTGCGGCCACTTCGAGCTGATTGCGTTCCGGGTGGATCCATTGGCATTCCACATGGTGCTCAGGCGACGATAGCCACAAGAGCTGGTCGTCCTGGTACAGGGTCATCGAGGTCTGGGCCGGGAGAACGCCGGAGTCCGTCTCCATCATGAAGTCGTACCAAACGTTCATGTCCCAGTCCATCTCGGCCTCGTAGAAGCGACCGTGCAGGAGGATTTCCTTGCCGAGGTCTGGGCGGCTCAGCTCACGATGGTTCACGAACTGCAGCCCAATGGCCGCTTCCTTCGTGCCTCCCACCATGTACTGGCCGTTCGCCACCTTCAGCCTGACAGGTTTCCGACTGTCGGTCAGACACTCTGGCGGAAGTAGGCCAGCCTTGACCAAGCTGACCTGTGCTCCCGTGTCGACCAACACGTCCACTTCCCCGCATAAGGCACGGACCTTAAGGTGCAACTGCCGCTCACGCCCAACACGGCGCACGGCGTGCAAGCTCAGGATCTCCGGCCGTTCCAGAAGCTCAACAAGCGACTGGTGCAGGTCGTGGACAATGGGCTCAGGCTGCCCATCTGCAGCATCCAGCTGCGGTCCGGGTGATCCTCCGATACTCTCGGATAGATCTTGAAGTACATCAAACACATTCTTGGCCGCGAAGGACGGACGGGTGCAAGGGTTCGTGCCTTCACTTGCCCTCACCCCGCCTCCGCGACTGGGTGCCGGACCAGGCCTTCCGCCCGCGGCAGTCCCTTTGTGCTTATCGACTCCCGACTGGGATGGTTCGGCGCTTCCCACGTCACCATCCTGCGACCGCCCTAGCTGGGGCTGCAGGGGCTCCCCTAGGGGGCGTCGGTTGTGGAAGTAGGGGTGTTCTCCTCCGCATCAGCCTCGTGGACGCCCTTCTTCCTTCCCCTTCTAGTCTTCTTGCCCTTGTCCTTGTTCTGGTCATTCTGGTTGTTCTCCTTGTTCTTGTTGTCCGACCTGGGGACCCAGTTCCTCTTGATCTTCTGGATCTCCTTGGCCAACTCGGTCCCCTGCGACATCAGCTTGGAGAGCTCGTCCTTGTCCACCTCCACTTTGGCCTCCCGGATACCCGCAGGTGCACGCTTCTTCGACCCGTGCGCCTTCTTGTAGGCCTCCGTGTCGGCCTGGTGGATGAGGCATGTTCGGTGGTCATGGTTGAAGCCTTTCTTCCTCCCATAACACACGAAACAGCCCTGAGGGTGAGCTCGTATGAACTCCCCAAAGGACAGCGGAGGGTCGCCAATGCGGCGAGGGTCCCTCTTCTCCTTCTTCTTCCGACCCGGCTGCAGGGGCTTCCAGCTTCCCTGTTTGCTCCCCGCGCTCAGGTTGTTGGCCACGAAGGCACAAACGGCCACTTCGGCGGGCTCATCGTCGTCGTCATCGTCGACGAGGGTCTCATCGCCGCCGGCTCCCGCTGGGTCCATGGCAGCTTCCCCGCCAGGTCCCTCGCCAACGTAGTTGACGTCGCGGTCGCCGGACCTCAACCCGCGGGTGTGGTGGAGGTTCCGGTACTTTTTGAGCACCTCCTCTCCAACCCACTCCAGGATCTCGTCGCAGCTCATCCGCGCCGGGATAGCCTGCAGACGGATGGTCTGGCCGCTCACGTCACACTCGTCAAGGCGCTACATCGCGGTCTTCTCGCGATCGCCCGAGACGGTGATGAGGAGAGCGTTCCGCAGGGAGTGCCGTTTGAAATCCCTGGCCACGTTCTTCCTCGTCCAAGCCACCACGTTCGTATGATACTCTTTGGGGAGCATCATCTTGACCGTGTGGTTGGACTTGGCCCTCTTGGCTTCCTCCTTGGTGACCCTTTTGATCCATGCTTCCGGCAGCATGGAGAGCAGGCGAGCCTGCTCGTCACCCTCGTTCCAGTCCTCCACGTTGCGGCGGAAGAGGGTGTATTGCCCTCGGAAGTCTCGCCAGTCTCGTAGGCGAATCTCCCGTCCATCATGCTGAAGCTTGATGGACTTCCACCGCTTGGCAGCCACCTGCGGAGCGTCCACCCGCTCCTGCTCGTTGAGCCACTTCTTGGCTTCCTTGAGGGTCTTGATTTTCCCCTCCTTGGTCGCCATGAAGTATAGCTCTTGGAGCACTTCCGGCAGGCGGTACCTGAACCGTCTGAAGACATACTTCTCCGCATCAGCGGGATGCATGTCCTCAGTAACGGTTACCCCCCAATCGTCCAGCTTCTCCAAGAAGCGGTCGAGGTTGAGGGGATTGCCGTCGTACATGGGGGGCTTGATGTCCTTCAAGTCTTCCCAAACGGCGGCATCCGCGGCCTTAGAGACCATGAACGCCGGCCGCGAGGTCGACCGAGGTTCCCATCGGCCTCTCCCACGGACTCCCACGGCTGCCACGTCCATCTCCTCCATGGAATCCCTGTGGCTACGCTGCGGTTCCTCCATGTACGCTGAACCTAGATGTTCACACCGTACTCCTTCCATGTATGCCTCCTCAGCCATAGAGGAGTCGAGACGCTCAAGAGCATGGCGAACTCCGGAAGTTGAAGCCCGAAGAGAAGTACGACATTCGGGAAGAGGAGGACTTGACATGGAGGACCTGGTCTCCATGTGTGAGCGTCGCTGCCGAAGGGCATGCAACCTCCGATCCGCCGCGGAGGACTCTGAGGAGGCCTGCCATTCAGGCAGCAGTGGAGGACGGACCCCGCGATACCGGAAGCGCGGGTCACCCAAGCCCGCGGCAGGGGACGCCGGGGCTATGGATACGGACCCCAGCCCGGTCAGGCTGTGGGACTCCGAGGGGCACTCCGAGGGCTATCGGACAGCCTATGAGCAACCTTTGGAGTCGGAGGAGACGGCCAGACCGCCCACAAGGGCAAACACGGCCCCAGAACCCAGCCTGCAGCATGACGCCGAGGCGCTGGAGAGGCCCGCCAGAGCCAGAACAGCGCCGGTGGCCCGGCACACGGAGCCAACGCGGGATATCATGGGCGACACACCCATGGCGGAGGAGTCCGGGGCGCCGGGAACCGCGGGATGCGCCGGATCAGGTGGAAGGCACGCTGAGTGCCACTGCGAACACGTGTCCTTCCTCATGGGCAAGTATCCAAAGATGGGGATGGACGCCATCGTGCATCGCCTCGACCGCCTGGACAACGCGAAGGACGGCCTAGAGGAGGACGTCGCCGGGATCCTGGATGACCAGTCGGCCGTGGAGAAAGACATGGCGGAGCTGCGAGCGGAACGGGACGGGTACCGGGAGAATCTGGAGCTGGCCCTGGAGAAGCAGCAGCGAGTGGTGGACAGCCTCCTCCAACTGGTGGAGGACATGTCGGGACGCCTGAAAAGGCTAGAGGAGCTACAGCCCCTCACCTCGGGTCCGGAGCTCCCGGCAAAGCCGGCAGCGGCAGAGCTGGTGGAGCGGGTTAAGACCCTCCGGAGCGCCAAGGATAGACCCATGGGCGGCCCGGCAGAGGCACCCTACGCGCCTCCGCGTGTTGACCCGGGTGCGCTGCCGTTTGTTCCCATGTTCAGCGAGTCCACAATGCTCGGGGAACACACGGCACCGGCTGGGTCCATGCGGGAAGGGCACGTAACCACGGACCCGAGGAGCCTGACGGTACAGATGTCCCATGCCGCCCAGGATCCACCGCCCACTACGACTGCCTATGCAGTTTATGCGGAAGAGAAGATCCAGAACCAGACCATGCAGGGGCGAACCATGGGAAGCGCCGACGGACATGGTCGAGGCCATCCAAGCGGAAACCTGTGGGTGAAGGACGCCAATACGGGGATATGGACAGCCGGTGGAGCAAGTCCTTCCCGCATTCCAAACCCCATGGGTTCAGGCCCAACTGGACCAAACTCCATGGAGGAGAGGGATGTACGGGGAGTGTACTCACACCCCCCGGCCACAGCTGTGTGGTATCCGTCTCGGTGGAGTGGCGGCTGGGGACGTCGGAGACGCCATCAGGATTGACGACCTCAGGGGGATCAAAATCCCCTACTACGATGGCAACCCCTCCAACCTGGACGACTTCATCCTGGATTGGGAGGACTTCGCCGAGGAGGTCGTCGGCGAGATGCGGGGAGCGCCGCGGGACAAGTGGGTATGTCGGACATTCCCACACCGGCTGGCGCAGGACCTGAAGGAGGAGCTGCGGGATCAGATCCGGGAAGGATTGATCCGTACGGAGCAGGCCTGCCTCCAGTGGTCGGAGGATGAGGAGCGGGAGGACGCTCCGAACCAGAAGCTGGAGGACTTGTGGTCCATCCCGCTGCAGCTGGACCGCGGTGAGTTGCGGGTCCGGGAGTGGAACAGGTATCTGCGGAAGTACCGACGGAGCCTCAAGCTGGTTGAGGACTGGAACGAGTCCAGCGAGATCCGCCACCTCCTGAAGGACGTCCTCCCCGGCCACTGGAAGAGGCGAGTGGAGGACGAGGAGAAGAAGCGTGCCAAGAAGCGGGTGGCGGTGAGGATCATGGCGGCGGAGGATACCCATGCCGGTATCATGGAGTTCTTCAGGAGGAACCTGGGCGAGCCCAACCGGATGTTGGGACTGAAGAACGCCGTGTACGTGAAGGTATTTGGAGACTCCATGGGGCAAAGGTTGCTGCGCCTCAACAACGTGGAGAGGAGGCGCGGGGAGCCACTGAGGATGCAGGTCATCTTCGCCCGCATGAGCCTGGACGAGATCGTGAAGTACATCACGGTGGAGTTGAAGCTCAATGCGAAGAACGAGGCCCACGTGCAGGATCGACATGGTCATGGACAACGAGGCCACCGAGAAGACCGCCATCATCGGGAGATCCAGGAGGACACGGCCAACTCTGCGGAGGATGGTAGTGGAAGTGGCCAAGACCACTGGTCCCGGGAGAATCACGAGGAGGCCCATTTCTTCGCGTTTGTGGCGCACAACGTGAGGAACCATGGGCAGGATCGGTCCAGATGGAGCCAGGTGGGACCCAAGAAGAGCAGAGAGCCAAGGAGGATCGGGAACCCACCGCTCTCGTTCCGGGAGTACAGGTCTCAGCACGACGGGTGCTGGGTCTGTTATGGCAAGGGAAACAACCATGCACACGACCACCGTCAGTGCAAGGTGTATGAGGCGGACAAGAAGGCCTACTTCGCCGCCCACCCTGAGAAGAAGCCCAAGGAGCAGCTGATTTCTGATTGGAAGGCGAAGGGCGGAGACGGGGGAAAAGGCCAAGGCAAAGTCCAAGGAAAAGGCGGAGGAAGAGGCTATGGTGGTGGACCTGGCCAAGACCGACGAGTGAGGTCGATCGAGGAGGTTGCTGAGGACATGTTGAGGACGTTCGAGGAACTCAAAGCCCAGCAACGTGGTGGACAAAGTCCTGGCGGATCGCAGCCGGAAGGGGCTGCGGGAAGCCAAGTCTAGAGGAGCCCCCACGGGAGTGGGACCTCGGAGGTCTCTCCTCAGAAAATCAGTGGAATCCCAGAGAAAGCGAAGGCACATCAGGTGCCGAAGAAGGCTCCAGAAGAGCCAAAACCACTGAGTTTCGCCACTCCCAACCCCTGGAGCGCCCTGCCAAGGGAAGTTTATGTGGGCAAGGGACGTGGTAAGAAGGAAGGAGCGACCACGGAGAGCCCCTTGGACGGGCAAGACCAACCCAAGATCTACACCATCCGTGATCATACCCTCGAAGTCCTGATGCACCCGGACGTGCTAGAGTTGCATGCCGTGAGAGTCGTCCATACACCGCATGGCGACGAGCGGCAGTTGCACTTGAAGGTGCGTGTACGGTGCGGACAAGAGGAGTTGGTGGTGGATGTTTTGGTGGATACGGGTGCCCAGGTGAGCCTGGTCCGGAGAGGGTTGTTCAAGGAGGAATCCCTGCAGCCCAGCCGTAGACCGGTACGCCTGAAGGTGGCGAATGGTGAGATTATGGGTGGTGGCACCCATGAGGCCACTATCAGTATGGAATTCTGGGAGCATGAGCGCTTGAACCGCCCTGATTTGGCGAAGAGAGGCACTCTGTCCGGGAACTTCTATGTGGCCGAGATTACAGATTGGGATATGATCATGGGGTATGACTTCATGGTGGCAAACGCCATTGGAGCCCTTCCCCATCGCGCAACGCTGGTCCGGGAGGATGATGAATGCCTCACATGGCTGTCCACGGACTATGCAGGCGGATCATCCAAATGGAATGCTGAGGAGGAGGATCGGATCGTCCAAGCGGTGCAAGCTGTGGGTGCCAAGTCCCGAGGAGACCGTGGAGTTGAGCTCACGGAGTATGGAATGGCCCCGCAGGTGTATGCCAGGATGATCCAGACGCTGGGAGCCGAAGCGCCCGAGACGGACGTCTTCGCTTCCCGGGATGCCCCACTTTTGCGGAAGTGTAGGAGGCATTGGCATCGAGGAGACTCAGCCTGGCATAGGCATTGGTGTTTGAAGGAATGGGGGCCCATGTATTGGCATGGCTCCCTGAATAACACCAGACGTACGGTGGAGAAGATCGTCGCGGATAGGGCGAAGGGGATCCTGGTCATAACCGGCATAGGATCCACCCCATGTCCGCTGGAGGGTCTCAAGTCGACGCTGGACTCCATCACCCTGAACGAGATGTCATTCGGGCCAGAGGAGGAGTTGTTCATCGACGCCAAGGGTGTATCAATGCCCTCCCCGGGTCAAGCGTGGGGTACCAAGGCTTTCCTGGTGGATGGGGCGCAAGCCCAGCCCACGGCTGATCAAGCACTCATCCGTAGGGTGGAGGCGGTGCCCATGAAGGTCATGTTTGAGCCCAAGGAGGGGACGGATCAGCCCATGGATGGCATTGACGTCCTGTCCCACGCCGAGATCGACGACGTCGTCAACTACATGCGGATGGGGATGCACGACCGTGTGGCAGCCAAGAAGAGGCGGGCCATGGTCACATGTCCGCATTGGTGGGATGACAAGATGTTGGTCACCGGCAAGTACGAGAAGGATGAGTTCGTGGTGAGGGTCATGGATCACATCGCGGACCAATACGATGGTCCGGTTGGGTCGGACCCACCAACGTGGGGTTTTCCAAGAGTGGGAACCGGTAGCGACGAGCACCAGCCCGAGGCCGCAAATTTTCGAAGATTATCGGTGGGAATCGCGACCCACGACGATGAAGACGGCATATCGGACGAGGAGAAGTCGGACCCGGACCCAGAAGAGGCCTATACCGCAGTGCGGTCGGTTGTATCGATACCAAAGCAAGCGGCTGAAGAGGCGCAGGAGAACCCGAAGGTCGCCGAGCTGAAGGAGAGGCTGATCAATGCCTATCCGCGGCTATTCAGTGGCGTCGCCAACAAGAACCCTCCAGATCGTGGGAGGTTTGGTACAGCGAAGATCAAACTGAAGCCGAACCCCAAGATCTATCGTCATCGGGAGTACCAACTTCAGGGCGATCGGGCCGAGGCCATGAAGAAGTTGTTGGCCGAGTTCATTGAGCGAGGATGGATCAAACCCTCCGACAGTGAGTGGGCCAGCCCAGCCTTCATCGTGCCCAAGAAGGAGAAGGGCGAGTGGAGGTTGGTGGTGGATTACAGGGGTTTGAACGAGCAAACCGAGCACGACTTGTACTCGCTTCCCCTGATCGACTCCATCCTCCAAAAACAACAGAAAAAGCAGATCTTCACGGTGTTGGACCTGAAACACGGTTATCACCAGATGCCGCTACACCCGGACTCCAGGCCCTGCACAAGGATGTCGACGCCGCTGGGGCCCATGCAGTGGAAAGTGGTGCCTATGGGCGCCAAGAATGGCAACGCCGCTTTCCAGCGCATGATGGAGGACCTACTCGGTCCTGTCCGGGACTGTGCCGATCCCTTCGTGGATGACATCATCATCGGGTCCGGCACGGAGAACATGACTGAGGACGAGCTCATCCACGCGCATGAGAAGGATCTGCGCCGAGTGCTCAGCGAGTTGGACAAGCACAACATGGTGTGCAAGCCCACCAAAGCCTCACTCTTCGTGAAGGAAGTGGAGTTCGCGGGTCACGTGGTTGGTCACGGGCAACGCCGTCCCATGCCTGGGAAGCTGGCGTCCCTGCACCACTGGGAAAAGCCCCAGACCATCAGCGAACTCCGATCCTTCATGGGGTTCTGTAATTACTATTCGGGCTATGTCCGAATGTATGCAGAACTGTCGGGGCCGCTGCACAAGATGCTGCAAGTGGGCAAGTTTGATGGCCGGAAGGGGAGCAAGAAGAAGCTTGCCTGGACCCCTGAGGCTGAGCATGCGTTCAACCGCCTGAGGGAGCGACTCCTGGGGCAGTTGGGGCTATTCCTGATGGACCCAGACAAGGGATTCGTGCTACGGACGGACGCCTCGGACTATGCCGTGGGGGCAGTCCTCGAGCAGATCTGGGACGATGGGTCACACGTACCCGTGGCGTTTTGGAGCAGGATCCTGGCCGAGGGCCAACGCCGAACATGGACCGCGAGGGAGAAGGAGACATACGCCATTGTATGTGCGCTCAGGAAGTGGTCTGGCCACATCGGACTGCAGCCGGTGGTGGTTTGCACGGACCACCAGTCCCTAGAGAGCTGGCACAAGGAGCATGTCGACACCCCCTCAGGACCAGCGGCTAGGAGGGCCCGATGGCACGAGACGTTCGCCAAGTTCGACCTCAGCGTCGTATACGTCCCGGGAAAGGACAATACTGTGGCAGATTGCCTCAGTCGGTGGGCCTACCCTGCGGGGAAGGCTTGGATGGACATATCCAGCCATGGAGACGCCGAGGAGACCGAGGAGGCCAAGCGCATCATTGAGATGGAGAAGGCCATGGAGCAAGAGGGGGTCAAGTGCTTTGTGGTGATGGCAAACCGTACGGACCTGGCCAAGTTCCGGGGTGCCCGCGTCCAAGCTATTCGAGAGGAAACCCTCGAGCAATGGATGGTGGCCCCTGTAGAGCTAGTCAGGTCGGTGCTCACAGAGGACTGGTTGGATGACTATGCGGCATCCCAGCACTGGAGCAAGTACTGGAACGCCGTGAGCGCCCCGTCGGACGACGAATGGCCTGAGGGCTTGACCGAGGATGGGGACAAATTATTCCTCAAGGACAAGCTGCTGGTGCCCGAGAACCGAGTGGAGGAGCTCATTGACCATTGGCACAACGCCCAGCTCATGCACCCTGGCCGAGACAAGATGCAGCAGGACCTGGAGTGGCGTTTCAAGTTCCCTCCGGGGTACTACGCCATCCTGGATAGGTACTGCAGCGACTGTGCCGTGTGTCGGGCCACGAGGAGCCCCAACCACTCCACAGCGGGCAACCCGGTGTATACGGCTATACCGGAGGCCCCTATGCGGTCCGTGGCCATGGATGTATTCGCCATGCCTGAGGTCACCGTGGAAGGAGAGACCTACGACTGTGTCATCCTGGCGGTGGATAGGCACAGTGGGTATATCGTGGCGGTCCCTGGCAAGAAGTCCAAGAAGAAGGACAAGAAGGACAAGCATGGAGTGGGGCTGCAGGCCAAGACCGTCGCTAATGCCATGATCAGGCATTGGCTGACGATTTTTGATGTCCCGGCTGTCATTTGCAGCGATCGGGGCAGTCAGTTTGTGGGGACGTGGTTCAAGACGATGTGCAAGCACATGGGTATTCGGCACGCCAAGACCGTGGCGTACCACAGCCGGTCGAATGGCCGAGCTGAGGTGGCCGGGCGGCAGATGTTCGAGAAGTTCCCCCAGCTGCACATCGACGAACCGGGCCGGAATTGGTATAATTCGCTGTGGAGAGTACTCCAAGCGTATCACGACCTTCCGGGACCCACTGGGCTGTCGCCCCATCATATCCTGTTCCTACGGGATCGAGTGTCACGCACTCTCCCGTGGTTGAACCATGGTAAAGTGGCCCAGGATGCGAACGCTATGATGGCTGAGGCGGACGATACGGCGGCCAAGGTGTGCAAGGCACTTCAGGACGAGCATGACAAGAGGGCCAAGTACTTCAAGCAGGGAAAGGTCCAGAAGTATGCTCTCCGAGACACCGTGTGGGTGGAGCGGCACCACAAGGATGTCCTGTCCAGGCATCGGCAGGCATCTTGGTATGTGCCGGGGGTAATCGTGCGTAAGGTCGGGCAGGATGTGTATGCGGTTCGTGTGGGGGATAACAAGATCCTGGACCGCGACCATACCCAGCTTCAACCCCGAGCACCAGACCCCAGCGGACGTCCCGTCACCTTCGAGTTCACGGCCGGCGATGTGGACTCGGACGACGAGGGTGAGGACAACGACTTCACCGCCGAGAAGATCCTGGCGGACAAGCCGGACCCGGGGACGCCTGGGGGGAGGCTTTATAAAGTCCGTTGGAAGGGATTCGCCGCATCCAGGGACTCGTGGGAGCCTCCGAGCAGTTTTGTGCCGAGGTACACCACGGTCTGGATGGACTATCTGAAGAAAAAGAACATTTCTTTGGATGTGAAGGACGTGTTGGTCCATTTGGTGGCTGCTGTAGCACCGTAATGGATCCCCCTTGGCATTTTTGTTTGTTTTTTTGCTTGGGGGACGGGTGAGGGCGTTCATCCGGGGATTTTTCGGCCTTGAGTGGCCGTATACCCCCTTCACTCGATCTCCACATATATATTTCATTGTGGTATATTTATTTAGGTCGACCGACGACGTTTCTCTATCTTTGATCCCCTTGGTCCATGTTGTAGATCAAGAGGAGACCGGATATGGCGTAGGGCACTGATTATCAGTGTCCTCACCCCTCCCTTGGGGCATGGGGGACGCCTACGACGTGTGTGGGGCCTCCATGTGTCCTTGGGACATGGGGGGGGGGGGTTGGAGCCCATTGGGGTCCTCCCGTCCTCTCTTCAATGACTTCCGAGCGGTAACAGCGCTCTGAGAAGGGGGGTGAAGCCGGTTCGGACCCCCGTGGCCATTTTTGGGTCACTTGGGGTGTGTATCTATGTGCCGGCAAGCCGCCATTGGCTGATATCATACTCTCCCATCCACCTGACCTAACCCGATGTGATAGTGTGATAGGTTTGGCCATTCCGGCTATGAGCGGCCATATTCAGTACCGAGGCACCGCCAGCGGAGATTTATATATCGGAATATCAGGAATCAACAGGGTTTTTTTATCATAATGTTTCCGTAATTTTTCAGCCTTCTGTTCTGATGGTCAATGTATCGGCGACTGTCAGTTGGCTCGCGATTTTGCGGTAACCGAATGGTTAACTGTTATTTACGGATATTTTGGCGGAAACCCCGATGAAGGGTCAGATTTCATCAGTAAAGGGTTCGTTGCTTCCGCAATTTTCATATTATACACTCGCAAAATTCATCCGATTTTTGCAGACTTTCAGAATCGGATTTTTGACTTCGACATCGCCGCATTGGATATGACGAATCTCGAGTGGTCCGACATTTTTCCCCGATCACGAATCAACCTTCCTTTTGTTATGCCCCTCGTTTTGCTTAGAGATATAGGCGAAACAAAGTTGATTCGTGAGGCCACTTTGAAAGGTCATATCTTCGGCTCACCGCGAGTAGTCTCAATTTCGAGAATTGGGTTGGAACCGCATTGGTCTCAACTTAATTCCGGAAGCATCAAACGCCTTTGGTGTGTACTCATGCCCGGTATAGCAAGGGATAATGGTCAAGAGGGTAGAAAGTTATGTATAACTCTTGGACCGTGCAACCGAATATTTTAATGCGACTTTCGAGTGTACCGCATGAGTGTTGGGGTTGCATAGCAACTTTCCTTGGGTTCCTACGTTTTTTTAACGTGAAGTTATGTCCATGGAGGGTCATGGCATATCATGGTGGGAGCCACTTTTGAGGGTATGTGTTATATGCATGGTATGTGCTTCGATATGCTCACGCCCATGTTATATATCTCCGTTTGTAGGAAGATATATGGAGTCATACGTGGCAAGGGCTTCGCCCATGTCCCAATGGTGAACTCCATAGCGCTAGACTAAGTCTACCGCTCATATAGTGCATGTGGGAGGGCTTACGGAGCGACCCACAAGCGCCAATATTAATTTTCCCATTTTCATGGTGCGTGTTGGGAGGAGGTTCGGGGGTGTCCTTATGCGTCCATATGGGGATCCAAGTGGGGGAATTGTTTGCAAATGGTCCCAAGCAATTGTGTTTTGAAGCATAGGTTGATACCATGGGTGAGCGAAGTTATATACTATTGTAATTATCTTGAATTTGGCATTATTTGCATGTTTTTGACCTCATTTTATGCTCATTTTTGTGTTCTATGTGCTCAACTGTTCAACTAACAGTAAAGTGCCTAGAGATCCGTGAACTATGGTATGTTGCTTATATGTTGGCATATGCTTCGGTGTTGTACCTCACCATATGGCGGATCACGTGGTCACTTTGGCTTGGCACACGAGGCCTCACAAAATTAGGTCTCAAATTCGTGAGTTGACTTGTGAAGCATGTCATGTACATAACCGGAGGAGTTTCGGAGCCAATGATGGGATATTCTTGGGCATGGACCTTTGGTCTATATCACCTTCGTATATTACTTTCCGGTTTGACACATGCATGGAGCATTTGAATATTTGCCGTATGCATTTTTGAGTATATAATTGATTTTTGGGCATAATGGTGTGATTTGCCTTATTTTGCCATGTTGTGAGGTCAACTTCATGGGGCAGTTCTCCAAGCCCATTCGACTCCAGGTCCAACCAAGGTTATGTCAGGGTAGGGCATGGTCCTGAGTGCCACTGTAGGCCATGACACGCCACCTCCCCTATTGGGCTAGGATTTATAGGCTTGGGAGGGAACACATTTTTGGGGTTGGTGTAGTGACGTTTGACATATGGCATTCAGCCATCTTATTTGATCCGGTTCAAGGCATCATGTTGGTGAGTCAAGGGAAGGTCTTGAGTCCAGGGAATGAGGGGTCTATGGCTGTGATTGTGTATGTTTCCATCTCTCCCCAACTTTGCTTTATTTGTGTTCATATGCCAATTTCAGGGCTTTCCTCTTTGGTGCAATTCTTGTACATGCCCGCCACCGTGAGACGACCGGTGTGCTGAACGGAAGCCCGCAGCCCGTATTGGATTGTGAATTGGGCTATTGCTGTATTTGTGGGATCTGGTTGCTGTTCAGGGTTGAAGGAGGATTTTTTTTTCTATATTTTTGGATTTTGGACCCTGGAATTTGAGGAATGCAATCGTTGATCCGGAGTAAATCAGCAGGGGTAGCAGGCGGAAGGGGCACAGTGGGGGCCGGTCCTGGTAGGGACCTTCTTTACCTGTCTGTAACCCACAATGGTGAGCTGGGTGGGTCCAACCCTTTGTTGCCCCGCCATCTCCTTTCCCCTTCCTCCCTGTGCTTGCTTACTAGAGGGAGTACGAGGAGCGTCGGCGTGAGCTCATAGACTTTGCGCGATTTAAAATCGCTTCGAAGGCTTTGGTTTTGCATCTTCCCTTTGGAGATTTTGCTTTTGCGGTTTCCCTTGGGAGTTTTCCGTTTTGTGGTTTCCCATTGGGATTTGGATTTACGGTTTCCCTTTTGGAGTTTTTGGTTTTGCGGTCTCCCTTCGGAGGCGTTGGTTTCACGGCTGCCATGTCGCACTTCGTTTCTAAGGGCAGGCATTCGCAAAGATTGCCGACCACTTCCAATTATTGATAATGGGCGGAGTGATGTTATATCTGAGTGTCGCAGTTGGCAAATGTCATTTTGCTATTTCTGTCGTTGGCAAGCACAATTTTGGCCATTTTGCGTTCCAATCTAGCGGTCGTTTGGTTGGTTGGTTTTGCAGTTTCCCTAGGGGGGCTTTTTATGTTGAAGTTTCCCTTTGGAGGTTTCGGTTGTGCGGTTTCCCACCGAATTTTTCACAATGCTACATTGGCCAAACAGGCACAGACTCCTTCAGGTGTGTGTTTGACCGCGGTAAAGAACGCCTAGTAAACACCAGGGACTGGACACTGCTCCACCGCTCTAAGCGTGGCCGAATACCGCTGTACGAATGGGTGAACAAAGTGGGGGTCCACAATGTAACAGTGACACCTCTGGAACGCATCCCCACCTGGGCTGCGGACTCCCGCGAAATTTTCCTGATGTATCGTTTCGGTACCTCTCATTTACTAAACAGATCCATACCAAACTTGCGCCAAACGAAGTGGGCCTGGTTACTGAAAACCAAATCGTTTGCAAAAACACTGAAAAAATCTGAAAGTGCGACGGCGAACACCAAAGCACGCGCGGACAGCTTTATCCGTTCCGGCCACTGTACTTTAACTCTCCATGAAATGGTCCAGCTGGTACTGGACACCAAGGCACACGATGTCACTTGGGGTGCTAAAGTACTGGCAAGACTCGTCAGCGGGCAGGACAAAGCAACAAAGCGGCGTTAGCCCATAGACTGTGGAACACTAATGTGTGAGTGTCTTTCGTCAAGCCAGAGTGCACATAAAACAGGGGGCCGGAGCCCCCTGGAATCACCAAGTCATCAATGGCCAAGCATATTGGCACTGCAGAGTGCAGTTGTGGTATCCGTACCAGGCAACCCCAGGCTGTGGAGCACAGGACTACGTACGGGGGGCAGGGAGGGAGCAGGCGGGTAGAGCAGACCTAGAACTAGATCACGGTCACAAAATTATACCGGGTGAGTCCTGAAAAAAGACCAGGCTTCCACCATGAGGTGGGATATCGCTTCATGTGTCATTTGTGCACGCATGCAAGGGCATTGTGTTGTACATCGGACCAGCGCGTGGAATACCCAGCGGATTTGAGTCCCAGGGTGACAGCAATACTCTTGGTGGAGCGTTTTGCTTGGACAACTTCGGGGTCCGGGAATCGGGAGAACCGTTTGTGGGGGGGCACACTCCAATCAACCTTAGTTTTCAGGCGCATTGATACCTCTGCGGTGTCTGGTAGCACGCACAGAACCGCTTCCAGGCTGGGAATCACCAGACCTTCGGATTCCTGCTGCAATTCCAGCCCATACAGTTTTTCGAACATACGCTGGAGCCTACTGAGGCCGATATTCCCACATATGGCGCCTACAATATTGTCCATGTACCTGTAAGGGGGGATGGGAAGGGCATGTTTGGGCAGGCGTCGTGATAGCTTGTGAGCTGGAGAGCCGGAGGAAGTGTTAAACGACAACTCACGCATCATACAAAAAAGTTGCGCAGCTTGCGCTGAGCACAGACCGCCTATCGCAACGCCGCGCTTTTGTTTGGCTACCCTGCTACCAATGACAAAAATATCATTGTGATATACATCAAAATTCATATAAGCCAAACTATCTGACATGCTGAGTATGTGGAAGTCACTAGTGTAGCCACGACCTAAGCGGTCCAGCTTGCGGTTGCGACGATGGATGCTGAAGAGGAGGCCGTTAGAGCCCACTCGGAGGTTGCTGGGTATGTGAGGTTTTGGGGACGGTGGGGCTGCGCGGATAGCGTCCGCAAGGGCATCGGCAATCTGGGATATCGCTTCAATAACACCATCCCGAGGGAGGCGAGGGAACATCTCCCGAACGTTCAACTCGAACAGACGCAGTTTTTTGCGGGGGGGGGGGTCCTGAGGGGTATAGGCGAGCCATCGCTGAGTTGAGCTTCTCGACATACGCACGCACGTCGCGCACATCCAGAATAGCCCATGTATCCAGCATCTGGTTCGCTGCACTGATGAGTAGTGTGAGACAGCGACTTATGAGTCGGCCATGCTGCTTGATGGGATGGCTAAAGTGGGAAAACAACAGACGCCATTTCAGGGTATCAGTGAACTCGTCACTCTTATGCTTCAAGAAGGGGAAGGACACTGGGGGAGAGGTGCGGGCAGAGCAGTGGAAGTATTTGGTCAATCCAAATCGACGTGCAGCGTCCATGAGCTTTTGCAAAGCAAAAACCTTAGCATCGACCACAGTAGGAAAATCGCCCAAAATTTCAAACTGTTCGGGGTCGGAGTACAGGATCCGGATATAGCTGAAAAACAGACGCTTGCACATAACCCAGGTGCGCCCGGGGTTTTTATCAACAACAAGGAAAACGTAGCGATCACCCCATCTGCGTTTAAATTCTTTGATACGCTGTGGCCTCAGATACCAGGGCAGGCTGTGTGCCGTGTCTGTGTGAAGTGACTTGGCTTTGTGGACCATCGCAGCACAGTAGGTGCCGACTAGGTCATCAGGCAGGCGCGACACAGTAGCAATGCGCTTCGCGCACCGGACCACGTCCCCTTCCATAGATTCCCACGTGGTGATCGTCCGGTTGCCCATGTGTTGAGTAAGCAAGCAGTATTCAGGTCAAAAGAGGGTTTGCCCTTCAGAGGGGTCACGCGTGCATACACAGTTCTGTACCGTGTGAACACCGGAGACCTGGGAGCACGCACAGTGGGAAGACCGGCGGCAGATGTAGTCCCAGGATTTCTGAATTTTCCGTGTACACAGATGGTCACGAACGGTGCAGCCACTCTTCGAGGTGAGCTGGACAGCGGACCGCAGGTAGGAACGGAGTGGCAGAGGGAGGGAGGATTGGGAGATGGTGTCTTGAATGCAGCTTTTGATATCCTGTGGGGCGGGGTCGTTGGAGGCAGGATATGGGAAGGGAAGACGCTGGGGCAGGTGGATACCGACGCGTTGATGAACACGGGCAGACACCTTACGGAACAAATCGTTCCACTCCTGACGGGGTATAATGGACTTGGATACAGTCAGAGTATCCAACAGGGTGGGCAGAGAGAGGGCGATGCGGCGGTTCTTTTGGATGTAGCCGACAATCGTTTTGACACGCTGGCGGCTGCAGATTTCTGTGGATGCCTGGATGCGTTTCAGCGGTTTCCATTTGAGGTGGCAGTAGTGGGCTGTATCACGCTGATTGTATACAGTGGCACCGAAGTACCGAATCCACTTCTTTTCCACTGACGCATGCTGAGACTGGTGGCACACTTCCAGGGGCAAAATTAGAAAATGGTGCAGGCCCTTCCGCGCCATAGCACTATAAAAATCAAGGCCTTCAAGAAACTCGTGTTCCCCGCAGTGAATGTGAAAAAGTGCGCGCAGAGCCCCCGCGATGTGTTCCAGGAAACGCACGACAAGGGGTCGGTCGGTGCGGCCAACATACACTTTGGAGTCCAACAGAGAGAAGACAACATAGACAGAGTGGAGACCAGGTTTCAGGTATGGGAGAGACAGTGCTTGGGAGAGACCTAACAGTTTCCGGATCCAGGTTTGCGGAGCAAAATGCAGAAGTGTTCTCATTTCTTCAAGGTGCGTGGACAAAGCGAGCTTCTGAGTTTCAGAGTGGGGTTTGAAAGTGTTGCTGGAATACAGGTTGTCACGAAATTCAGTGTTGGGTTCCATAGACGCCCGAAAGATGACGCGCATAGGGCCTTTGCCCATGGAATCTGTGAAGCGTGCAGGTGGCATGTTCCAAAAGCCACGGCCGTTTTTGGCCCTAGCGCTCAGAGCAGCAATGTATGTATAAATATTGAAGAGGGGCGCGCCATTCGCTGACGCACAGCAATCCTCAAGTAGGGTTGGGGTTGTGACAAACCAGGAGACGGGGGAATCCACGAATATTTTACGTTGGTGTTTGGTATAGAAAGGATGGAACAGTGGGCATGAAACGGAGTATTTTTCTTCCAAGGCACACCAAGCATTACCGTTCTTGCACAATTTTCTCGCATACTCAATCCAAACCTTGTGGGAATGGGGGATACCGAACACTGCCAGTTCCAAGTCGGGGTTGGCGCGTAAAGTATCGGTTAGCAAGCCAGGGGAGTCACCCGGCTGCGGTAACAGGAGTATGCGACGCGATCTGCAGGCCACATCCTGTGGCGAAGGGAGCGCGCCGAAACGGTGCTCAAACGGGGCCACGGGCCCGGTGAACGCTGTGTGTTGGGTGCCACGAGAGAAGGAGGTGGTACCTATCGCCCCATCGATGTTGAATACATTAAATATGGTATTCCACCATGTTTCGAGCGGAGACCAGAATTGGGAGCAGGGTGAAAAGGCAGGTTCTGAAGAAATGCATTGTGTGTAGTCAAGCACATGCAAACAGAATTGGAAACATTCGTGGTCAGATATCATACTCCAATGAAGATTGTTATAGGAGCGATGAAAGCGATACCAAAAACGGCGGCAAACAATGGAATCATTAATTAGATGCATGCATTGTGTCACGGCATTTGAGACGAACTCGGGTTGGGAAGAAAAACGGACATTCATATTGCAAACTGCATCGCATGCAAACTGGCGGATAGCCATAGATGACATGGATTCACCGAATTCAATAACCGTATCCTGGAAGTCGGAAATGACCGAGGCGGTGTTATGGACGGGGGTGTGGGTTGTATGGGCTTGAAGGGCATTGGCCACGGTGGCGACTTGCTCGAGCCACGGAAGGCCATGGATGGGGAGCAATTGCAAAACCGACTTTTCAATTGGTCTTGGTCGAGAGGAGACACTACCAAAGCGGCGAATGCGCTTGCATGCACGGTGCGCGCGTGAATGTGGTGTACAGGACGCGGTTTTGGGTGGGAGATGGGACCAACGTGAATGACGGCGTTTAACGGCTAAGCAAATAGAGCTTCGCCGTCGCCGGGTAGACGCAGTTGGCGGTGGTTGTGGATTTTCCTTGGGGACGACGGAAATTGGACGCTGGAACACAGGTGGGGAGTAACGGCGTAGGGGTCGAGTGCAGCGTGTACGCGTGCGAGACATTCGCATAGATTCATCCATAAAAACACTGAAAAAATCTGAAAGTGCAACGGCGAACACCAAAGCACGCGCCGACAGCTTTATCCGTTCCGGCCACTGTACTTTAACTCTCCATGAGATGGTCCAGCTGGTACTGGACACCAAGGCCCTCTGCGATTCGGGTGTTGCCTCGCAAGTCATGTCCAAGGCACAGGCAAAAGCCAAACGGGACCACGGTGTTTTCTTACGCAGCCAGACCACTGTCCGAATACCCATGGCCTCCCCCGATGTGAAAAAGCGAATTTGAACTATTTTTGAAAACGCGGTTCAGCGCAAATCGGATATCCCACCCGCACTGCGCCAGTACCTATGCTCAACACTTCGTGTTGTCTCCAAATCATTACCGAAGGCGGGACAGTTTTGCCAATCGTACCGCCCCCGAATTTCTACCGCTGAGCTCCGCGATCATGTCACCAACCCACCGCAGTGCTCATGCAGTGTTGTAGCGGCCACCTACGGTGTCCCTGTTGTACAGGGTCACTGTTTCACGCGCTCATTTGACTGGCTGTCACGCCAGTTTCCTCACTCAGCTTGCCCTGAAACACTGCACCAAAACCTGAAAAATGCGTTACTGCCATCATGGCGCAGCATATATAAAGACGCAGGGAAATCCATCTCCCGAGCCCTGGATGACGTGGGGCACATCCCTCACGTTACCAGGCGCCGTGTTGCTTCATCGGTACTTAATGCCCTCCGAGAGGAATATTTGCACCTCACAGCAATTACCCCGCCCAAACACACTGTATCATCGGTGCGTGAGCAACTCACTCTCCTGCCCCCCAGCTGGGTCTGCGGGATTTTTGATAAAGGCACAGTGTGCCTATGGGGCGCATGCAAAAGCTTTTTCTATCCTCGATTCCATGCGGCCTTTTTCGAAAGCCCCAAACGTTTTACACCCCTGGTGGAGTGCTCCACAAAGGTCACAGCGCGTGTGGAACTGTCCACTTTCATCGCACACACCAGCAGGCGATATTTCCTCGGCGGCTCAGCCCCACCTGTGACTGCACTGTCTCCTACTCTATGCGACAGGGCCAAGTGCGGCCTGAAGCAAGCACACGCCACACGCATCTCACACTCTCTGCGCCCGCCCACTGCCGAGTGTAAAAATCTGGTCACACAGTGTATCAACAAAACTGAAAAACTGCTTAAACAACACACACGCCAACGTGCACGCTCATCTACCCGTGAACTCACCCGTGGTCTAAAAGGCCCGTTCAAAACACAAACACACCCCACGGCCCACCCAGAAAAACCGACACCGCCACCTATGAAACCACTGCCATGCCCGGAATGCCAGTACCTACTGAAATAGAAATCGCAAGAACATGCAACACCACCGGTTGTCAAGGGTAGGGAGGTCCTGACCTGTGCGTTACACCCCCTCAAACCGGCTACTTCCATGTGTGGTAGAGCACTGACATTACTGTGGAAGGAAGTGGTATCAGTCCTGGCCCCCAGGGAAATTATTTCCATGTCCGACCTCCTACACCGCGTGCGCTCATGGACACAGCAAGCTGACCCCGGTGCAAAATGGGAGTGGGTGGAGTATGATATTAAAGAAATGTTTCCAGAGATACCGCGCCATGAGATTTTGAACGCCCTAACCGGCTTAAAATCCATGCTGGCCGGCAAACGCCGCACACGAGGTCCCCTGAATTTTTTCATGAGCCGTGACCGTAACCGCAAGCTGGACAATATGACAAGGGGCGCTGCGTGCCATTTCCTCCGGCTAACATTCCATGATGTGCTCCATGTGGTCCTGTATGATTTGCAACTCAATGACCTATTCCTCTGTCTCACGTCCGTGCTTTCTCAAAACACAGGCATACCAATAGGCGGTCCCATGTCAGCCCAACTTGCCTCACTGACCCTGATCTACCGTGAACTCGTACAGCCCCTTCCATGGGGCTTACAGCACACCATGTGGGTCAGGTACAGGGACAACTTTCTTTTCATGATGCTGTGCATGCCCGGCGTAAACCAGAACGTGGTCTTAGAAAGCTATCACCAAGAATTGGAAATACTGACGAGCATGCAAATTACACTAGAACAACCAGGACAGTCGCTGCGATTCCTGGAGTGCCAACTGGAAAATCCACACGGCCCACACCCAATCACGCTTCCGAATTTCCTACACCAGGAAGAAAAGCCATCGTCTCCAGCGTATGTCAAAAAGCTCATTGATGGGGAGGCCCTCAACTGGCCGACCATGGTTGCGTCACTCGTGCCTAATATGGTCAAAAAAGCTTTTCACTACAGGCTGAACCACAGCTCACTGAGGTTAAACCTGAACCGACTATCCGAATTTTTCATGTGCAAATATGGTGCAAAACCAGCATGGTCAGATTTGCTACGCTCCCACACCCGAAAATGGCACTGAGTATAACTGTCTTGTATGTTTCCTTACACAACGATGCACTGATGCCCCGCAGTGTTCTGAATGCCTATCAGCAAACTGGATGTAATACCGGTACACCATGGCCTCGCAGCATAGCATGTGAGTGGTGATGTCTTTGCCTGTGCACTTACCATGCTCCATGACCGTGGCACTCTATGCGCTTGTTTCTCAGAAAGACACCCATGGGTTGTTAGCGGATCGCTCTTCAGTCTTTCGCAATTTTGTTCTCTGTGGTCTTGCTGCTTTGCAACAATCTTTGCTCTGCCTGGTGACATCCCAAACTCAACCGCCTGACGAAGAGTTTCAAGTGCTTGTACCATTGTACGAAATCCTGTGTTTCACTAAATATTTGCGAAGCGTTTGCTTGTCGCTTCGTTTGGACAAAACAAGCCTACATCGGATCAAGCAAAAAAATACACGCCCGCCATAAACGACCGTTGACGCTACCAAACCCCACCAGGGTCTCAGCATGAGGGACATCCCGGACATGGACAAGTGCAATGTGCGTTACATGTACATACACCTAGCATTGCTTCCTTTGCTACCTTATTCCCTTCGCATATGTCTATTTCTATTCCATAATCGTTCCCGTCCCGACGCGAAACGGGCCGTTTTCAAACGACTTTCAAAAAGGGTGCGCATCGCCTCCCACTTCAACGGGCTCGGCGTACATCGCCGCACAATTGTCCAGTGTTTCTATTCGCACAGTGCGTCGTGTCAGCCCGGCGGTACCCATGTAATGCCCCCCCCCCTCCCCCCCCACCACCAATCAGCTTTTATGGCGCACCCCCACCAACAATTAGTCCCCCATTTGGCCAGCCCACGCTTTGAGGTCGGCGGTTTTTGTGGTTTCATGGGTTTCCGTCTCGGGGGGATCATTTGAATTTTTTGGGGAAAGACGCCAAAAAAAAGAAGTCCGTCAACATCATTCGTAGGTCGCAACCTGATTGAACCAAACGTTGATGGGCGGAGCTCTTGTCGCCACAACCCGGGCTTCAACCAACTGCGCCCCATCATCAATCAATGCACCATCAAACAATGCACTTTAAGCTTCCATGTCTTGCCCTCACATTTGAAGCCTAAACTTAATGATCTGGTTTTGTCGCATCACAATTTGTGATAAGGCAAGGTGTGAAGAAATGCTTGTAGGTGCCCATATCAAGTGACCAAAACACACCTTCACCCCGGAATTCATTGTGTGGCGAAAGCATCAGGTGTGGTTTGCGTTGAAATACTGCCATACACCAATGCATTTAATGCGGGGGAGTACATCCACGGATACTTCAAATCGTAGAAAACAATTGGGCTCCATATCGGCGACTTCATTATCATGCAATTCGTTTGACAGGAAAAGGTGGTTGTGTTCGCTCGGAGTTGTGAAACTCTTCCACTTTGTGACGCCCCATGGGAAGTCTTTGGACGAATCCAAGAAAATGCATACAATCTTTTCACCAATCGGAGAGGGGTCTTTGATTAGTGATACTTCACCCAATTCTTGATCAAGAACATGGCGTTGAAGAGTCAAGTTTTCAAACTCATAGGCAAAGGTGGTATATTTAAAAAGTTTGTCAATGTGGGGAGAGGTGGAAGTAGAGAAGATGTGCTTGCAATCTATGATTGGATTGGACATGTGCAATACATACACTCCACGCATGTTTTTGGTTTGAGACATTTTTTTGTGAGCGCATGCGTAATGATCGACAGGCAAGTCCTTCTTGCTTTCCATCCAATTGTTCTCATCCGGGGGCCACAGCCAAAAGGGTAGACCGGAGGCAAGAGTGGACATTTTTGTTTCAAGAGAGTGGGAGTGTGTTTGCAGGACTGGTTCCAACACAATTCCCGCAATCAATCCAGCACAGCTACCCCCTTTTTGAAATCCCAATCCAGCCCAGCCGGAAAAAACCAAAAATCAACCACAAGTCCAAGCACACAAACCCCCCACCCCCAACACAACACCCCCCCCCCCAAGCAGCAATTGGCCTGAACCAGAACACCCCCCAAGACCAGAACCCCCCCCCCAAGACGCAGATAAACAAAGGTACCCCAGCCATAGCACCCCTCCCCCCCCTAAGCACCCCAAGCACCAGAGCAGCAGCACAAAAACCCCCAGGTCCAAATGATGTACATAAAGCAGCCGTCCTTCGAGGAACATTGATATGATTCAGCACTGTTTGGGCAGTACGCTGCCATGCATAAAAAAAAAGGCATCAGGTGTGGTGCTCAACGTACTCAAGACAATATTCTTCCTTGGGAGTGTTGCTCGTGTAAGAGGGTGCCCATTCCATCTTCTTTACCAACTCAACACGAAATTGGAAACAGAATTCGCTTCACCTCTACCTTGTGGCTCTTAGTTGCGTGGGGAGGTCGCCATGGATGGGGACTTCGTGCTTTACAAAATTTGGGAGAGGTGCTGAAGTGTGGTAGGTTTTCAACATGCATAGGAAAGCTCGATGTCAAACAACCCAAACCCCAACCAAAATTCTTCAGCGACGGTCTCGCAGACGTTGCATGAACATAGAGTCAAGGCCAACGTTCCCACGATGGGTCACCGAGGGTGGTGTATACCTTTTGTAAAGGATTTGATTTACATATTGTCCCTCAAAGGTTGCGATGGAAGGGGAGCAAACAAGTGCGATTGTTTTTCCGTTTCATTAATGGGTGTGTATCTCTCGTGTGGCTTTCAGAACGTTTGTCCGACCTACGGAGTTAGGGCATGGGGAGTTCTATGACTACAACACGTTTGCAACGTTCATTGCACATTACATGACAAACGAAAAACTCGAGGATCCGGAGAAGTTAGTACGTTCCTCCGTGCGTTTGTCTTGTGAGGAACGCTCCGGATGCCACCGCCGTAGCAGATTTGTCGACAGCCGACTTAGCTCAGCTGGCAGACCACATGCCAAAGGACCTGACGTTCCCGGGTCGATTCCGGGAATCGGAAGCTGACTTACACTCAAGGTGCACCTGCAGCGAGGCGGACCACGCACAATACTGGGAGCGGTGGCTTTCACGAGTGCGTGACTATTGTGCGGCATACCGTAGTGTGTGATAGGGACATTGTCGCTGTGTGTGTGCCCTAATTTTTTTTTGCTGCAATTCCCATGTAAGCGTCCGTGTTACAGTACCGGTGCGGTGGGGGTGGCAACACAGTTTTGGGTGTGTGTGTTACGTTATATCCGCTATCGGTCTCACAATTTCTTTGCAAAGAAATGCTATCGCCAACCCTCCTGGCGATAGCATTTCTTTGCAAAGAAACGCTAAGGGGTAGCATTTCTTCGCAAAGAAATGTTAGGCGATAGCATTTCTTCGCAAAGAAATTTTAGTGTGCATTTTATTCCCTCTGTGTTTACTAGAATAGCACAACAATGTCCAAGAGGTTGATTTTCAAATCTATTGCACGACGGGTGGTGTTCACCAAACTTGCAAGTACAGATGAGATTACTTTGCATGATGCCGCAAAGCATGTTGGTGTGCAGCCTAGGACACTAAATGTATATCACCAAATAGGCAAACAGGTGAAATCCAAAGCAGCAATGCTCTTGAGCAAACACAATGTGGCAAAAGAGGAGGAGCAACGCAAAGCAGAACCGTGCCCCAAACCAGAGATGAAAGCCGAACCTTGCCCAAAACCACCACAGAATCCTTCAGCAATGAAAGTGAAACTTGAGTCTCCCCAAGAGATGGACAATGGTCAAGTAAGTATTTATACTATCTCTGATGATGATTTGCTGAGCTCACATTCTTGCGATGTGTTGAATGCTTCTATGGTTTCCTCGGAGCGTTCCTTCGGAGATGAAGCAAATGAGTATGAAGAGTTTCCTCCGACTCAATTGTCTGAGAAGGGGGATGTGTTTGCCTCACTTGCAGAAGGTATCAATGAATATCGTGATGTAGCTTTTGCCGCCCCACCTAGTGAGGAGGGTGCAGCACACAATCAGGTGTTTGAAGACATGCCTAACCCCTTCACAGCAGCAAAGCAGCCTAACAAGGCCCCATGTAGACCCAAGGTGGAACCAAGTGTATGCTATATTCCTTTGGCTACCAGACCGGACGGAGGACCGGTCTGGTCTTGTGGGGAAAATTATCACTTTCTGGCAAAGGATTGGGTCAAGGGTTTTTGAATGTGGCGGAAATGATGGTTTTGGTGGTTTTCTTAGACTCAATAGTATTTTAGAGAAAAACAGTAAGACCAGTTTCAGAGACCGGTGGGACCGGTCTTTGCAAACCGAACGGACCGGACCACTTCGGTACACTTTGGAGCACTTTGTTACACTTGCCTCCCAAACGTACCTTTGCGCGCTCGTTGCAGCATGCACACCACCACACACCACGCACAAACCACACACACATACACAGACTTTGCTTCCCATGTCCTCTTGGGTGTTTCAACGATGCATGATGGGTGGGATGCACCATTAGCATGAAAATAGATCGGTTCAAACAGTTTCATGCAGACCGGTCAGACCGGTCTTCCGAACCTCGCTCCTGGTCCCCTACTTCCTGCTGCCTTTTCACAGGACCGGTCAGACCGCTCTTCCCCGCTTTGTTGCTTAGTCTTGAAACCACTTTACTTCCTTTTTCTGCAGGAGCCCTCCACCCAGGCACTTCAGCTGCAGGCGGCTTCCGCTGCTGCTGCTACCGGGATTCCGGGGATGAAAATCAGCCCGGCCTTCGCCGCACAACAGGCGCGACTCGCTCTGCAGCTCGAGGCCCGCAACAAGAAGACCGGGGAAGAGAAGAAGGATAATGAGGATAATGAGGATGAGTAACTCATTTTCTATTTGCTTTTGCTATTTGCTATTCCCTTTTGATTTTATCGACGAACTGTTTCGGTCCTGTGTGGCCGGTGTGCCAGACGTGTGCCAGTCGTGTGCCAGACATGTGCTTGATGGGACACCAGCGACATGATTCCAGGATTGCATGATTCCATGATTTCTGCTGCGTGTTTGGTCTGGGAGCAAAGAAAGTCTAAAGTGTACTAAAGTGTGCTAAAGTGAAGCGGTCCGAACGTTTTAGAGTAGTTTGCAAAGACCGGTCCGACCGGTCTCTGGACAAAGTGAGCTAAAGTGGACCGGTCCGAACGGTTTAGAGTAGTTTGCAAAGACCGGTCCAACCGGTCTCTGGACAAAGTGATCTAAAGTGAAGCGGTCTGAACGGTTTAGGGTAGTTTGCCAAGACTGGTCAGCAAAAGCTTGTATTCTGTTTTTTTTTTCAGGCATGCCTGCTGCTACACCATGGGAACCAAGACCCCTGGCCCCCCTAGAGGCCAAATGGGATTTTGGAGATGAACTCCGCAAAGGGCGCAGCCTCTTGGAGGGCACCGAGGATGGCAAGACCCCCGTTGCCGTCTGGAACTTTATGTTCCGGCCAATTTTGGAGGCCATGACGCTGTGTTTGGAAGAGGCCAACCGGTTAGACCTGATGGACCTTCTTCCGCGGTACGTGCTCTTTCGAGTTGGCTTGGGCATGCTGCAGCCGCGCAGAATAGATGATGTGTGGGACAAAGAGAGTATGCACTACAATGCATACATGGCGGAACTGTTTCCTAGCAGGCGACAGTTTTATGTGCTGCAGCGACTTGCGGACCCGGATGCGGATGCGCAGCACCGGTGTGAAACTGTACGCGTTGTGCGACGCACAAAGCCATTACATTTGGCATGTGTATTTGTACCGTGGTGCAGCCCCTCGTGTGGGTCCAGAGTCCCGGAGCCGGTTTGCAGGCCACTACAATGCGTTTGAGATTGTGCAACTTTGGAATGATGTGACTCCACCCGGAAAGGTGCTTGTGGCGGATTCATTCTTTGGGTCTCATGATGCGGCGGCGATGCTAAGTGCACAAGAGCGTCCGTTCTTGATGCTCACTTCCACAAGTGCTTTGGTGCAAGATGAGAACGTTCGATTAGACCCGGGGGATGTGAACACGGTGGTGCACAAGGAACATCGGTATGCACTCTCGGTATACAAAAACCCCAAAGTGGGGCGCAAGCCGGCAAAGGTGGTACCACTACTAACCAATTGCTTAACCGGAGGTTCGCTCCCACACCGAAGTGGACGATACCACCTACCGGGGATAATTGCCAACTACCGTAGGTTTGCCCCGGGGGTGGATACGTTTAACCAAATGTGCTTACAACACCGGGAAGAGCACCGGTTTCAATCATGGTGGAAGGCACTTGGGGGGATGGTGTTAAGGATAGCGGCAACAAATGCATTTACGTCATGCCAAGCGTTGCGCCTTAGTCCGGGGGGTGAAACAATGTTTGACTGGCAATGGAGGTTGATGAGATACATGTTTCCGGCAAGGCAAATTCAGGTGGTGGACAAGCATGTACCAATAGTGGTTGGGAAGCGGGGCTTTTGTGTACATTGTGGGATGGGCACCACCCGATACAAGTGCAAAGCATGTGGGTGCTATCTACACGTTGAATGCTTTGCGGACCATCATGAATGAACCATGAATAGATGTCTTGTGAGGATTGACTCCCATGCATTGCAATGCCTGTGCAAAGGTGTGAACACGCACAACACAGCACACGCACACACGCAACACACACATGCGGACACACACACTACACACGCATCACCAAGTGCTCCAAAGTGTGCTAAAGTGTGCTAAAATGGTCCGGTCCGTTCAGTTTGCAAAGACCGGTCGGACCGGTCCGACCGGTCTCCCCGAACCAACCGGTTCGCTACAGAAAGCTAAAGTGGCGCGAAACGGTCTCAACTGAACAGTTGGTGATTTTGCCTAGTCGAAACGGTGAGTTAACGAAGACCGGTGGACCGGTTGTGAAAATATTCGCGTATGGTAGCCAAAGGAATATGTGTGATGAGCCGATCCCTAGGAAACGTGACACTATTGCTCTTCAACCGGTGTCATGTGATGCATGCCGTGCAACCTACCACCTTCGGTGTGCCAAGTTGACTCGAGTGCCTCGTCATGGGTCATGGATTTGTGAAAGCTGCACCATGACGCCGTAGTTCTTCCCTATTTATGGCTAAGAGGTAGTAGCCATGTGGTAGCCATTCCGCCTCCGAATGTGCGGGGTGCCACAACAAACAGTGCCGTTTCGCAACTCAACTTGACTTCTTTACCCCTCTTGATGTCAATGTCTTGGGAATGCGGGTTTTGCCATGGAGGGTCGGCGATAGCATTTCTTTGCAAAGAAATTGTGAGACTTCGATAGCGGATATAGTGAAACGCTATCGGGTAGCGTTTCTTGTATAGTATGCAAGGAAGTGCTGTAACGAACAGTGCCTACACCAGCCCCCGAGGGTTCTGCTTACGTTCGCTTCTGAGGTGTGCACCGAGCGTTCATTTGCTGTGTCCCTCGGCCATTCCACAGATCGCTGCTCTTTTCCTGGGTGCCTCCTTTGTGGCCCTGGCTGCAACAACAGCCCACGTGATGTGCGCTCCTCTGCTCTACTGACAGGGCACTGCGCAGTTGCCCGGCGCTCTCCCATATGCGTCTCTAGCGCCTTAGCCCCAAGTTTGTGATGTTCTGTGAGTGCTGCGGTACAGCCCTGTCAGCCCATGGTCGGTTCTGCCCCAACTGCGGCCACCCTGTCTCTGGGGCCACGCCTCCTGTCCCTAGCCCCTCCGCAGCTTCGATGTCCATGGCGCCCCCAACATCCACAGCCTGTGACAAGGATGTGTACCTCACGCACTGTGCAGCTGCACACTGCAAGCCAAATTCGGCAGTGGTCGCAATGCTGGATGCAGGTGTCTCCTCCTCATCCCTCCCTCCCTCCTTTGCTCCTTCGTAATCCACCAGCAGACACTGTGTCACACTGCGTACCACACACCGCGCTGCATCAGGCATGCAACATGACACACCCCACATCCCACCGCATAACACCCGAAGATCCTACGCATCATGCAAAAAAAAGCACAACACACATTGCATGCCACCTGCAACATACCACATGCCACACACCACATCACCTTAAAAGCAGAAAGTGTGGATGATCCGCAACAGCACCCTCCAGTGTGGTCTGTGTGGTCTGTAGCTCTTTCACGGCACGTCCAAGGAGCGTCACCTAATGGTCCTGCAGTCTGCAATAGCAATATCCATTTACCTGCCACTATCTGCAAGAACTTGATGCCATGCCACATCGTCTGCATCAGCAACAGGGTCGCTTCACTGGTTTGGTCCCATCGTAAATCTGGCCACCCCTTTTGGCCTGCCCCGCAAGGAGGTAGAGGGAGGGTTACCTGGTCAAATACTGTTGTCTGCACATCCACATGTTCTTGGCACGGTTGGGTGCTTGGGTGGGTTCCCCCCCGTCCAATGTGGGGCTGGGACAGGAGCCAAGTGGGCTTTCGTAAAGGATGGGTCCCTGAAATCCCCAGGTTGCTAAGTACACCCCTGCACGTTCTACAGTGCGTATATTTTTGCAGCACGCAATTTCTGGAATTCGTAATTGCAGTAACCAAAACGGTGGATTTGGCACCTTCAAACATACGAATATGCCTTGGAGGCCCTTGGGTTGGAAACCGCGCAGATTTGTATCATGGTGTTTTTTGGTGTGGTGTGGTGTGGTGTGGTGTGGTGTGGTGTGGTGTGGTGTGGTGTGGTGTGGTGTGGTGGGGTGGGGTGTGGTGAGGTGGGGTGGGGTGGGGTGGGGTGTGGTGGGGTGTGGTGAGGTGTGGTGGGGTGGAGGAGGAGGAGGAGGAGGAGCGCCTGCCGCGGTCCCACGGACGATGGGCCTTGGCGTCGTCCCCCGGGGGTCCCACGCAGACCGGCCAAGGGAGTCCTCCGTCTTACCTCCGCAAGAGCAAGACGGATCTCGTCGCACACCTGAGGACGCTCCTCCCGGCTGGCCGTCCGGGTCCTAGCGCCGGTGTACGACAACGCGACGGTCTGATCTGCCTCCGGGTCCCTGTCACCAACCGCCCGAAAGCCCTGGATCCACCCGAGAGTCGTCCAGCGCGTGAAGGCGTGGGTCTCCCCGGGGCATCACCCCCGACTTAGGACGTCGCCAGACAAGGAGCGCAGTCCGGCCCGACTATGCGCACTGCCGGCGGGCTGAGTACCGCCGGTGTCGCGAGTACGGTCACGCTACACGATCACGCGCACCGCCGGTGGCCTGGGTACCCCTGGGTTCTGTGAGTGCGGGACGTGCGTCACAGCCATAGCACCACGGTGGTGCATCGCCGTTGAGGTCTCCGACGACCGGCCGCAAAGGCCGAGCCCAAACGACGAGCCCTACGATACGTGCACCGAGACGGCACGTGACCGAGAAAGTGGCACCACGACGGTGCCCGAGCGAGACGGCGAGGTTCGCCGACGACACGTGAGGCGGTGAGTACCGCCGATGACACGCCACCTCTGCACTGGGTGTCACGGAGGTTGGCGGAGCGCCAGGTGCAGACCCCGCCATGGTGCCTCGAGTATTGGCCTGGAGGATACACCATGGCCAGGCTGGCGCGCGAAAACCGTCTGGGCAGCGCCACGGTGGCGCTCTGCCCTGAAGGTTGTGCCACAACGGCGCACGTGTACGTTGACTGCACCACGGTGGTGCCCCGTCACTGAACTGGCGCCACGTCGGCGCAGGGCTATCTGGGCAGCGCCGCGGTGGCGCTCTGCCCCGAAGATCGCGCCACGATGGCGCACGTGTACGTTGGCGGCACCACGATGGCGCTCTGCCCCTGAACTGGCGCCATGGAGGCATAGGGCTGTCTGGGCAGTGCCACGACGGCACTTTGCCCCGAAGATTGCGCCGCAGCGGCGCACGTGCACGTTGACTGCACCACGATGGTGTGTTGCCACCGAAGTGGCGCCACGTTGGCGCTTGATTGTTTGGGCGGCGCCACGGCGGCGCTCTGCCCCAAAGGCCGCGCCACGACGGCGCACGGGTACGTTCGTGGCACCACGGTGGTGCCCTACCACTGAGCTGTCGGCGCAGGGCTGTCGGGGCAGCGCCACAGCGGCGCTCCACTCTTGAGGTCGCGCCACGGTGACGCACGTATTTGTCGGCGGCACCACGGTGGTACCCTGCCACTGAGCCGGCGCCACGTCGGCGTCCGGCGGTCGGGGGAGGCCACGTAGGTGCGTCTGTCCCCCACGGGACTGCATTTCTGGCCCAGGGAGGGGTCGTGGACGGTTGGCGGGCGGGCCCACCCCGGCTTGACACAGGGAAGATGCACAGAGAACCACGACGTATCACGACTGACTTCACGGGTGGCAGTGCGTGTGGGCGATCCGTCCCAGAGCTACCATCCTGAGGCTTTTTATACTGGTGCCAGGTCACCAGTGGGGTGGGGTGGGGTGGGGTGGGGTGTACTGGAGTGAGGTATGCAATGGTGTGGTACGATGTAGGGCGGTCTGCTGTGGTGTGGGGTGGTGTGGTGCGTTATGCTGTGTCTTGTTGTGGTGTGGTGTGGCATGGTGTGGTGTGGCGTGGTCTGTCTTGTTGTGGTTTGGTGTGGTGTGGTGCAGTGTAGTATGGTGTGGTTTGTGGTGCGTGCTGTGGCTGGCTGGCACACAATGTGTAGTTTGCAGTACGTCGCATCTGCATTGGAATGTGGCATCCACAGGAAACACAGTGCTGGACCTCTCCAACAACTACCTTGGGGACAAAGGCCTGCAGTGTCTGGCCGCGGTGCTGCAGAACACTGACACCATCACTGCCGTGTCCCTTTCCAACAACAACATCACCAACGACATGTGCGACGTGCTGGTGCAGTCCCTCAAGGAGCAGCAAAGCGTGAGCTCCTTGGACCTTAGCCACAACCCCATCTCCTTCCTGGCGGGTGTGTACGAGGCTGTGCGGGTGGGTTAGGGGTTGACAGGCGGCGGGGGTGTGGGCCCCAAGGCAGGAGGTGGTGCCCTGGGCTCCTGACGATGGCCACCGCTGACGTCGATAGAACACTGACGGTGGGTGAGGCAATGGCGTGCTCCCGAAGAAGTGGTCGTCTTTGTCACGCGAATCACTGGGTCTCAGATCTGGACGACGGCACTTAGCCACTGCATTGAGAGCACGTCGTGGTACCCCATTGCAGTCCGCACGCCCATTCTGGCCTCCTCAGGGCCCTTTCCCTCGCTCCCCGAGTGTCCGGAGACCACGATTCCCCCCCTGCGCTGTCGCAGGGCGGCGGCTGCTGAACTTGTGCCGCACCAACCCCTTCCTCCAAACCATCAACCTGGACGGCTGCTACATCAACAACACTCTGCTCCAGAAACTCCACCGGCAGCTCACGGCTAACCGCAGCAACACACTCTCAGAGCCCCAGAACCTTCTGGACATGACTCTGTCGCACTCGGAGCTGAGCCCCGAGGAGATGCTGGGCACCAGCGCCTGGAACATGCACTTGGACATGCAGAAGGCCTGGAGTTCCATGGAGGACGATGGGGCTCTCGTGGACAGTGAGGTGGGCAGGGCCTGCGTGCAGTGGAGGCTGAGGCTGAGGCATGGTTTGCCTCTACCCCTGGAGGCCAAAGTGGCTGCTAGGAAATGACCCCCCCTCCACCCAACCCCCCAGCCGCAAAATTTTTGCACCCATAATTTGCTCAATTTTTTTTTTTGGTGCCCCCACTTATGTGCACTCCAAATGGCCAGAATATTATGGGGGTCTCCAACATCACATGACAACGGTGAAGAAGTATGCCCCTCCCCTGCCAGAGCCCCTGGGACCACATTTGCGAGGTCTTGCTTCTCACACAAAAATTGGTGTTGTCATTCCACTTGCCCCCACCCCCAGGGGCATCCGCCATTTTACTTTGGCAGGGGCAGGGGGGGGCTCCCATTGTAAACAGCATATGTGTGTGGGGTCTCTCATGTGGGGCGGGGTTTGGTATGAGATGAGAACGGGCTGGAGCCTTGAAATGTCCACGCAGGAGGGGGCGGTGTAGCATGGGATGAGGAGGGCGGATTGCACAATAGTCTGCTAATGTTGCCAGGTTGCTGCTTTTTTGGCGGACTGAGATCACTGCCCATTCCAGCATGCAATTGCCACGAAAACCTATCGCAGGCTTGTCTTCGTGTGCTTCATTGGCAAACTGAGAAAGCCTGGAGGTGTATCGCACACACCATGCCACCCCTTTGAAGGAATGTACCAAGATGGTTGTTGCCCTTTGGCAACTGAAAATAGTGGCTGACGAGTTTGAGCAGTGCTTGCACGAGGAAAGCAGAGGGTGACCTGGGTGTCCCCGGAGACCCGGGAGACGCGGGAGGAGTGTGTTGCGCAATGTGCCCAAGCATATGTGCGTCATCAGGTTGTGTGTAAGCAACATCCTTGCCCACACAGCACGTCACGTTTTGCGTGTACACCTTTTGGGGACTTGCCCACGTTGTGCAAGCGGAGGTGGTGGTATGTTTATGGCGGTGTGGGAGTGTGTTTCGGTTGACAGCGGCTGTGTGGCATGGCTCCATCGGTCGGGGCATCCCTTGGGCCTGTGCAGGAGGACAACGTCCTACACAAAATCTGTGAAGACTCTCATGAAGACAGTCCTCTTGCTCGTGTTAGTACACCGAAGCAACATTGGGATACTCAAAGTGCCCCTTTTCATCGTCATATAGTTTTCAAGTGTGGTCCCAAAGGAGGACGATGCGGACTCGGACAATATGTGGAAGGTTGCATCGCATTCGAACAAGGCCTCAGGATCCGCCGGCACTGAAGCCCCACAAGTTGCAGTGGAGTTTGTGCAGGTGCTGCGTCACAGGAGGGCCTTGGCGTGGCAGGGGCTGGGGCAGGGGCATGGAAAGGGGCACGGGGCAGACCCAAGAGATCGGAGGGGGCCGAGGCAGGGGCCATAGGCCGGTGGGGGGGGAGGGCAGGAGGGACTTGGGGGGGTGCCCCACCCACACATGGATGGTGTGGTGCCCGATGGGGGCCTGGACCCGCAACTGCGTGGCATGTGGAGGCCGGGTTCGTTGTTCAACACAACCCAACGCCACCCATGGGGTTGGCATTGTGGTCCATTTCAGGGCGACGGGGTGTTTCCTCTGTTGGGATGGTGTACATGGGTGCTTCCCACGCTGGGTGACTGCGGTTGGCCAGGTACAATGACTTGTGCATTGAAGGACAATGCGGCCATCCGTGCACCTCGCAGTAAACCTCCATGACAGCTCAAGCTGACCCTCTTCTGCGTAGGATGTCGGGACGATTGAGGCGGGCGGGGGGGCAGAGCTGGCTATTCTGCGGTGGTCATGGCTGTCTGGTTTGTTCGTTGCCGGCGTTTCCGGCCTCTGCCTCGTTTGCGGTTCCCATCCCCTATCCTGCCCCATTCCCCTGTTGCACTCGACGAATGATGTTGCCCTCCTGCTCCCGCATTAAGGTCATTCTGCACTCCGTTCCAACAGACCTTTTGCGAAAGGCTCCTGGGGCCGCTTGCGGCTCTTGACAAGCTTTCCTTTCCCTCTTGTGATCTGCAGTGCTGCATGTTGTGCTGACACTGTCTCAAACAACACCACACACATGACAGATCACACGTCACCATATGGGGGAGGTGGGCTGCACTGAAGCACCAACACACAACGACGTTCTGAATAACACGTATACAAAGGTCATGTCAAACACATGGCAAGACGGCACATGAACGTGTGAGGGGCTCCTGTGAATGCGATGCTGCAAATGCTTGAGCGGCCGGGCCCAGCCCCACAAGCCCTCGGGGCATTGCGGCGCCGAGGCCAGGCCACCACCCCCTTTCATTGGACCGAATGTGCGGCCTGGGTGCCGGTCACGGCCCAATGGGGCAAAGCCAGGGAAGTATTAGAAGGGGGGAGGGGGAGGGTCTGGGACCCAAAAGTTTGTGTATCAGAAATACCCCAACAAGATTTTCCCAATTTTGGATTTCGTTTTTCCCCACGATGGTCATTTTCGGCCATTCTAATACTTCCCTAGGAACGGGGTCTGGGACCCACTCCTCTCTCTCGCCCCATCACAGTGCAGATCAGAGGGGGGGGGATTGGGCTGAGACAAGCCCCTGCCCAACACAGTGACCCACAGCAACACGGAAGGGGCTTGGCAGCAGCCCTCACAGTGCGCCCTGTGGGCACAGAGAAGGGGGTGTGCTCCGAGGCTGAAGTGGAGTGTCGGCACAGACCTCTTCACAGATGCATGACCTGGGCCCTCTCCTCCACAAAAGGCGCTTCTCTGGTCACACCGGGACACACAGGCGCGGTCACAAGGTGAAGTACACAGCCATCACCATCCTAGGCCAGCACATTATGCCATTATGCTGCTGCAAGGGCCAGGGCCCCAATGGGTGTCCCGCGCTGTCCAAAACCGCAACCCAAACCAATACCCAAACGCCCTTGTACCTGCTGCACCGCCACCTGCTGCAGCCCCTGTACCGCATGTGCCAGTAACAGGGGCACCGGAGGAAGAAACCAGCAATGGTGCCATTGTGTGTGTGGGGTCCCAAGGGCCCAGGAATGGAGCCCAAGCCCTCTTTCTACCATTTCACAATGGCACCATGGTCCGTTTGGACAGTAACCTCGCCGCCACCTATCTAGTTTTGGAATTTGAGCAAACAGGTGACAATGGCGTAGGTTTCTTTCTTGCGGGGAGTCCAGGCGTACTGACCTGTGTTTTTATGCCTCTTGCCCCCATCACCCCGTTCTCCCTAGTGCTGTCAACTCTGGTTTATATTTCCCAGTGCCAGGAGCAAAGTGGCGTGTTCTCTGTGACGCCACTGATTTGGTGTTGGTGATTGTTTACAGCGACTACCCACTGGTGCAGATCCTGCAGACGACAGGGCATGGAGGCCTGGTGCTGTTGACAGTAGAAAACTGGCCCAAGTGCACTCAACGTGAAAGGGACTCCAAATACCCCCCCCCCCTTGTCCTGCCCCACCCCTTGTCCTTCCCCAGGGGGGGGTGGGGGACCGTCACTTGGTCAGCACAAACAATTTTGTTACAGGTCACTGTGTTGTTGTGTGGGTGACTGTGTTGTTGTGTGGGTGACTGTGTTGTGAGGCACTGCCACTTGTATCCCTTGTACCCTTGGCAGGACATTTTGCTCACTTTCGCTGAAATGGAATTTGACTGCATAATGAATGCAATGTCATGGAATGTAATGTTCATCCACTCCAGGGGAACCTGTTTTGACGTAGGTCGATTCAGAGCACAGTGATGCATATCACCGCATCTCTTATGAGCGTGAAGGCAAGACAGTCCTGCCACTGTCTTCTTTCGTTTTGCAGTGCAATTTCTGTGCCTGAAAATGTGCGTGCATGGTGGTAGTGCGGTTCCCCAGGGGGGTTGGGGGACCGTCACTTGGCAACCGTCCCCCAGGGGGTGGCGGGGGACCGTCTTCCCTGGGGTGGGGCAGGACAAGGGGAGGGGGGGGTACAACGGGGTGGGGGGTCATAGCACTCACGAGCGCAGGAAGCGGAGGGGCGGAGGGTCAGTACGTGCCATGAGTTGTGATGTGGCATCCTCACGACCGCCGCGAGTCTCACGGTAGAACACTGAATGCCAAGGGGACCGCCAAACCCAGTGCGCCGTTGCGACCGGGTAGGCCCAAGGGGGGGGGGGGGTCACGCATTGCTGTTTGTTTGTCACGCTGCACCACTTATTTGTATGTTGGCCACGCCACCGATGGCACATGTACTCTGCACTAGTTCGCCAATGTGCACATGCCACTGTACTTTTGGACTCAACGAACACCGTGTGTGATGGCAGAAGAATGGCAAGCGATTCCTGTTGTTGACGTTCGTTGTGTTCGAAGACCCATTCGATTTCAATTTTGCTGAACTTAGGGTCCGGGTGCTGCGCGGTGACTGGCAGGGGTTTGGGTTCCGCCCAACGGAACCCCCTCTTGCCCGTGACCAGGGAGTGGGGCTCGTGCCAGGGGACGGCATTGCCCTCTCACCTGCAACGCAACTGAAGGTGTGGCCACCCAAGTGCCTGCCACTGAACGCTCTTCACGCAAAGAACAATCGCAAGTCCGGTGGTGCCTGAGGTGCCAGCCACGCATGCCCTGCTCTTTACAACACGGGCCACATCGGAGGCGCCCCATGTCCTCCCACACACGTCAGGACGGGCCCGAAGTGGACGACAGCTACGACCAGAGCAGCTACGAAGACGAGCCTGGCCCCGGGCCGGAGTCCGCGGCGTTGGAGGATCTCGAGGGGGACGACGCGAGCGTTGAGGACGAAGGGGAGCAGCCGTTACCCGCGGCGGAGGGGGACAAGTGGCATGATCCCTCGGCCGGGAACTCGCAGGTCCGTGCCCTCCGCTGCTCGTTCTCTGCCGCGGCAGCTATTGTGTTGACCTTGGTCATCCCCGTGCCCCAGTGCTGCTGCCTCCCAGACAGCGCCCTCCTGTGGGACCGCCTGCCGTTGCTACGCGGCGGTTTGGGGGGGGGGGGTCCGCAGATGGTCACCCGACTGCCCCACCTGGTTCACAAGTTGACGGCATCCAGGGCTGTTGAAATCCCAGGCAGGGCTTCTTTTTGGTGGCCGAATTCCCCCCTTTTTTTGTTAAAAAATTTTTGACCTCCAACCGCCGTCGGTTACCACCCTCCAACCGCCGTTGGTTGCCTTTCAAGTGCCGTCTAATTGTGTGCGTAAACACTCAGCTGGCGACTGCACAGCCCGATGTCTTTGATTAAAAAAACGTCCTGGCCCTGGGAAATGGGAGGCTGGCAGTGCTCTGGCCCCTGCACTGATATCTTGGGGCGGCAGGGGTCTCCCTATGTGTCTCACAGATCATGTGGCAATGCCCTTGGCCGCTGAGCATCTGGAGGCCCACCCTACACTCATGTCTTTGACGGGGGGTCTGCAGGGGGCCGCTCTTCGATGGGCTGCCCGTGGCCACCCTCTTCATCCCCTGGCCCTGGCAACACAGGACGACACCCAGGACAACACCCCCCGGGCCACTGCACTGTCTCCAAAGGGGAGGACCAGGGGGGGGGGGACTCGGGACTCCGTCCATTCTCCTTGGCCCAGCTCAGCAGAGTGAACACACAGCACCCACCCCACCCCACCCCACCCCCCTCTGCAAACCACCTTGGCCATGGATAAGTTGGTCTGCTATTGGTCCTGGCCTATGTGCTGTGCGTGGTGTGGACTGTGCGTGTCTTCTTGTTCTGGTTGCTGGTGTGTGTGTGCGCGCGCTGGTGTGTGTGCGCGTGCGGTATGTCTCCCACAACATCATAGCCGAGCGGAAAAATGGGGGGAAATGGGAGAGATAATTGGTAGTGATTGGAAAAATGGGCAGAATTGGGGGAGACACGCAGGAATCAACAATGTATGAGGTGTTGGGGCAGCAAGTTAAGGGAATTGGTTGAAAATGGGGATGGGCATGGGAATTATTCTGGCCTTTGGCAAGGCTGTTTGACCCTCGCGATAAGCAATTGCCTCAAAGATTGATAGGCAAAGAGCTCTCTGCTTATATTCATGCATTTATTCCACAGAGCTTGGTGCAGAGTTCAGGGCGGATTGGGAAGTGTGTTGGAAACTTCCACAGGTCCTGCACACCGAAGGGTTTAAGATTTTAGACAGGTGGCAACAATGGGGCATCTCATACCAAAATTTGCCAGTGTTGCTTGTTGAGATCTTGCGGTGCTAGCCACTGGCTGTGACGTGGAATGGTCATTCTCATCCTTGAAATGGATGAAGGAGAAAAGACAACATGGGATGTTTGAGGAGACTCATATCAGCATGTTGCTGCTGCACTGCTCCACTTCAACGGTGTTGTATCCACATATAGCAAATATGATAATGAAAGTGTTGTGTTCTTTCTTTGCTTCTGCGTCCAAGGTCGGCGATAATGAGTCCTCGGTAGGGGTTCTTTGCTTGTGCGTCCAAGGTCGGCGATAATGAGTACTCGGTACCCCACCAATGGTTGAGTGGCAGACTTTACTGAGTGTGTACCGCAAATTTTTTTCCGTATGTTGTGCATCCCAAACGATTCTTCCATGTATGGCACTGCATCCCAAATTTGTGTCCCATGCATCCCATTTTCCCCGTTTCCCGTGGTATCTGCCATTTCCCCCCATTTCCCCCCATTTGTCCATTTTCCGCGTTTCCCGTGAGTACATCCCGCAACATCTCTGGGTACATCATCAGAAATTCCACCGGGTATGTCCCGACGCAGTGTGCACGCACGTGTGTGTGATTGGGAGGGGGTGTTTGCTAGGAAGGCTGTGCGAGGCTGTGTGTGTGTGTGTCTGTGCATGCCACTAGATTCAGAAGAATATTAGTGTGTAGCACACCGGTTACGGTGTGTTCATTTCAAGCAGTGATTCAAGATGAAAGTGAGTAGGATTGCTTGATTGGTCTGGGAGTGGGAAGGTTTGTAGGGTGATGTGCTGCTAGACAAGTGGTGGAGCCCTAGCTTGTCCCACAAGAGGTAGGATAGATCAAGCACATGTGAATGCTGGTTGTGTTACAACTCAACATGCACACCTTTGGCTTGATGACACTCAGAAGCATGGTGGTCTGCCTCTCTTGTCAGCGCTCTAGGGCAGAGGTGGCTAATGGCGTTGAACATGTTTTGTGTTTGATGTGCCATGTGACGAGGTATGGGCATTCAGTTTGTGTCTGACTCTTTGACTAGTGCTCATTTGCCATGCCAATTGTGTGTGTGTGTGTGTGTGTGTGTGTGTGTGTGTGTGTGTGTGTGTGTGTGTGTGTGTGTGTGTGTGTGTGTGTGTGTGTGTGTGTGTGTCTGAGGGGCGAGGGCTTATAAAGGCTGTGTGTGAGAGGGAGGGGGGGGCATGAACGCTGAGAGAGAATGTGTGTTTTACCCCCACTGCCGCCCAGGGGCGCGTGACCTCACCGTGGTGTGGGGGTGAAACCGGGGGGGGGTCCCCCCCGGGCTAACACGCAATCTGGGGGGTGACCTGGTCCAGCCGCGGCGGCCACTCGCCGGCCACCGTGGGAGAGTCACGATGGCACAGGGCGGGCTCCACCGGGGGGTGGCGGTATGCAGGAGTAACCCGGGTCCCCCTGTGACCCAGCCCTCTCCAGGGCTCGTGTGCGCTCCCCTACCCCAACCCACTGCACCTGGTGTTCTGCACAGGTACATCATGGGGTGGGGATCTCGTCCTATCCGACGCCCGTCCGGGCCTGGGGCTCAACCACGATGGCCTTCGGCCAGGGGACTGATGTCACGGGGGGCTACCGGTCCTGCCCTGCGATGCAATGCGGGGCAACCGTGACATCAGGCCTCACAGCCACGCGCCCTGTTGCACCCGGCGGGTGGCCTGGACCGGAGCTGGGAGACGGTGTAATAAAGGGGAGACAGCACCGGGGCGGAGGTAAGGGCCGGCGCCTGCCGTTACGGTGCTCACTGCGCCGGGGTAATGGCACCTGCCTGCAGCCTCGATGTCTGGCTCCCCAGGAAGTGCTGTGAAACAAGGGGAGGCCCCCCCGTCCCTGGTCCTTTGCCTGTGCGGGGCGGAGGAACCGATACTTGGAGTTATGGAATGATATAAGGGGAGGCCCCCCCGGACCCTGGTCCGTTGCCCGTTTTGGGCCGGAAGAACCGTGGCTTGAAATGCTGTACTGAAATAAGGGGAGGCCCCCCGGTCCCTGGTCCTCTGCCTACACGGGGTGGAGGAATTGTGATTTGCAAGAGCGGGAATGAAATACGGGGTGGCCCCCCAGTCCCTGGTCCTCCGCCCATGCAGGGTGCAGCAACATTGACTTGACGATACAGTACTGAAATAAGGGGTGGCCCCCCCGTCCCTGCCTTTGCCATGCAGGGCGGAAGAGCCGTGGTTCTTTTTCGAGACGATAGTGAAATAAGGGGAGGCCCCCCAGAGACTGATCAGGGGGGGGCACCAGCCCCCCCAGGAGCCTTTATGAGCTATGTGATGTGTATGTATCAAGTAAAGTAAGTCGTATAAACAAAGAACGGCAGTATTGTATAATGTACGCCTCCGGTCAACAGCTTGGGAGGGCCGGAGGTCCGGGTAAAAGCCCCGGACCCCCCAAAGGCAGCCCCAAAGGTGAGCGCACCACTGGATGGGGCATGTCTGCGGGGTAAGAGATGCGCTGAGTAACTAACGTAATAAATAGTGCTTACTGCCGTAACTAATGCTTAAAGGGTAAGTGCCCCCCCCCCCCCCCCCCCGGGGCCAGTGTAGTGCGCACCCCCCAGAGCCGGACTCGACCGGCCGTGCTGAGGCGAGCCCAGCAATGGGTATGACACGCCACACTTTAAGTGCTGGTAGCCACGCCTCAGTACACTCCGCGGGCTTATAAGGCCCAAGGGGGCCCCAAATACCGTACCGTTCGGGAGTTAAGCCCCGGCGGGATTTGGGGTTGTTTTGGTTAAGAGGACTCACGTTGAGTCCCAGCTACTGTTACCCCGGAGTTATGGCCTCCGGTACTGCCTGCCTACTTGCTTGCTGCTGCCCACCCCCCACACAGCGGCGGTCACACCCGAGTCCCTCCCGTCCTGCCTGGGCCGCGGGGGGATAGGGTCGCCCCGTGGGTTCATAAGGTATTCTTCCTTTCCCCACACAGCGGCGGTTACACCCGAGTCCCTCCGGTCCTGCCTGGGCCGCGGAGGGATAGGGACGCCCCGTGGGTTCATAAGGTATTCTTCCCTTCCCCACACAGCGGCGGTTACACCCGAGTCCCTCCGGTCCTGCCTGGGCCGCGGAGGGATAGGGACGCCCCGTGGGTTCATAAGGTATTCTTCCTTTCCCCACACAGCGGCGGTTACACCCGAGTCCCTCCGGTCCTGCGTGGGCCGCGGGGGGATAGGGACGCCCCGTGGGTTCATAAGGTATTCTTCCCTTCCCCACACAGCGGCGGTTACACCCGAGTCCCTCCGGTCCTGCCTGGGCCGCGGAGGGATAGGGACGCCCCGTGGGTTCATAAGGTATTCTTCCTTCCCCCACACAGCGGCGGATACACCCGAGTCCCTCTGGTCCTGCCTGGGCCGCGGAGGGATAGGGACGCCCCGTGGGTTCATAAGGTATTCTTCCCTTCCCCACACAGCGGCGGATACACCCGAGTCCCTCCGGTCCTGCCTGGGCCGCGGGGGTATAGGGACGCCCCGTGGGTTCATAAGGTATTCTTCCTTTCCCCACACAGCGGCGGTTACACCCGAGTCCCTCCGGTCCTGCGTGGGCCGCGGAGGGATAGGGACGCCCCGTGGGTTCATAAGGTATTCTTCCCTTCCCCACACAGCGGCGGTTACACCCGAGTCCCTCCGGTCCTGCCCGGGCCGCGGGGGGATAGGGACGCCCCGCGGGTTCATAAGGTATTCTTCCTTCCCCCACACAGCGGCGGATACACCCGAGTCCTGGGCCGCGGGGGGATAAGGACGCCCCGTGGGATCACCGAGGCCCCCGCCGCTGAGGCGAGGGGGCCTCCTTCGCTTTGGGATCACCGAGGCCCCCGCCGCGTGGGCGAGGGGGCCTCCTTCTCTTTGGGACCACCGAGGCCCCCGCCGCTGTGGCGAGGGGGCCTCCTTCGCTTTGGGACCACCGAGGCCCCCGCCGCTGAGTCGAGGGGGCCTCCTTCGCTTTGGGACCGCCGAGGCCCCCTCCGCTGAGGCGAGGGGGCCTCCTCCGCTTTCGGACCGTCGAGGCCCCCTCCGCTGAGGCAAGGGGGCCTCCTTTGCTTTGGGACCACCCAGGCCCCCGCCGCTGAGGCGAGGGGGCCTCCTTGCTCTTTGGCACCATCGAGGCCCCCTCCGCTAAGGCGAGGGGTCCTCCTCCGCTTTGGGACCACTGAGGCCCCCGCCGCTGAGGCGAGGGGGCCTCTTTCGCTTTGGGACCACTGAGGCCCCCTCCGCTGAGGCGAGGGGGCCTCCTTCGCTTTGGGATCACCGAGGCCCCCTCCGCTGAGGCGAGGGGGCTCCTTGGTCTTTGGGACCATGGAGACCCCCTCCGCTGAGGCGAGGGGTCCTCCTCCGCTTCGGGACCACCGAGGCCCCCGCCGCTGAGGCGAGGGGGCTTCCTCCGCTTAGGGACCACCGAGGTCCCCGCCGCTGAGGCGAGGGGGCCTCTTTCGCTTTGGGACCACTGAGGCCCCCTCCGCTGAGGCGAGGGGGCCTCCTTCGCTTTGAGACCGCGGAGGCCCCCGCCGCTGGGGCGAGGGGGCCTCCTCCGCTTAGGGACCACTGAGGCCCCCGCCGCTGAGGTGAGGGGGCCTCCTTCGCTTTGGAACCATCGAGGCCCCCTCCGCTAAGGCGAGGGGGCGTGCTCCGCTTTGGGATCACCGAGGCCCCCGCCGCTGAGGCGAGGGGGCCTCCTCCGCTTTGGGACCGCCGAGGCCCCCGCCGCTGAGGCGAGGGGGCCTCTTTCGCTTTGGGATCTCCGAGGCCCCCGCCGCTGGGGCGAGGGGGCCTCCGCCGCTTTGGGACCACCGAGGCCCCCGCCGCTGAGGCGAGGGGGCCTCTTTCGCTTTGGGATCACCGAGGCCCCCTCCGTTGAGGCGAGGGGGCCTCCCCCGCTTTGGGACCACCGAGGCCCCCGCCGCTGAGGCGAGGGGTCCTCCTCCGCTATGGAACCACTGAGGCCCCCGCCGCTGAGGCGAGGGGGCCTCCTCCGCTTAGGGACCACTGAGGCCCCCGCCGCTGAGGCGAGGGGGCCTCCTCCGCTTAGGGACCACTGAGGCCCCCGCCGCTGAGGCGAGGGGGCCTCCTTCGCTTTGGGACCACTGAGGCCCCCTCCGCTGAGGCGAGGGGGCCTCCTTCGCTTTGGGACCACCGAGGCCCCCTCCGCTGAGGCGAGGGGGCCTCCTCCGCTTAGGGACCACTGAGGCCCCCGCCGCTAAGGCGAGGGGGCCTCCTCCGCTTAGGGACCACTGAGGCCCCCGCCGCTGAGGCGAGGGGGCCTCCTTCGCTTTGGGACCACTGAGGCCCCCTCCGCTGAGGCGAGGGGGCCTCCTTCGCTTTGGGATCACCGAGGCCCCCGCCGCTGGGGCGAGGGGGCGTGCTCCGCTTTGGGATCACCGAGGCCCCCGCCGCTGAGGCGAGGGGGCCTCCTTCGCTTTGGGACCACTGAGGCCCCCTCCGCTGAGGCGAGGGGGCCTCCTTCGCTTTGGGACCACCGAGGCCCCCTCCGCTGAGGCGAGGGGGCCTCCTCCGCTTAGGGACCACTGAGGCCCCCGCCGCTAAGGCGAGGGGGCCTCCTCCGCTTAGGGACCACTGAGGCCCCCGCCGCTGAGGCGAGGGGGCCTCCTTCGCTTTGGGACCACTGAGGCCCCCTCCGCTGAGGCGAGGGGGCCTCCTTCGCTTTGGGATTACCGAGGCCCCCGCCGCTGGGGCGAGGGGGCGTGCTCCGCTTTGGGATCACCGAGGCCCCCGCCGCTGAGGCGAGGGGGCCTCCTCCGCTTTGGGACCGCCGAGGCCCCCGCCGCTGAGGCGAGGGGGCCTCCTTCGCTTTGGGACCACTGAGGCCCCCTCCGCTGAGGCGAGGGGGCCTCCTTCGCTTTGGGACCACCGAGGCCCCCTCCGCTGAGGCGAGGGGGCCTCCTCCGCTTAGGGACCACTGAGGCCCCCGCCGCTAAGGCGAGGGGGCCTCCTCCGCTTAGGGACCACTGAGGCCCCCGCCGCTGAGGCGAGGGGGCCTCCTTCGCTTTGGGACCACTGAGGCCCCCTCCGCTGAGGCGAGGGGGCCTCCTTCGCTTTGGGATCACCGAGGCCCCCGCCGCTGGGGCGAGGGGGCGTGCTCCGCTTTGGGATCACCGAGGCCCCCGCCGCTGAGGCGAGGGGGCCTCCTCCGCTTTGGGACCGCCGAGGCCCCCGCCGCTGAGGCGAGGGGGCCTCTTTCGCTTTGGGATCTCCGAGGCCCCCGCCCCTGAGGCGAGGGGGACTCCGCCGCTTTGGGACCACCGAGGCCCCCGCCGCTGAGGCGAGGGGGCCTCTTTCGCTTTGGGATCTCCGAGGCCCCCGCCACTGGGGCGAGGGGGCCTCCGCCGCTTTGGGACCACCGAGGCCCCCGCCGCTGAGGCGAGGGGGCCTCTTTCGCTTAGGGATCACCGAGGCCCCCGCCGCTGGGGCGAGGGGGCCTCCTCCGCTTTGGGACCACCAAGGCCCCCGCCGCTGAGGTGAGGGGGCCTCCTTCGCTTTGGCACCATCGAGGCCCCCTCTGTTGAGGCGAGGGGGCCTCCCCCGCTTTGGGACCACCGAGGCCCCCGCTGCTGAGGCGAGGGGTCCTCCTCTGCTTTGGGACCACTGAGGCCCCCGCCGCTGAGGCGAGGGGGCCTCCTCCGCTTAGGGACCACTGAGGCCCCCGCCGCTGAGGCGAGGGGGCCTCCTCCGCTTAGGGACCACTGAGGCCCCCGCCGCTGAGGCGAGGGGGCCTCCTTCGCTTTGGGACCACTGAGGCCCCCTCCGCTGAGGCGAGGGGGCCTCCTTCGCTTTGGGACCACCGAGGCCCCCTCCGCTGAGGCGAGGGGGCCTCCTCCGCTTAGGGACCACTGAGGCCCCCGCCGCTGAGGCGAGGGGGCCTCCTCCGCTTAGGGACCACTGAGGCCCCCGCCGCTGAGGCGAGGGGGCCTCCTTCGCTTTGGGACCACTGAGGCCCCCTCCGCTGAGGCGAGGGGGCCTCCTTCGCTTTGGGATCACCGAGGCCCCCGCCGCTGGGGCGAGGGGGCGTGCTCCGCTTTGGGATCACCGAGGCCCCCGCCCCTGAGGCGAGGGGGACTCCGCCGCTTTGGGACCACCGACGCCCCCGCCGCTGAGGCGAGGGGGCCTCTTTCGCTTTGGGATCACCGAGGCCCCCGCCGCTGGGGCGAGCGGGCCTCCTCCGCTTTGGGACCACTGAGGCCCCCGCCGCTGAGGTGAGGGGGCCTCCTTCGCTTTGGCACCATCGAGGCCCCCTCCGTTGAGGCGAGGGGGCCTCCCCCGCTTTGGGACCACCGAGGCCCCCGCCGCTGAGGCGAGGGGGCCTCCTCCGCTTAGGGACCACTGAGGCCCCCGCCACTGAGGCGAGGGGGCCTCCTCCGCTTTGGGACCACTGAGGCCCCCGCCGCTGAGGCGAGGGGGCCTCCTTCGCTTTGGGACCACCGAGGCCCCCTCCGCTGAGGCGAGGGGGCCTCCTCCGCTTAGGGACCACTGAGGCCCCCGCCGCTGAGGCGAGGGGGCCTCCTCCGCTTAGGGACCACTGAGGCCCCCGCCGCTGAGGCGAGGGGGCCTCCTTCGCTTTGGGACCACTGAGGCCCCCTCCGCTGAGGCGAGGGGGCCTCCTCCGCTTTGGGACCGCCGAGGCCCCCGCCGCTGAGGCGAGGGGGCCTCTTTCGCTTTGGGATCTCCGAGGCCCCCGCCCCTGAGGCGAGGGGGACTCCGCCGCTTTGGGACCACCGACGCCCCCGCCGCTGAGGCGAGGGGGCCTCTTTCGCTTTGGGATCACCGAGGCCCCCGCCGCTGGGGCGAGCGGGCCTCCTCCGCTTTGGGACCACCGAGGCCCCCGCCGCTGAGGTGAGGGGGCCTCCTTCGCTTTGGCACCATCGAGGCCCCCTCCGTTGAGGCGAGGGGGCCTCCCCCGCTTTGGGACCACCGAGGCCCCCGCCGCTGAGGCGAGGGGGCCTCCTCCGCTTAGGGACCACTGAGGCCCCCGCCACTGAGGCGAGGGGGCCTCCTCCGCTTTGGGACCACTGAGGCCCCCGCCGCTGAGGCGAGGGGGCCTCCTTCGCTTTGGGACCACTGGGGCCCCCGCCGCTGAGGTGAGGGGGCCTCCTGCGCTTTGGAACCATCGAGGCCCCCTCCGCTGAGGCGAGGGGGCCTCCTTCGCTTTGGGACCGCCGAGGCCCCCGCCGCTGAGGCGAGGGGGCCTCTTTCGCTTTGGGATCTCCGAGGCCCCCGCCGCTGGGGCGAGGGGGCCTCCGCCGCTTTGGGACCACCGAGGCCCCCGCCGCTAAGGCGAGGGGGCCTCTTTCGCTTTGGGATCACCGAGGCCCCCGCCGCTGGGGCGAGGGGGCCTCCTTCGCTTTGGGACCATCGAGGCCCCCTCCGTTGAGGCGAGGGGGCCTCCTCCGTCTTGGGACCACCGAGGCCCCCGCCGCTGAGGCGAGGGGGCCTCCTCCGCTTAGGGACCACATAGGCCCCCGCCGCTGAGGCGAGGGGGCCTCCTCCGCTTAGGGACCACTGAGGCCCCCGCCGCTGAGGCGAGGGGGCCTCCTTCGCTTTGGGACCGTCGAGGCCCCCTCCGCTGAGGCAAGGGGTCCTCTTTCGCTTTGGGACCACCGAGGCCCCCTCCGCTGAGGCGAGGGGGCCTCTTTGGCTGTGGGACCACCGGGGCCCCCGCCGCTAAGGCAAGGGGGCCTCCCCCGCTTTTGGACCACCGAGGCCCTCTCCGCTGAGGCGAGGGGGCCTCTTTCGCTTTGGGACCACCGAGGCCCCCTCCGCTGAGGCGAGGGGGCCTCCTTCGCTTTGGGATCACCGAGGCCCCCGCCGCTGGGGCGAGGGGGCCTCCTCCGCTTAGGGACCACCGAGGCCCCCGCCGCTGGGGCGAGGGGGCCTCCTTCGCTTTGGGACCATCGAGGCCCCCGCCGCTGAGGCGAGGGGGCCTCTTTGGCTGTGGGACCACCGGGGCCCCCGCCGCTGAGGCAAGGGGGCCTCCCCCGCTTTGGGACCACCGAGGCCCCCTCCGCTGAGGCGAGGGGGCCTCTTTCGCTTTGGAACCACCGAGGCGCCCTCCGCTGAGGCGAGGGGGCCTCTTTCGCTTTGGGATCACCGAGGCCCCCGCCGCTGAGGCGAGGGGGCCTCTTTTGCTATGGGACCAGCGAGGCCCCCTCCGCTGAGGCGAGGGGGCCTGCTCCGCTTTGGGATCACCGAGGCCCCCGCCGCTGAGGCGAGGGGGCCTCCTCCGCTTTGGGACCGCCGAGGCCCCCGCCGCTGAGGCGAGGGGGCCTCCGCCGCTTTGGCACCACCGAGGCCCCCGCCGCTGAGGCGAGGGGGCCTCTTTTGCTATGGGACCAGCGCGGCCCCCGCCGCTGAGGCGAGGGGGCCTCCTCCGCTTTGGGACCATCGAGGCCCCCGCCGCTGAGGCGAGGGGGCCTCTTTCGCTTTGGGATCTCCGAGGCCCCCGCCGCTGAGGCGAGGGGGCCTCCGCTGCTTTGGGTCCACTGAGGTCCCCTCCGCTGGGGCGAGGGGGCCTCCTCCGCTTAGGGACCACCGAGGCCCCCGCCGCTGAGGTGAGGGGGCCTCTTTTGCTATGGGACCAGCGAGGCCCCCGCCGCTGAGGCGAGGGGACCTGCTCCGCTTTGGGATCACCCAGGCCCCCGCCGCTGAGGCGAGGGGGCCTCCTCCGCTTTGGGACCGCCGAGGCCCCCGCCGCTGAGGCGAGGGGGGCTCTTTCGCTTTGGGACCACCGAGGCCCCCGCGGCTGAGGCGAGGGGGCCTCCTCCGCTTTGGGATCTCCGAGGCCCCCGCCGCTGAGGCGAGGGGGACTCCGGCGCTTTGGGTCCACTAAGGTCCCCTCCGCTGAGGCGAGGGGGCCTCCCCCGCTTTGGGACCACTGAGGCCCCCGCCGCTGAGGCGAGGGGGCCTCCTCCGCTTTGGGACCACCGAGGCCCCCGCCGCTGAGGCGAGGGGGCCTCCTCCGCTTAGGGACCACTGAGGCCCCCGCCGCTGAGGCGAGGGGGCCTCCTTCGCTTTGGGACCGTCGAGGCCCCCTCCGCTGAGGCGAGGGCCCCCCCCCCCGCCTTGGGACCACCGAGGCCCCCGCCGCTGAGGCGAGGGGGCCTCTTTCGCTTTGGGACCACCGAGGCCCCCGCCGCTGAGGTGAGGGGGCCTCTTTCGCTTTGGGACCATCGAGGCCCCCTCCGCTGAGGCGAGGGGGCCTCCTCCGCCTTGGGACCACCGAGGCCCCCGCCGCTGAGGCGAGGGGGCCTCCTTGCTCTTTGGCACCATCGAGGCCCCCTCCGCTGAGGCGAGGGGGCCTCCTCCGCTTTGGGACCACCGAGGCCCCCGCCGCTGAGGCGAGGGGGCCTCTTTCGCTTTGGGACCATCGAGGCCCCCTCCGCTGAGGCGAGGGGGCCTCCTCCGCTTTGGGACCACTAAGGCCTCCGCCGCTGAGGCGAGGGGGCCTCCTTCGCTTTGGGACCATCGAGGCCCCCGCCGCTGAGGCGAGGGGGCCTCTTTGGCTGTGGGACCACCGGGGCCCCCGCCGCTGAGGCGAGGGGGCCGTTTTCGCTTTGGGATCACCGAGGCCCCCGCCGCTGAGACGAGGGGGCCTCCTTCGCCTTGGGACCACCGAGGTCCCCGCCGCTGAGGCGAGGGGGCCTCCTTTGCTTTGGGACCACCGAGGCCCCCGCCGCTGAGGCAAGGGGGCCTCTTTCGCTTTGGAGCCACCGAGGCCCCCTCCGCTAGGGCGAGGGGGCCTCCTTCGCTTTGGGACCATCGAGGCTGCCTCCGCTGAGGCGAGGGGGCCTCCTTCGCTTTGGGACCATCGAGGCCCCCGCCGCTGAGGCGAGGGGGCCTCCTTCGCTCTGGGACCACCGAGGCCCCCTCCGCTGAGGCGAGGGGGCCTCCTTCGCTTTGGGACCATCGAGGCCCCCTCCGCTGAGGCGAGGGGGCCTCCCCCGCTTTGGGACCACCGAGGCCCCCTCCGCTGAGGCGAGGGGGCCTCCCCCGCTTTGGGACCATCGAGACCCCCTCCGCTGAGGCGAGGGGGCCTCGTTCGCTTTGGGACCATCGAGGCCCTCCGCTGAGGCGAGGGGCCTCCTTGGCTTTGGCACCATCGAGGCCCCCTCCGCTGAGGCGAGGGGGCCTCTTTCGCTTTGGGACCACTGAGGCCCCCGCCGCTGAGGCGAGGTGGCCTCCTTCGCTTTGAGACCGCGGAGGTCCCCGCCGCTGAGGCGAGGGGGCCTCCTTCGCTTTGGATTCACCGAGGCGGGGGTTTGCGTGTCCTCGCGCGGACGACTCCGGCAGGAGTGCCGTGCGGGACGGGGGGGGGGGGGATCGGGCCACGGACCAAGCCCCCGAGATCCGCCGGCCAAACGCCGCCCAGTCGGTAGTACCTGGCGGCTAAGGGCCCACACCCGTGAGACTGCGTCCCCCTTCCCTTGGGGGGCTGGTGGACCGTGCCGGAAGTGGAGCCGACGCTCCGCCTCGCCCCCTATTCCGTGCCCCTGGGAGGGGATCCGGCTACGTGTAGGGCGGGGGTGCATGCACGTAGTGCGGACCAGGGGACAAGGGGAGGAGACGAAGAGGAGAGCCGCCGCCATGATGCTTAGCCGGACGGGTTGGGATGAAACCCCCCTCCCGGTCGCGTGCCAGACCGTGGAGGGCTGGCGGGCACCATGGGGATGTGCCGCGGGGGCGCCCTACCGGGGGACCGCATCTCCTCCTCCTCCTCCTCTGTGTGTGTTTTGGGGGGGGGGTACCATAAAGGTTGTGTGTGTGTGAAGCGGGAGGGGGGCATAAAGGCTGTGTGTGTGTTTCATTCATCGGTTGACAGCTGGGATACCTCAGTGTCACAGTTGTCGGGCCATCTGTCCCAAAATAACATGCACATGACACAATGCATCATGCGGTCTAACCTTCATCCTGACCCACTGTGAACACCAGCTGATGCTCTTGCCACCTACGGAAGGGCGCCTAGCTGCCAATGGTCATCACTCTTCTTCAACTGTTGTGTCGGCCCAAAAAGAATCATACCACGTCCAATGCCTGTCTGTGTTGGAGTTGCTTCGGGACATATTGCTTCAATCGTGTATGTGCTCAGGGGGGGGGGGGGGCATAAAGGCTGTGTGGGGGGGGGGGGGTTCCCCTCCCAGCCCCCGTCCATGCCCGCACCACTCCTCCAATCCCCCATCCATGCCTGCACCACTCCACTCCCAGCTCCCATCCATGCCCGCACCATTCCACTCCCAGCCCCCATCCATGCCCGCACCGCTCCCTTCCCACCCCCAACCCACACACACATTGGTACCCTGCATTATTACCTTCACACGCCTGTAGCCCCGACCTCTCGTTTGCCTCAGTTCACACAACAGCCCCCCGGCGCACCCCAACACGCTGCCTCTGCGTCGCCATCGCACGCCCCCACCCAGTCCCCCGCCTGCGGTCCCGATGCCCCGTCCTCAAGTGCAGACCTGCCGGGCCTGCCCCCGAACCCCCGCAGCCCCACGCGCCACAACTCCTCCTCCGAGCCCCCCGTGCCCAGTACGGCCCCTGCCCCTGCCAAGCCCCGGGTGTTGCCTTCCTCCCCTTGACCATGCGCATGTCAGCGTCGCCCATCCCCCAGGGCCCAGGGGCGGGAGGGCCCCGGGGGATGTGCAGTGCGCCGAGTCATTCTGTGGTCCGCCGTCAACGCGCGTCAAAACCCAAAGCGGTGCGCGGGTACTGAACTGACGTACCGCGAGTCATGTCCACGTTTCCCGCCTCAAGTGACTTGCGGTCCGATTTCGTATTTGATGTACATGTCCCCCAAAGCCCAGGCCCTTGGGGGTGGGCCAATTATTGGGCGTCGCTGATGCGGAAACGGCACACCATGCCACATTCAGCACAGTCCCAACACACCAACTACTGGGCTCCGCGAACGCGGAAACGACACCAGCAAGAGCACCGGCCGCAGCGGCCGACAGAAAGCAGCGACCCGACACAACATGCGAAGGGAAGAACGGGTGACCGTCCAGGGCCTCGTAAAGGAGCAACAACCAGACGGAATGTCACACAGGGGGGGGGGGTCCTTTTCACAACTCGGCACCATTGCACAGGGGGGGGGGGGTCCCACACCACTGCCCCCCCCCCCCCTGGGCCCACCACCCACCACCCCTCTTCAAAGCTTGGGCCAAATTGTCGTCTTGGCCTTTGGCCAATCATAAATTTTCTCTTGCACCTTCGGCGCCAATTAGTTTAGACCAAAAATCTCTTTCGTGTGTTCGGCGCCTCTAAAACTCAGCATCAGTGGGGGGGCGGTCGGGCTGGACCCGCTCACCGACTCCCCCTAGACCCTGTTAACAGAAGCCCCGGGGGGGGGGCAGGGATGTTCATGTTCAATAGGTCAATTTTTTCGGTGGGGGTGTGCTGGGGGGTTGGGCTGTATGTCACTCAGTGATGGATGGAGAGTGACAGATGGGGTTGGCAAATGGGGGGAGTGACATATATTTTGGCACTCATGTGCGAAAATGGGGCGCCACAGGCGCCGGAAATGTTTTTTTTGGCCTGCCGAAGGGGGGGAATTTCTTTCTTACCCCATGTGTCTATCCCCAAAATGCTCAGATTTTTGTGGAGCATTCAAAGTGGGTGAACAACACGCAAAGGATTCGACGCTCTGACCCGACCTCCAAGTTGGCCCTTGGCTGCTGGCCCATCCATCTGTCACCTGTCACTCGAGGGGGGGGGGGGGGGGCACCATGAGCATCCCTGCTGGGCTGCTGACGTGGGGGCGGGGGGCTGAGAGTGTGTCCGGAGCAGACCGTCATTTGACTGCGATGCGCTCCGGGGGCCGCCCACAAGAACGTGTGGTTTTTGGGGGGCGGAAGGGGACTCCAAACGGGGACCCCGTGCATCGCGGGTTTTTGGGGAGACAACGGCGGTTTGGCTTTGTGAAGTGCCCGCAGCCCCGGACCGCACTGCACCGCAGGGCCAAGGCTGTGTCTTATCCGTGTGGCGGTGCGGAGGCACGGGATGGCCGGTCGCACCCCAGCCCCCGCCCCCCAACCCCCGCCCCAACAGAGCCCACCAGCAACAGTGGGGCCCCGCCTCCGTTGCCGTGAAAAGGCCATGGCCCCCAAACCGCCTTGCGTCCGATGCACCCGAACCGACATTGAACGAGCGAAAGTGGGAGGGCGGGGGAGAGGGGGTTGTGGAGGCGAAGGGACATGGCCTTTGGGGGGGGGGGTGATCGCCCCCCGAAGCGTGAGTGCCACGTGAGACGGAGGATTGGGGGATCTTTCTGGGGGGGGGGGGGGCGGGGCTGCCTCCGGGGCCCCGTTGTGCCGGCACCAGCGGCGCCGCGCGTGGGCCCAACGTCGCGGCGGGAGGTCTGCCTCAGGCCCTTTAGCCACGGGCGCCGAGCCGCAGCATCGGCATCGGGGCAGGTCAAGGGGCGAGTCCCCCTCCCCCCCTCCCCCTGAGCCGGGCCCGGCACCGAGCGCTCAGCGCCCCCCCCCCAAAGGACCAGGACCTCCATCGGCCTCTCTCAAATGCGCTTTGGGGGGGCTGTGGTTGCGGCGGAGGTGGAGGACTTCCCCTGGGGACCACATCCCACGCCCCCACACAGCGCCGTGCAACACCCTCCCCCCCCCCCTCCCCCGCGTCCGCCACGGGGGACTCGTCGGAGGGGGCGTCGCCGGACTGCCCAGTGCCGCCTCCCGAGGCTGTGCCTGAGACCCCGAGGCCGAGTCCGGCGGCGCGCCGTTGTGCTCCTGCGCCTCCGGCCGTGCCCAACGGACGTCCGCGGCGTCCGTACCGCCGAGGGCCCCCCGCCCCATGCCCCATGCCCTACACCCCACGCCCAATGTGCTGTACCGCCGATGCACCGAAGAGGCAGTGTCCTGAAGCGGAGGGGGTCCGGGCATTGGGAGGAGGGCGGGCGGAGGGGGATGTCCGGAGCCCATCAGACAATGTTTGGCCAGTGCCCCCAGGATGTTGTTGAGGCAGCCCCCAGGGACCCGCACCATTGCGTTCTGCATGAAAAACTGCATCCCTTTGTCCCACGGCTGCAGTCATGATATGTTCGGAATATGGGACGGTGGCGTGACACCTGCTTGGCATGTCGGCAGAGCAGCTGTCTGGGGCCTCTGGAAGAGAAGCACGTACATCTTTCCACACCCTTTTGGCAGTGAGGGTGGCGCATGGTGCACACACTAGGGCAAGGTCACATGGGTCCTGCGCAGTCAAACAACGGATCACAAATGCCTTCTTCCGAAGATGATTGTGAACCTCCTGCAATGGCCAATGGGGTGTTGTTTGTTGTGTCCGTGAATAGCCACTGTTGGCGTAGTTTGCACAAGTGCTGACTGGCGGTTGTGGGGCCAGTGCTGGCGGTTACCCACCGGCCGGCGGGCTGGTGGGGGGGCATTCAAAAGCAGTGGCAATGGCACTGACCGGCACCCCCCGTTCACGGGCATTCCGGGGGGTCTGGGGGATGCGTTCTGGACGACCCTTGTGCCATACCATTGAGCAAAGGCGGAGTGGGTGTGTGGCCCGCACCAGGCCCCCCAAGGGGCAGCAGCAGCCTCGTGGGAAGAGGGACAACTGTCCCGCCCTCACCTCGTGCAAATCATTGTCTCCGGCTGCTGGGGGTCGCCCGGGCAGGATCCCGACCTCCCGCAGTACCTGCTGGACCCGCCCCCTACACCCTCAGCACGGCCGGGGGGCACCCAACCGCCCCACCCACGAGTGGAGGATGCCCTCCTCCAAAAGGCGCACACCTACGTACACCTGCGAGTACCGACCGGCACACCCACTCGGCCTTGATGGCACCTCCTGAGTGCCATACCTGTGCCCCCCGCCCCCCCCCCCCCAAAATGGATTTTACTCTTTGATCACTACCTCCTTCCTGGAGTCCCCCTCTCGGAAGGAGAGCGAGCGCCATGGCACTACCAGCCCCTCCCGTCGTATGCCAAGGGGCCCAGGCCATGATTCTTTGTTCCGGAGGGGCAGGGCCATTAGCAAAGGGGGGGCCACGTCTCTTTGCGGGTCTATTGACATGCCCATGGATGACCCAATGATGCGACAAATCCACAAAACCCGCCAATCCCCCCCTCCCCCCCCCAAATCCACAGGTCCCCCGCGGGTCTGCGACCTCCGCTGTGCGGGAGCGGGGCTCCTCCGGCCCCAAGTCCGGTCGCAAGCGCTCCGGCAGCAAGCCCAAGGCCCACGCCCCCCTGAGCCCCGCGCCCCCGCGCCAGACCGCCGCCACCCCGAAGCGCAAGGCCGCCCCCGCCCCGGCCCCGGTCTCCCCCGCTGCCGGAGCTGCCCCAGGCCCTGACGCGGCCCCGGCCCCTGACGGGGCCCCCGCGGAGCCGACCAAGAAGGACAAGGGGCCGAAGGGGGGGCGCGGGGCCGTGAAGCTGCTGAAGACCCTGAAGGCGGCGGTGCGGTGCGCGAGCATCATCCCGCCGCACGTGTGGACCGGCCTGCGGGGCAGCACGGTGGAGGTGCGCAACTGGCAGTCGGGGGACGTGGTGTCCTCCATTGAGATTGACGGTGTGTGTGCCCACCCCGAACTCAGCGGTTTTCGGCAAGATTGTTGTGCGGAGCATTGCCGGCGCCGGCGTCGGTGGGGCTCCAAGGGGCAGGAGCCTTTTTGGGCAGAGGGACAACTGACCCGCGCTAACCCGCTTGCACGCAGCACGACTACTATTCCCCGGCGGCTTGGGACAAGTGATGCAAACATTTATTTAATTAATTTATTCCTAAAACCCCAAAACCAAAACAAAAAAAACCGGTGCGTACGCCCTGAAGTACCAACCGGCACACTCACTGGTCGTGGTCAAACGACTGCCCCCCTTGCGCAAACAGCGCCCATGTCCAAACAACGCGAGGTGTTGTTTCCGTCGTGTTTGGAACCACTCGACTTGGCGGTTCCACTCGCTGGTTTTGTGCGCGACGGACCGGGGTCTTCGGTGATTTTGTGGCTGGGGATGGTTGTCTTTCATGGATGTTGCAGGCCTGTTTCAGGAAGCAACATTGCCTGGGCCTTTACAGACATGAATGTCCTGGCGTCAATGATGTACCTTTGCCTGTTGCTGCGTGTGTCTTCCGAGGGCGTGCTCAGACAACGCCTTTGTCCAAACAACGCGAGGTGTTGTTTCCGTCCAATTTTGGAATTTTGCCGTTGTTTGCGCAAGGGCAGGGGGGGGGGGGGAGGACCGGGGGCCTGGTGGTCCCATCCTTGGGCTTGGGGGCGAGGCTGTTTTGGAGTTAGGGCTGGGGTGGGGGTGGGGGTTGGGGCGGTGGGCTGCGTGCAGGGGCGATTTCCGACGCGGTGCTGGAGCCGTGCAGGCAGGGCGGGGTCGCAGCCCCCCCCCCCCCCAGCCCCTACCCCCTCCGCCTTCCCCAGGAGATGGTCCGTGAGGAGGGCTGGGTCTACATCGATGGCGCGGGCTTCCTCTGGCTTGTCTGCTGCTGTGGGCCCAGCTACACACGTGCCGCTGCCGACTGCAGTGGGATTAGTGAGGGGACACCCCCAAAGCCTTTGAATACACGCATACACGTATACGTGGCCTCTACGTATGTGTGTTAACATGCGGAGACGTACATATCTGCTACAGCCGGTGCGTATACGTGTATGCGTATATGTGCGTAACAGGTATAGTGAAGCCATCTCTAATATAGGCAGTCTACGCACACGTGTAGATGCGCACACATAAAGACACTGCGCACATATACGTATACCCGGGTATAGTCTGCAGGGACAGTGCGTACATATAGATACCGTGCACCGTTTGTAGACACTGCACACTGTTTGCGGGCACAGTGCGCATACACGTTTATCCGAGGACAGTCTGTAGACAGTGTACATAGGTGGTGTACAACGTGCACATGTTGTAGACACTGTGCACATGTTGTAGACACGAAGAGACAATATTGAGGATTGGGCGCAAACCTCTCGCCTAAAAAGAAAAAGTTGAATCCGTCCGTTTACCGGACCTATGCAACCTTAGGGCCGTGAGTGGGCGAGGCACAGCTCCCACAATCAGACCTTCTTCAGAAGGTTACCCCAGTCCCAAGCATTCCTACTTATCTACCTCCGTTTACCCAAGTGTTGTCAGTAGACACTGTTCATACATGTAGAGTATACGGTATGTATACATGCGTGCACATACACACGGAGACGTGTGTATGTGCACACATGTATGTACGTATGTGCGTGTACAGGCGTACACGTACCAGGGTTGTGCTGAGTGCTCGGCCTACGGGACGGGGGGGGGGGCGGATGTGTGGGCGGGTATGAGGGCACAAAAAGTTTGCGGACCTCTCATCTTTGCATCTCTCTTCAAAATGTCATTTTTCCCCAAAAGAAACTTTTTTTAGGTTTGGGTGGGTGCGTGCGTGGTTTGGCCTGCCCCCCCCCCCCTCCCCCGGTGGATAAGCACATCCCTGATACGTACAGCCCTCCGATGTTATGCGGTATGCCCGCCACAGACGGCCCTGAAGAACCCGCCGATGTTCGCTGGCCAAGTGCCGGTGGCCGTCGGTTATCATCGCTGGTTAATCGGTAATTTTGCCGCCAACTGCCAACCGCCGTTGCGCTTGTACCACCTCCTCGAAAAGTCTGCCCTGCGGCCCCTACCACATCCTGCGGCCTCCGCGCCCCACCGCCCTGAGCCGTGCCATGCGCTTGCCACAGGGTTGCCCTGGTGCATCACGTCGGTGCAGGGGCACGTGTGGATCGGCACCGAGAGCGGGCGCATCCTCGTGTACAACCCCAAGACGATGGCGCTCCTGAAGGTGCTGCGGCAGCACGTCGGGGGCGTGTACACGCTGCTGGTCACGCGGCAGGGCCAAGTGGCGGTGTGGAGCGGCAGCAACGACTTCACGGTCATGAAGTGGGACCCGGCGGGGCAGTTCCTGAAGCTCTACTCCGGCCACACCAACGGCGTGCGGGCCATCCTCCACATCGGCCCGGTGCTGTGGACCGGCAGCAGTATGCCCCACCGCCAGTGGCCAGTGCAGTCCCTTAGACGCCTGTGAAGCCCAGCCCCCCTCAACAACAACCGCATCAAATTGGCGGGAACACTATGCAGTAGGGACCGTTGCATACGTACGGGTGGCTTGTTTTCTGCGCAGGCAGCCGACCTGCACAGCCTCTCAGGGGTATATCAAGGACAAGCGCAATTTTACTCCCTTGGCTCCCTCCAATCTCTGAGAAAGGGTTCCCATATCGGATCCGCTGCCGTTGCAGGGTTGCTCTGTGCCAGTCCAACATTCCAATTGCCATAGAATTCCCTGACAACCCCAAAACCAACCCCCCCCCCTCCCCGAGTCGGCGAAATTCGGCGAAGTTGCCAAAAACCAGAATTTTGGGTGCAGCACTGATTGAGGAGTGCTATGCAGAATGGAATGATACCCGCACAGCTGACACCGCATACTATAGGCCTTATTTTGTGCCAACCTCGAAAAATTTAATCCCGCCCTCCAAGTCGGGTAAAACGCGTCGCCGGCTCGCTCGCCCACTCGTTGGCCGCCAGGTTTGCCGACTCGGGGGGCGGGTTGCAAGACCCGGGTCATTGAATAAGTGTGCAATATCTTGGAGGCCTGCAGTGCCGTGCAACTGTCGTCTGAAACAGGAGAACAGCTGTCGACCGATGTGCCTGGGATACTGCCTCCACAAAGGTAAGGATGGTGAGGGCAGTGTTTACGTCCACCTCAACAGCTCTGGTTATTGAAGCTGGGCCCACCCCTCTTCACACACTCCGTTTTGCACCACTCATACCTCCCAAGGATTCTGAAAGAAGTCCTGAGTAATGCAAGAGTTTGGTGTCGAACTTGGGCGGAGGGATTGTGATCAACTGCTGCTGGGCTTTGGGTGGCCATGTTGTCAGGTTACATACAGCGTGAAACAGAGTGTACACACGCGTTTATGGATGTGTGCATGTGCATGTGCATCTGGTATTCAAAGGACAGTCGTGCGCCATTTTTTGACCATGGTCCTGTGGGGCTGCAGGCGACAAGACCATTCGGGTGTGGGATGTGGAGGAGATGCGGTGTGACCGCATCCTCGAGGGCCACACCGCTGCGGTACTGGCGCTGGCGGCCATGGGGCCCGTGGTGTGGTCGGCGGGGGAGGACCTGATGCTGATGTCATGGAGTGTGACGGACTTCGTGTGCGTGCAGAGCTGCAACGTGGGCTACCGTGTGAATGGGCTCCTGCGCGTGGGAGCACACAACATATGGGCCAGTGGGCAGTGCAATGACATCCGCGTGTGGGATGCGCAAAGGTGTGCCTTCTCATGGGCTCTTGGCTCGGGGGCTTGGGGGCAGCTCTGAAGCACGACACGGACAGACAGGCGTAGAGACGGACAGCCCTTGATGCATTTTGTGCCCATCAGCACATGACATGCTGTCGCAAGCGTCTGGTTGCTGACCCTTGGAGGGGGGAGCTGAGGGCGACAGGGTTGGGATGGGGGGTCTGGAGCGAGCGGTGATATGAGCCAAGGAGGGCTTTTGGAGGTGGGGAGGGGGCGAACGAGTGTTTCACTGATCTTGTGATTTATATCCAACCGCCAACGGTTGGTCTGCTGCACCTCCGTCGCCCTGTTCTCAGGCCCTCGCTGCAGCCCCAATTGGCGAAGGTCTGGGTGGTCCAGTGGTGACGGGGGCATGGGCAGGGGGCGCGGTATCGGTACCTCAGCCCCCCTTTCTCCCTCCTGACCCCCCCCCGTCTCCATCGTACCATTGTACTGCCCCCCCCCCCCCCCCCCCCCCAAGAAAAAACCCAGGGCACAGTATGAGTATGGTCCAGTACCTCGACTGTCACCAACCCCGCTGACTCCAAACGGGTGTGCAATATGCCGCCCCCAAAACACCCACACATGCACCCCCTTTCCTCACTCTCCCCCGTTTTCCCCTCTCGCTTTACTGGGCTCTAGTGTGCGACTGGTCACGTGTCTTGTGTCTGTTTCTCA